>VWPU01017879.1:0-49291 GCA_013398955.1 Callaeas wilsoni | reverse complement strand
GGCGCGGGCGGGCGGCAGCGTGCGCGGCCCCAGCGAGCACTGCACGGCCGCGTCGGCCCGCAGGCTCACCTGCACCGCCGCCTCCTTCGTGCTGGCCCGGCGCGGCCGCGGCGCCAGCGCGGGGCCCACCTGCGACAGCAGCGCCTGGAGCTGCGCCCGCCGGTAGCTGTCCAGGTACTCGGAGGGCAGCGGCGTGAAGGGCCCCCCGAGGAAGGGGCTGATGCCGCCGCTCTTGCTCTGCTTCCAGCTGGGCTGCTTGGCCGCAGGGTCCCAGCCGCGGCCGAGCGCGGGGCTGCTCCTGAAGCTCTGGTACGTGCTGAAGGGGGAACAGACAAAGCTGTCCATGATCACCACCGCTGAAGGATGAGCCCTCGCTGTGCCCCTGCCCTGCTTTTATCTTACCTGGGGAGCTAATGGTTGCTAATTGATGGGGAAAGTGGGGCCAGCTGGGCTGGGGGGTGCTGATGGCAAGGGAAGGCCAGCCGGTCCGCCTTCCTTGTCTGCAAGACTCTATAATGATGAAGAGATGCCATTCAGCTACAGCTGGGACAACCCTGGCCTGCTTCCTCACAGTGCCTTCTGCTCATGGTCTCAAAAGAAGGAAAAGGGTGTTTGGGAAGCTAACAAAGTCTAGATAAACTGGGTGTCCCCCGGAGAGCTGAGCAAAGAATTCCCACAATTACATCTCTGAAAGTAAGTCTTTACCGGTATTAAAAGGTCAGAGCATCCCCATTGTTCCTTACTTGGGGATTATCTACCTGGAACTTTTCTACCAACTGAACTGCTTTAGGAGAAGATGGAATATACTTGTGTATACAAACTGAAGTAAGGGAAAGCAGTAGCTTAATACCTGTATAATGAAATAAGTGTTAGTAATACAAGCTTTTGCACATTAGACTAATATTCCTTCCATAATTACACCACTTTAGTTCAATTTTAAGGTAATATAGTTAAAATAATGTAATTAAATCATCCAAACTGTGTATGTAAGCCTTTAGAGACTGGAGAACCCTTAAATCCCTGGAACTGCTGTGACGTGAAATCCTTTCTTTGTATGACTCCTCACCATCTTTATAAATGCATTGCTTTATATAATTTAATGGGCCAGCAAGAGAGAGACTAGAGAAGACCTGATAGGGATGATGTCTTTAAACGTTCACAGCATATCTGACACTTTCAAGTGCCTGAGATAAATCAGTAATAAACAGTATTTTTATGGGGCAGAAAGGGGTTAAGATTCAGGAAACACATTCATCATAATTAAAAAAAACATGTCTCAAGGCTCCGCGTTGTGCTTGGGTTTTCAAAGCACTGTCGGGATCAACTCAAAGCAAAAATAGGGTATCAAGACGGCCAAGTTAAAACTTAATGACTGCATCATGGCTGCAAAAAGAGTAAGTTGTTAGGGTGCATTTGGAATGGGGATGGAAATTAAATTGGAAACTACATTCCATCATTTAAAACAACGGTTTGACTTCCTCTAAAATGCTTTGGGAAGAAACAGTTGCTGTGGCTCCCCAGAACACTGCAGGGTTAGAATTTAAAGTTTTTTGAAGGGACGAGGGATATGGAAAATTATTGTACAAGAAACTGATGAAAGTGACAGATGACTAAGTAGGTGATGTGATAAAACTCTGTAAAATAAGGACTGGTATGGAGAGGTAGGAAGAAACCCATTTATGGTACAAGAATAGATGAACATGCTACTAAAATGAAGATGGTAAACTCAAAGATGGTGATGGGAAGAGAGTTCCACACATCTTGCAGTTATTCCATCGCCAATGCCAAGAATTTAATCAAGAGACAAAGCGGGAATGGGCACGTATGTGGAGGATAGCAACATTCTGTTTATTGGAACTTCAACAACCATTTCATGCGTCAAGGCCTACAAAACCACCTGAGAAGCAGAGGCTGAGGCTCGCACAGCCATGACGCTTCCCCACGGCCCTGCCGCTGTGAGCCTAACGGAGCCCTTCCCGGGGAGGTTGGTGTCAGCTGCTGTTGCCCGGCAACGCGGATCCTGTCAGCCGTGGATGCGCTACTTCATTCCCGCGCCTCTAGCACGCGTGAGTGAAGCTGCTGGCGGCCATCCTGGCACAGGGCACGCTGCCTTTCCGTACTGCGCGGAGTCAGCCACGGGGGACAGCCCTTAGGGCGGGCACCACGCGTGCCCCGGCCGCAGTTCCCGGCCCCGCGCAGAGCGGCCGAGGCGGGGCCGGTTCGCCGCCTCCTTGCCGGGAGGTGGCCGCGGCAGAGGGCGGGAGCGGCGGATGCTCCCGCTGCGCAGGCGCGGGGCTGTGTTGGCGCCAAGCTTCGAAAGGGGCGGCCGGGCCGGGGGTCCGCGCTGCCCCCTCGTCCCCCGCCGCCTTCCCTGCCCGCCCCCGTCCCCTGCGTGAGGCGATGCTGCGGCCGCCGCCCCGCCCGAGGCGCCGCCGGCAGGTAACGGCCCCGCGTGTGGCTCGGCCCTGCCCCGGGCTGCGCTGCGCCCTGGGGGTGTCACTGCCGCCCCTCGGGGCTCCCTCCCTCTCCTCACAGCCCACCGGGGGTCTGCAGTCACCGGGTGTGGGCAAGGGGGGTTTGGGCCCGTCCCCGGAGGCCCCGCGGTGACCCGGCGGGGCTGCACAGGCCGCGCTCCGTGCGTGGTCATTGCCCCGGAGGAGCTTTCCCTCACGGAAAGCAGCGCGGACAGGTCAAACCCTTCTTAAAACGTACTTCTGGCGCAATGTTAAGTTCCTCGGTGTTCTGTCTTAATGCAACCCGTACCTTGTTTTAAAGTGCCTATCTTTCCTATGGTTTTGGTGAGGCAGAGCGTGTAACACAGCCATCGTGTGGGAAACGGCTTTTAAAGCCATAAACGTGTTAAACGGTGAAGTCTCACTATGGGCTTATTTATACATGTTTTGTGATAGAACTGTGAAACTGGCAGTGTGTGCTCCACCTGAAAGCAACTTTGAATCAAATTCTTGACGTGTAAGTTGTAATGGTTATAAGAGTATATATGTGGTAGTACATATTCCATCCTAACATGTTGTAGTGAGTGTGGGGTTTTGATTTGTGTGTAAAATACCTCAGAAGTGTTCTGCCCATTCCATCTTGGTTTTCTCCTGTGTTTGCTGAGTATTTTCATTATCTCTGGTATAATTCCCTACGGTCCTGTCTGTCATTTTCCCACCATATTCATCATTGTTTTTGAATGCTCATATCACAGTCAAAGCTAAACAAGCTGGACTATGGCACACTATGAAATGCAGGAAGGCAGGCCTAAGATATTCAAACAGCAGTGTATGAAAGTGTTTTCTTATTTCTTCTCAGGCTTTTCAACTGTTCCAGTAATGTAATGGATAAGAAAATGGCTTGCAAACCTGTGGAAAGACCAACTTTCTTTGAAATATTTAAGGCACACTGCAGTGAATCAGGTACAGTTTATCTAAAGTAAATAATTTTTATTAGGATTGCTTTCTGGGCACCAATATTTTATACACATTTGCTGTATGTTCCACAGGAAAGTGTTGTGCAAGTTGTTAGCTGCTGTTCTTGCCCCAAATCTGTATTTCCTAATACCTAGATTTCTTCAAATTTTTATTTGTATTTTTTTTCCATGATGTATGCTTAGTTACTTTTTGTACTTGTTTTTTTTAGAGTTGTCACCTCTATACCTACCCACATGCAAACCAGACTTAGTCTTTGCTAAATGCACCTGTGGTAGTTATTAATTTTGAAAGGAACCAGTTTAACTTGCCAGTCTGAGCAAAACAAGAGAGACTCTAAAAGCCGGAGTATACTTGTAATTTAAAACAAACTGGGTATTTTTCTGGTCCTTCAGTTATTTTGTTAATGGTCTGAGAATTTGGGCAGACATTCTTTTTTTAAACCATGACCATATTTTGTGGTTATCAGAGTTCAAAGCCATCTAGAAATAAACAAACGAGGAGTATGGCAATGGAAGGAGCAATGTATTTTGCTGTTAACATTTAAATGCCTGGTGTATTTTCACATCCTCCATGGAGGAACGTTTTTACTTTTCATGTGGTTTTCTGTGTTTTCCTTCATAGCTTTAGGGCCTATCAGTCTCAACTGGTTTGAAGAACTCAGTGCAGAAGCACCCCCGTATGAGCCCAAATTATTCAGAGAGGTTGATGGGCCCTCTGGCTGGCTTGATCAAACAGCTTTTAAAACTCCAAGGACAAAACCCTCTACATACAGTCAGCTGGCATCAACCCCGCTGCTCTTCAAAGAACAAAATGCAATACTGCCACCTTGTTCTCCTGAAAAAGAGCCAGATCAGAAGAAAATAGGAGCAAGTGAGTAACTTTTTTTTTTAAAGTTGTACTTAAAGGCTGCTGGTGCCCTTCAGAAGCAAGATACTTTTTTTTTTTAACTTTTATTGCAGCTGATGATTATTAGTGTAATGGATAATGCTCCTGCAGGAATTGTGTGACTAAAAAGCTTGATTCAATAGTCTTCTGAAGATCATCTATAAAAATGCAGAATTAATCTTAATAGTGGATTCAGTCTTGTGATAAGTCGGTAATATATATCTGCAAAATTCCCTGTATAAAATATACTGTTGTGTTCCAATCTAAATACTGTTAATATAAGGAGATATTAACTTACTAGTATAACCTGTTGACTGCAAATCAGAGTGAATTTTTTTAGCAGTCTCATTTTTGTTATATGCAAAATTTTTGAAGCTTTTCAAGGGAGAGAATCATCCTTATCATGACAGAGTATGAGGCAATCTGTAGGGCACTCCTTAACCTTTCTCGGAAAGTCTTAGACGTTAAAGACCAAGCTCTTTGGGTTACTAAAATTGTATGTTATGGAAAGAAATTACATTTTTCCATTTGGAAAAAAAAGGAATTTTATGAGGTACTTCTCATACATTATTTCCAAATCCCAAGCACGTCATGGGAGTACATGTCACTCTGCTCCTTTCCGATGTACCTGCCCTCCTTGGACAGAGAGAAGAATCTTTTCTGTGGAGAATGTATGCAAGATTGTGTGTCAGAATCTCTTCTATGGAAGAGCTTTTAACCCCATTCCTGAAGTATCTGATTGGTACATCTGCTGTGTCTGTGTCCTTCTGATAAGCTTTTCTAACCAGGTTACAAATAATCACAAGACTCCCTTTATTACCAGAATTGGTCTTTCATCCTGAAGCAAATTCTATGAAGCGTTAGAGCTCTTCCGCAGTTCAAGTATACTTTATAACACTACTTCCATGGAATATTGTAACTCTTTTTGTTTTCCTGAAGTTCACTGCTGAAATTCTGCTGAGAGTATGTTTCTTCTAAATGTAGCTATTTGTATTTTACAGTGTTAAGTCCCTAGGGAATTCTTGGTTTCAGGAATTTCATTTGGCAGTTTCATAAATGGCAAAGCAAGGAACCTTATGATTATTTATTTCAAAATGGTCAATTTTGCTCTGCATATGCGCAAAGTTCACGTGTGACTGCCTGAGATATTCTATTTTCTTGGTTAGAACTAAATGGCTCTTGTGAAAACAAGAGCCTGGATGGGAGCTGATGGATTTCATGCCTTGGTATGGTACTGGGGACGCAGCTATGCTGTACATATGAACTCAGGAACTCAGAAGCAGAGAGAAATGCACAAACTAAAGTGTAATTTCTGATACTGGAAACTTGAAGGTAGAAATGCCTTGGAGTAGATGCTTGTCCATATAAGGGTCTCATTGTTCAGAGGATTCTGCTGCTTTGGTGGCAACACTCTTTCTCTTCTGCCTGAAGATGCTTTCTAAATAAATAGATGCTGCTGACAGTGACAGTAACTCTAACAACAGTTCTGGAAATCATTTTTGCTTTTTGTTGCTTATTTGAATCAATAAGTGTATGACTTAGGAAATTTGAGGGGAAACTGCACGAACCTGTGTTTGCATGCATTGTATTTCTCCTAAGAAAAACTTCTGCAATGACAAAAAAGGCACAAGGCAGTACATTAAAACTGGAGTATGTGACTTGATTAATACCAAGTGAATAAGGTGACATAATGAGGGGTCTGGGGTCTGTTTGTCTGTGCATTTGAAACATGTTTAGCATTGTTTGGATATAAAATTTGAACATATTTAAAATACTAGAAGAGAAATTAGGATTGGATTTTTGGGGTTTTGTTTGGGGTTTTTTTTTTTTTTTTTTTATTGAAAGCTTGGCTTTAAACTTCAAAATTGAAACTGTTATCTGGAGTTCTGCAAAGCTGTGCTGATTATTATATTCTATGTTGCAGATAGAGAGAATTTGATAAGCCCAAGTAACACAAGAAGAAAGAGAGACCAAGAAAATGAAATACTCGCTTCTCCTCCTGGTACCTGCCACAACTGCCTGGCTGCTAGGTATGCTAAATCATTCAACACAAATAGAAAATAAGCTGCAAATAGCAATATTTAACCCACCATATTTGACGGTTGATATTTTCAAGAACAGACAATAATCCCGTATTTCTGATGTGTTTATGATACCTGTAGGTTTCTAAGTGAGTTGAAAATGAAACACTAGCTAATTTTGAAAATGTCCTTGCTTTCAGGTGATCTTTCTTCCTATTTTCCTACTCTTTCACAGCTGGAATATGTAATTTTTTAACATTATTTCAGCTTTCCAAATCCTCAACCTCCAAAGAAAGAGTAGTAGTGTTGTATCATGTGCTTCTCAAGTAGTAAAGCTATAATATTTACTGAGGGTTTTTTTAATAATAGCTTTGATTTTGACACCTAAATTTCTGTATTTCAGATAAATTTTATCAAAGTACTCATGTTGATTATAAGAAGAGTTAAGCTGATTATTTAATTGAAATCAGTTAAGCCAATTTCCCTAGTTTCATACAGCATATTATAAAATGTGTGGCTGCATTGAAATTTATTACTTGTCAGTCAAATCGTCACTGAAATTAAAATATTTCTTGAAAGAAACATTTTACAGTTTACAGTACACTTACAGTAATGTTTAAAATACTGACTGATGGTTGGGAGAAATCTGTGTTTTATCCTGTCTGGGAAGCAACCATGGTGCAAAGAAAAAAAATAATGGAAATGGTAATATATGTAATAAATAATATTCAATTATTTTAAGAAATTGAGAAGTGAAATTAATATTTTGGTTTTAATTTTTTTTTGCAGTCCAGCTATTTTAAGGAATACTTACAGAACACCTCAGAGAAATAATATCCCTGGTTAGTATTTTTGCTTTTTGATTCTACAAAGTATTTTTCATCTCTAGAAAAAAGTCCTCATTTTTTTAGTTACCGTTTAATGTCCTCTTTACATAATGTTTTTTAGGACCATATGGAAGCTTGTTTTGCACACCAAAACTTTTGGAGGTACAGATTTTATTCATGCTTTTTTTTTCTTTTTCCTGAGTTGTACATTTAGAATTTGGCACAGAAATTATATCTATGATTGTTAAATGTATTTCTAGGTCAGAACTCCAAAATGTATTTCTGAAAGTCTGGGAGCAGAAGTGGATCCAGATATGTCCTGGTCAAGTTCTTTAGCCACACCTCCTACCCTTGGTGAAACAGTGATAATAGGTATTTCTGAAAATGAGCAATTGCTAAGGGTTAAAAACTTCTGATTTTGACACTGGAAGTTCACTCAGTACAAACTGTTTGGTTTTTTAACTAAAAAAAGGCAAAATTCTTACAGTAATGCTTAGTGGGTAACTTTAGATAATTCAGCCCTAAGCAGAAAACTTTTCAGAAGTTTTCTTCCTTTGTCTAAGGGGTTAGGAAATATAAATTTAGAAATAACAGAGCAAAGCATAGAAAGAGGATTAGATAATATTTGCTTTGCCCTATCGCAAAACTGTAGATAATATTTGCTTTGCCCTATCACAAAACTGGAAACTATTGGGCTAAGTTAAATGGGTTTCTTTATGAAGAGTAAGGAGATGGCCTGCTGAGTAAACCTGCCAGTAGCACTGTTGCCTTCAGCATTTTTAACTACTCTCACTGTGCCTGCCATCATATCAATCCAGTGAGATGGACTGGGATACTCATGCAATTTAAGACCTGAGCTTCTGGGTTCCTATTTCCTGGGTTGCTGGGACGGGGCAATTCCTCATTTACCGCACAGCTGCACAAACAGCTGTGTCAGCAGAGCCGTGAATGGGAATGAGTGGGTGATAATTGCTTCAGTGGTAACCAACAGTGATGATAAACATCAAGCCTCAACCTAAGGTGCTGGTGAAAGTGAGATTTCATTAGCATATGATAAGCAAAATGAAACTTGACTGCATGATTTGTTGATGAAAATTCTTGAGAAAATGGGAAGACCTGGATGTGTCTCCTTAGCCCCTTACATCACTCTCTGTCATCTTGTTAAACTATCATTGTATAGAGCATGTAAAGCATATTAAGAATGGATACTAGGATTGGGAGTCTCTTTTGGGACGTAGGGGGTGGTACTATTCACGAGGCTATTGAGTTGTGCCGTTTGGGGTGTTCTTCGGTCCAGAAAGGTGTGAGCTGAAAAGAAGGGCTGGGGGAAGTATCCATACCTTAATGATGATGTTCTGGGAGATGAGCTGTGGTTTGAGCTCTTATCCTCTCACATCTTGGATAAGCCTAGTATTTTATAATAGCGGTATTATACTCTGCCTTCTGACACCTGTGAAAAGAAAGAGCTGGTACACAGAACCTAGATGCCATGTCTGTGAAACGTTTTAATATAGTGCTCTTCAGGCATTTTAAAAATAGAGTTCATTTTCTCCTTTTGTAACAACAGTGAAGATAGTACTGCTATTTTGGGAGGAAGTGGGGAAAAAACCCAAATTCCTGACAGGTTTGAAGATCTCATCCAGATCTTTGGATAGAAGAAAATGGGGAGTAGTGCCATGAATAACTGCTTGAAAGAGGAGTCGCAGTGCTGTTTCAAGGTGGTAACTGGTGGTGACTGGAAACATACCAGAAACCGTAACCTGTGATTTGGGGTGGTTTGTGCTGTTACAAAACTGCTTTTGTACACTGTCCTTCAGCCTTACCGATATGACTTTTTAGTTAGAACTTTTAGTTTTTAGTAGGTTTTTTTATTTACAGATTTGAGTGGAATTTAAAATAATTCAATGAAAACCCTCCCAAAACAGCTGTCTTTGAACACACTCAGCAGATCACTTAGGAGAAAATAAATTAATTTGTCTGTCTTTTAAAGCTAGAGAGAATGATTCTATTTCTGAAGCAAAGCGACAGGATGGAAGGGCTGATACAGTAAGTAGTTTTAAGAGCTGTGTTGATCTTTAATTTCGGTTAAGGTATTCAGTTACATGTTTACATTCCTTGAGCTAAGAATAAAAAATTCTGTCATTTTCATTTTAAGTTCTCCTATCTGGCTGTTTTAATAAAATTACTGCTCACAAAACTAAATTTGCAATACATGGTTGTAGAATGTGTTCTCACAAATAACCCTCTCTGAGGAATATTTTTTGCTGTGTTGATTTTAAAAAAAAACACACCAACCCCCTTCCCCCAAACCACTTGGCTTCAGAAGCACTCGGTATTATTCAGAGAGAAATCAAACCTTGGAACTGAATTGTGCCATTTATCTGAAGTTTAGTTTGTCTGGTTTTTTATCTCTTCTGTCAAACTTTTAGAAGTTATTCCTTGGGAATAACTTCTTGCTCTCAACTGCTACAATCAAGAGCTGGAATTGAGTATTAATTTCAGTCCTTTGATAGTGGTAGGGAGAGTTCTTGCATAATTGGAATTTCACTCCATGTATATGAAAGCTGAATGATTATTGAGACTGAAAACCGAAGATGGGACTAAAAGGATTCAATTACAAATTTAAGTTTGATCCTTAACGACCTGAAACTTCACAGTTAACAAACCGTTACAAGTGAAAATAAGCAAAATGTCTGTCCTTCCTCATATCTCCTTTGTTCCCTTTTTGAGAGGCTTACAGTAAATTGCTGAACCCATTCACTGCCCTTAAGGTGACTGTAGAATGGAACCTGATTTGCATCAAAAATGGGGATTATCTGCTCATTTGTTTTTCACATGTACCTGTAAAATGTTACCTTTCATTTTAAGAGATGGAGCATTAGTCAGGTACTGCAGTAAATGTTTATGGTTCTGTCCTTGACTGTTAAAGTAACACTTACTGGTACATAATATAACAGCTTTTGTCTTTGGTTTACAGATTTTGCACAACTGTTTTTCCAAGCATGATAAATGTCCTGGGATAAGTGATGCAAGTATGCTGTCTGTACCAGAGACAGTAAAGCTAAATGCTGAAGATGACATCAAGGATTTGGGTATGCATTGATGCTTTACCTAATAAGTGTTCACTGAAGCAAGACTGAGGATGAAACTACATTCTGTGTTTTGTGCTGTTGTTATGGCTGGTTTCTTCTGCCAACTGTGTACTCAGAGTCCCTGAATTGATTCAATTTTGTAAAATTAATCTAGCCTTTAAAAAGGGAGTGTCTGTTGAGTCAGTAAATTAAATCAATGTTTTGGTTAAACCATGAAAGTCAAGTTACGATGTCACTGGACAACAACCAGATTAGTACTGTGAAGTATGTTCACTGCTGCTGGAGAGGTGAGACTGTGGGAGAGCTGAGAGGGAAAAATAGTACAGGCTCAAGGGGGAGCAAGACTACTGCTTCTAGCTACTGAACAGGCTTAACTTTATCATGAAGCTTCATCCCAGCACTCACTATTCTGTGGTGAGCTTGAGTTTTGATCTTGCTGTATCCTTTCTTCATTTACTTCACCTATTCAAAATAGATAGTTCAGAATGTGACGAATTCTTTAGGAAAAAGAATGTTTCAGGTTTTTTTAAATGAATGCAGAAAATATACACGACAAGGGAAGAAATGTTGTCATTCTGTGTTTTTAGATCACATTAGTGAACAAGTGAAAGTAAATTCCAGTGGGATGTTTTTTGATTTTAGTTGAGAAATGATGGCAGAAGGGGAGATTACTACCAGAAATTTGTTCAGCATGCATGAGTGTAAAAGGATGCTGTAGGGATTCACACAGGCTAGACAGGACAGTGTATCCTTAGGATTGTATATCTCCTTATCTGAATTGAATGGACTGCCCTAAAAATAATGTTTGGTGGTAGGTGCAAGAATTGTGAAAAAATCAGTTTAGAATTTGATAAGGACAGCTGAGAATGCTGGGATCAGGAAGCATTGTTGCTTGCAGAGTGATATAGGCCTGCTGTTTTTATATTGTAGGTTCAAATGTGATGAAAATAATGTATTTGGTAGTAAATGTATTCAAGTAATTGGTAAAATACTTTTAGAAATTAAGGACAAATCAATGTCTTGGTCTGTGTTCCAATAGGTCCTATTACATTTGCATACTGCAGTAGAGAAGATCAGGCAAAGCAATATCTGAGAAAAATAAGAGGGAGAAGAAAACCATTTGTTTTAGGGTACAAAATAACTTGCAGATGTTTCTTTTTTCCTATGTCTTCCCTTTTTGGCAATAGTTAATTTGGCATTTGAAGATGCAGTGTAAAAAACAAGGACAGCTCAAACCTCCACATTTGTAGCTTTCAGATGTTGGTTTTCTCTGGAATAATGTTGTATGATCATAAAATACAGTAAGTTTTATTAGGTATACATTTCGTTTCAGTTAAAATAAGAGAGATCCTAATATATCAAATCATCGAATAATATCGCCCTCCAGTGAGATTAGGAGTCAAAAACAATTTCCCTAATTTTTGTTTTTCCCTGCCATGAGATTATTCAGTGTACAGACAGTATCTGTACACTCTTTGAGATTTTCTTTAATCCTAAAAAGTAACGTCTCTTGTTTAAGTAAAAACAAATAAGCTGTGTATTTTTAGAAAGATCTACTGACAAGTTATCACAGGATGGAAGGATATGAACACAGAAGTTGCTTCAGAGGAACCTACTTTAGTAAAGGAAAATGACCTAGCTGTACACTCAGTCTGTAGTGTTACAGTTTCTTCTTTTTGAGATCTCATTTACCACTCAGACAAAAAGTAGAAAGTAAAGAGAATGAGTAACTTTGTATGCCTACAACGTCAGCATGAACCTACAGTGGATGTTATTACATATAATTGGATGTGTGTGACCAAATACTGGGAAATCTACAGACTTCCAAATGGAAAATCTTTTGGCTGTTATGCTATTTAAAAGTTCTAGTAGAGAAAGTTATAGAGTGGTAAGTTAAAGAGATTGTACCTAAAAAAAAGCTAATGGAAAAAGTTAAGCTACTGGTTGTGGGCCTAAGGAAAACAGAGGCCTGTGATGTTTTCTAGGTACTTCATTATGATTTCTTTGATACGAAAAAGCCTTAAAAAGTACTTTGTAAATGGAACCTAGCTATGTTTTTGAATGTGGACTGTTCTGATAAGTAGGTCTCATTTCATACATTTGAGAATACAATATTTTTATATGGCATGTTTAAGCCCTACAAAGTAGAGTGTGGGTTATTTTTTCCCCCATTGCATGTTATGTCTAAACACAAACAAAAAATTCTTGTTACTTTTCTAATATTTGTGCCAATCATGGAACTACTTCAAACTTCCTAATCAATTAAAAGATTGAGAATATTTCTAAATCTCTCTAGACACTATACTATTTTATGTCATAGTAGAAGACAATTTAATAAATTAATCTTTATGTAATAGTTTCTTTAGCTGTCAGTTATAAGTAAAAATAGGCAGCTTCTTAACGTGTCTAGTATCTACCATCAGGTATAAATTTTAGAAGAAAAAAATCAATATATTTCTTGTGTCAAATTTACTACTCATTCTCTGTCTGTAGGGGGGGAAAAATACTCTCTTGAGACAGCAAGGTTTCATCTTGGCAGCCGTAACCACTACAGAGCTGAGGAGGCCGGGGCATTTACATGTGTTTCCTTTGCCTCCTGCTTCCTTTAACAGCTGCTTACATTTTTCTTTACCAACTCACTCCTAAGTAAAGGTACTGACTATAAAATTGAAAGCTCTTATTTACCAATACTGTTCCCAAGTTATTTCCTAAAGCTTATTTTCTTACTTCTTTTCCTCTCTCCATCTTCTCTAAACTCTTTAGAGTCGGAGTTGTTAGATGGCTTACTGGATGAGATGGATAGCTTTGAGGACACATTCAGCATACCAGCTAAGTCCAGTGGAACTCTTCTGCTGATGCCACATGCTCTGGATGCAGTAGAGAAATATGAGATAAATCCAGATAAAGCACAAGAAAAGGGGGATGTTCCCTCTCAGCAACCTAATGGAAAAAAGAATGGCATTTCACAGGAAGTCAGAACAAATAGCTGGACTGAAAACAGCCACTCTACTCGAATGAATGGTTCTTTACTCCAAAACACCAGTGAAGATACAGGAGATGGTAAAGATGGCTGTTTAATAGGACATGAAAAGGAACTGGAGTCACTTAGGAACGCAGGAGATGTGCATGATTATAGAACACACAAGTCCTGTAAGAACGAGAGGCCTGTGAAGGAAGGTGTGCAGTCTCCATCAAGCCAGTGGTCTCAACTGAACCTATCTGATCTTGACGTAGCTCACCTGGAGATGTCTGTATGTAGCTCTCCACCCTCTGACTTACATAGGGAGGAAAAATCAGAAGAAAAGTCAGTACTAATGACCGAGGATGATGCTGTGGAAACATCTTTACTGAGCACTTCAGGTTTGATAAAAGCACAAAAGCTGTCAAGTGTCAATTTGTCGGAAAAATGCTATGAAGTGAAAAACACTGAAAACAGCCCAACATCAGAAGTAACTCCAGTAAAACCTGTTTCCTTGGGTGTTCAAGATCCAAAGTCAGTAAAAGGATGTGCAGCTGAGGTTTCCAAAATGAGCTTCTTAAACTGTAATTCTTTTTTAATTGAACATGCAAATGTCATGGAGTGTTCTGTAGTCTACAGTGACAAGTTGTCCAAGCATTTAAAAGCAACTTCTAAATCTGTCATAACTGATGTTTTGTCTCACCCACTTGTGTGTACTGCCACATCTCCAGATAACTGTGATGACCTACATTTAATAAGTAGTGAAAATACTCTTACGAAGTCTGATTTTAAGAGCCTGAAGGTGTTAACCAGCTTGCGAAAGAGATCCAAGAGATTTATTTATAGAATAAATAATACTTTACTGTATCAAGAAGAAAAAATACAAAAAGAAGTAACCTCTGAATCACCTGTTCATACTGTATTACCACATTTGGAATCTGATTCATACGAATTTAGAGGCTGTCAGGTGGCCAGTGATGTTGAGCAAGGTATATTATTAAGCTTTTCATCATTTGTGGAGGATTCATTATTTGTTATGAAGCTTTCACGTAAATGTTCTAGATAAAATCATGTAAAATCTTGTGTTTGTGGAAAAGTAGCTCTGCAATTTGGAATCAACACACAGGATTGGTCTGTTGTATAGTAGTAAGGATAGCATTATTTTCAAGTAATCTTGTGCTAACTTTGTTCATAACAGGTTAGTTTCTGGAATAGAAACTTCCACCCTGAGCCATTATTCTAATTGACAAGTTTAGTTATCTTTGTCAATGCTGGTTTTGCATCCATAGTGTCAAAGGCCATTTTATCTGAGTTGATGACTTCTAAGTGATCATAAAGAATATTAAAGTTGTATAGTTATTCTCCTAGAATTAGGTGGTTTAAGACTGTACATCTGTTTCTTCCAAAAGCACAAAATATTTTAAAAAACAATAAAATGAAAGCAAGCACATGCTCCTATTTTTAGAAGCTGTTGTTCTTGCTGGAGAATTACTTTATATTAGGAGTTGAAGTACTTTAAATTTGAAACAAATCCTTATGTTGAGACACAAGGAGTTGAAGCCCATCTTTTCAAATTTCATTGCAACTAAATTTTTTTTTTAACCTGGTAGCATTAACTGCAGCCAACTCTCTTGCTTCTCGCTATTAGAACATAATTAAGTTAAACAGACCTCCAGCCTTGTCAAGGTGTTTGCATTTGAAAACAAAAGTGATACTTTGGGTTCTGCTGTTAAGAAGTGTAGAAATTATCTAATCAGCTGAAATTTTATGAAAATCTAAATCTACATTTGTTTGAATAAATTTATTCGTGTTGTTCTCTGTAATATCTTCTCTTGTAGACCACTTTCTTCCTGCTGAGAGAGAGCATTTGGAATCAAATACCAGGACAAAGAACTTCAGCACTTCTACTTTAAAAATGGATATAATAGATAGCTCAGCTGATAATGCCTTCAGTGATAGCCTGAAACAACAAGACCTAAGTGGCTTGAGGGACAATGCAAGACAGGATCAACCTGCTACATCAATAAACTGCTTAGAAGTATCTAATACACTGAAAGAAGACACAACAAATTCTTTAAATAGTGAGATTATTTCAAATATAAAACGTAAAGTTCTGACTTCAGCATGCTTAATGGCAAGAAAGCGTTCCAGATTTCTTCCTAAAAGCTGTTCTTTAGGGAAAGGTGAAGAAGATAAGGACATGAGTGCTAAGGTGAACGATGGAGCTGCTGTACCTCAGAGCCTGAAAGAGCTTGGATCTTCTGACAGGGACAAGGAGCTCTTGGTTGATATGCACGGTGACTCTACATCTGTGACAAACAGCAGTTCCCATAATTCTTTGGGTCAGATCAACTTTGGCATAACTGGAGTCAGTAGTGACTGTTGCAATAAGTTATCACCTGGTAAAAGGCATGCTACAGACCAGAGGTCAGGAGTTGACTGTAGAGTAGTACACAGACCCTTGGGAATAAATTGCTCAGAAAATGACAGTACTGGATTAAAGCAAGAGGAGAAAACAGATGCAGCTGCCTTTTCAGAGGATGCAGCCAACAATGAAGACCCAAAGCCAGCTGAAAACAACAAAAGCCCTCAAGCATCTGCATTCAGTAAAGTAGCTGTAGACATTTCCAAAGAATTATTAGATCGTGTAGATAATAATTCTTTAAGTGAAATAATTTCTGCAGAAGATAAACAAGTAGCAGCACCTATGTATTCTAGCAAAAAGCCAAACAAGAACCTAAAGTGTAAAGGGGAATCATCAGCGAATCTTAATGCATGCAGTTTGAATCTGGGCTTCAGTGGCTTTCAGACTGCTTCCAATAAGCAGATTAAATTCTCTGAAGCCAGTATAGCAAAAGGCAGAATGTTGTTCAAAGATATTGAAAATGAATGCTTTGAAGCCTCTTCCATGGAAAGAGTCAGGCACTTTCCACATCAAGTTAAAAAGGAAAATGTGTTATTCTCAGATTCAAAAAGCAAGTTGGGCAATAATTTATCTGATTCTTTAGATTCACAGGCAAGTTTTCTTGAGCCCATGCATGCACAGTTTATTCCACATAAAGTTGGCTTGCGTAGAAGCTTTCCTAGAACTCCACAAGCCTTGCAAGAAGCAAATCAAACCTTGACAGCAAGCCAAGAAGCTGAAATTGCTGAACTTTCCAGTATCTTGGAAGAAACAGGTAGTCAGTTTGAATTTACACAGTTTAGAAAGCAAAGTAACACAGTACAAAGTCACAGCTTACAACAGTTAGGAACTGTAGAAACATATGGAACAAGGAATGTAGAAAATACTTCTGAAACAAGGAAAGATGTGGGGGTTTGTAGCACTTTTAAATCTGAAAATCAAGTGAAAAATGACAAGCATTGTGCTCAGGAGGAAGACACAAATGAATACTCTGAAGTGGTGGAAAATGAAAAAGAAAATGCAGCGGTTTTCCATAAAAATGACAAAAAGGTTACTTTTACTAACTTAGGTAGAAATAAAAGTATAAGATCTGATGAGAGCTTTCCCATAGCTAAGCAGGACAGCTTTACTAATTTCATAGGCTTTACTTCAGCTGGAGGTAAAAAAATAAATATTTCGAAGGCAGCTTTGAGTAGATCTGCAGAGCTCTTCAGAGACTTGGATGATGATAACTATTTGTTTAAATCTTCTGAAACTAGTATTAGATGTCACAGTTCAAATGGATCTGTGTCTTCTGACAGTAATTTTTTCAGATGCCTGACAAGAGAAAGCAAAGAAAAAACTGTTCATGTTTCAGATTTCAAAAGTATGAATGCAGTTTCCCACACAAGTTCTGTTTCCTACCATGCACAGAATAAAAATGAGGAAAATACTAGTACAGCATTTGATGAAAACATGGAAAATAAGACAAAAATATCAGTAAATAATACTGAAAATGTTAGCTTTAGTAGTATTAACATTATCAATGGCCTATTATCCACTAAAAATCATAAGCAGAATTATAAGACTTGCGAACAATTTTTAAATCAAGGAGATGATGAAGGCAATTTGCAAGACAACTCATTAGATGTAACATGTCTAGAAGATGCTGTTACAGCTGCAGAAGAACACAGTTTAAATAAGTTATATGAAATGGAAAACCAGTTTCCTAATCAGAAAGGAGAAGACAGAAAGGAAGATGAATGTTTGTCACCAAAACCTCGAACTCCAGCTGGTGGTGATATATACATTCCTGATGAAACTTTGGATCATTCTCTGCCCTTGTTCAGTGTACAGTGCGGAGAAAGAGATGTAAATGTTTTGGAGAAGTCTGATAAAAAAAACCCAAATTGTAAAAATATGGAAGAAAACACCATTCATGATAAGAACCTGCTAGTGAATGAAAGAATAAAAATAGGTTCTTACAATCATTATCAAATACCTCTTGAACAAGAGGTAAGCATGGGGAAAAATGAAGTGAAAGGGAGTTACCTGGCTGGTTTTCATACTGCTAGTGGCAAGAAAATAGCAATTGCTGATGGATTTTTGGCTAAAGCAGAACAGTTTTTTGCAGATGTTGATGTAGGAAAGGAACATAATGACAATTTTGAGAACCTCATCAAGAAAAGGAAATGTAGCAAGAGCTGTGTTAAAGACTGTGATCTGTGTATTGAAAGCATTGCTCAATGTGAGTCAGAAAAACTTAATTTTAATGAAAAGCTTTTTCCTGAAGAACCTGGAGATCAGTTTAACCAGGCAATAGAGAGCAGTCCTATTAAACATGCTGCAATTCTTGATCCTGTTAAAGGAGATATATTTGTTGATCTACATGGAGGTTGGGAAAGAAGTTTGGTAACCTCACATGCACATAGAAAAGCTGATGTCAGATCTGGAAAGTCAGAACTGGAATCCCTTGCAGGACAGAAAGGTGATGCTTTAAGTAGAACTCATTTGTCTGAGGATAGAAAATTCCTTGCAGAGAAAAAGGTGGACTACTCACCAAGAAAGAGGGATGATTCTGAAAACACACATGATTTTCCTGTGCACTCTGCTGTGTCTCTCCATTTAATGAAGGTACCACATGACCTTGAAGACAACTGTGTGCCTGGAGATACAAAAAATACTTTATTTGTTGAGGAGAGCAACAATAAAGCTAATCAGTCACTCCTCTTAGATTCAAAAAGTAACTGCTCTTCCTTGAATGATGACAGTAAGGAATTTGACTTAGAACATATAAATGAACCTGCTGCTGATAAGAATTGCTTCACAGACACCATAGTTAGTGCTTGCCAAAACCAGCCACTAGTCAGCCTTCCTGAAGAGGAAACTACTTTAAACAGGTTAAAAGAAACAACACTTAAGGTTGAAAAGCAAAGGGGTGAGCTGAAACAAGCCATGTTTAGCACAGCAAAAGGGAAAGCAGTGTCTGTTTCAGAAAGTGCGTTAGCAAGAGTCAGACAAATGTTTCAAGAAGACTTCAGTGAGGCTGTAAAATACGAGCTTGAGCTTAACTCAAGAACCAATCAAACAGAAATTGCTAGAAATTCATCCATAGTCCTTCACGCTGAGTGTCCTAATTCTGCTAAATTTTTTAATGCTACAAGTGAAGAGGTTAATTCAGCCGCGTCCAAATTAATTAAAGTAAATGCAAGTGCTGATGAAGATGGTCACCAAAAAAGAAACACATCTGCAGAGGCAAAGTCTATTTCAAATTCTCAGAAGCAATCCTTTGAGCAGAATATTAACCTTTTAGAGCACTTGTCTGTTCCAGATAAGCAGATAAAACCATCAGATGCTTCTACAAGCAATTTTGGATTTTTTAGTACAGCAAGTGGAAAGCCTGTACAGCTTTCAGAAGAGTCACTCAGGAAAGCTAGACAACTCTTTTCTGAAATAGAAGGTAATCATTCATCACATGTCCCAGAAGCATTTTTAGTTGAGGAAGATGTTGAAAAGTCTAAAATGCACACTAAAGTACTTCCTAGGAAAATGCAGGTAGTATCATCAAAAGGGGAAGAAAATACCAGCACTGAATTGATTTCAGGTTCTGCTTTTGGCTTCAGCACTGCAAGTGGAAAGCAGGTAAAAGTCTCTAAAGATGCCTATCAAAAAGCAAAGGCAATTTTAGAAGAATCTGGTTGCTTTTTGGGTAGTGAGCTTTGCACTACAGATCAGCTTAGTTCAATTAAAGAGAGTGGTCAACATGTGAAATCTTTAACAGATAAGGTGATCTCAGAATTCAAAACTGAAAAAAGCTGCAATCAAGACTCTGACTTTAAAAGCATCTGCCCTCAGGAAATAAAGTCTTTTCCAAGCCCTTACCATGTCAAAATGCCTGAGCACATATACAATAAGAAAAACAAGCAGTTAACATCATTTAAAAATAACTTTCAGCAAGAGGAGACTGAGTCTTTTGGAAAACGGCAGCTGAATTTGGAGTCAAAACCAGAGTCTGAAGCAATTTCATGCAGTGCTACTGCTAAAGCAGAAATTAATACTAATCTTCTGCAAAGTCAAAAAAATTGCTTGGAAGTAGAGGCTGTAGAAAGTACAAGAGCTTTTATGGAAGACGGTTTTTCCAGTTCTGGAGTACAAATTAATGCTGTGCAGACCTTCAGTGGCAGACTGGATAAAAACTTCCAAAACAAGACCTTCGGGAAGAGGCACTTTGAAGAAAACAACTCACTTGGTAGGTGTTTCATCTTACAGATGTTCAACTCCATATTTCCACATAGTAGATTTTTTGAGGTTTTGGGGAGTTTTTTGCATGTTGTGTTGATTCTTAGGTCACAGAGACGTTCATGTTCAAGTTCTTTCTCTAGGTGTCAATGACAAAAACTCTTCTTACTGCAGGGTAGTTCATCCACTCTCCAGGCTTAAATATGCACAGTAGAAGCTAAATTTGTAATTAGTAATTTTGAAGGTGCACAGGTTTGCTGTTTTATCATAAACTTACAGACGAAATCTGCTGCTCCTTTTCTCCCTGGGCAGACTTCCTTCTCTTTTTTTCCTCTCTGTACAAATCTAGTGTTTTTTCATTGAAAAATGAGTAGCAATATTTTCATTTTCACTTTTTTGTGCATTGTAGGTGAAGACAATGTTTCACGTTATCAAGATTGCTAGTCTGATATGAAAAATAGTTGTTGGTCTAAAAGCAGTTTCTTACCCTCTGAAGCTGATCTGTCTAGGGCTGAAGTATTGTTACTTGATGCTTGCACAGACGCTCAGACCAGTTAAGAGACCTGGGCTAGCTGAAAACTGCTTGTGGAAGGGGAGATCGCAGCAGAGTCCCTGCCTGCCTGCACGGGTTCAGGTACAAAGGTCAGGCAGGCTAGTGCTGGAAAGTTTGGGTAGGTGTCAAAAGCCAGGGAAGGATTCTTATCAATCCAGCCTGAAACAGCTGTGCCACAGCTGAACCCTGATCTTAGTTACGGCTTTGATAAAAGATGAGTTACTCTTAGAATTCTGGAGGGACTCTTTGGTTACTGAAAGCACAAGGTGAAGTGCACTGTGAGAGCTGTGCTGCTGGAGTGCACTGTGATGCACTTTCTGAGGCAAGCTAAGTAACTTCAGACTTACAAACTTCATTTTGGGTGGAAAACTACTGATCACAAAAGTTTAGTAGCAGACTTCATTATATGGAGTTTTGTTGTCACTCTTGGTAACACAATATACAGTCACTCTGTACAGCAGAAACTTTTGCAGTTTGTGTTGAGGTGGCTCTGTGTTTGAAAAGGCCGTTTAAGAAGTGTGACCTGAAAACTTGCTAATTCTGCTTGCTCTGACTTCAGTGTTTCATTTAGAAGTTATGATTATGTTGTGCAGATTGATAAGAAACTGAACTTGAAAGGAGCATCACTTTTAAAATCCTGTGGTTTTATTCTAGGAGAACCTCCAATTAAAAGACAGCTTCTGCTTGAATTTAACAGAACAAAGAATTCCCCCAGATCTCTGAAAGCTTCAAAAAGCACCCCTGATGGTAATTTTAGTCATCTTGTGTTCTAAGCAGTAATCCAGAGTCAGTTGTTATCTTGAGAATTCTTCAATTTCCAATAAACTAACACATAATAAGTTTGTTTAACTACTGCATTTATCAGTGTAGTCATGGAAATTCTGGGAAGCTGCTGTGGTAATGTCTCTGCAGACTTGAAATCACACGTTTAATGATATGCATAGAATATAAATATATTATTTCTGCCAGAAGTCTGGTTTAATTTCCAGTTCAGAAGAAACTTACCCGCTTTCTCACAGTCCTAAATCTCACGAATTCTAGTCTCAATAGAAAGAATGTATTTTATTGATTAATCTACAGGATATATTTTATTGATTACCTTTGTATTTTCTGGTAGATACTTACTGGTAATATACTTACTTTATAATTACTTCTCATATGAAATGTCCTCTTTGCAGCCTAAGGGCATAGCACAAATGACTTCACATTCCAGGCAGGTATGATTTAGTTACGTTGATAATTCCAAGATAAGCATGTCCTTCAATAACAGAAGGAGGAGTTTGTGCAAATATGCCTTTTTCTGTTGTAACTTCAAATGAAAGAATAAAAGTTGCTGCAAGAGTTCTAAATGGAATGGTAAGCCTACATGGAGTTAAATATATGATAAACATTTCCCTTTCAGGAGCCTAAAAATATCTTGCTGGCTCACAAACACAAACTCTTGGGAGCTGCACATTGTGACCACTTATCCTTTAGATCTCTCTGGGAAGATGTTTAAACAAACATTTTTGGGGGCGGGAAAGAATAAAGCTGTTTAAATCCACTCTGAAAATTTCTGTATTTATCATTAATATAGATAAAACATGTGCTGTAAATTTCTATCTATCTATGTAATGTGCCATTTCGAACTTTTTTTTTCTAATTATCTTACAGGCATTTTTAAAGACAGAAGAAAATTTATGTACCATGTGCCTTTAGAACCCATAACTTGTCAGCCTTTTGGGTGAGAAATTTATTACATACTTTAGAGTTCTTCTAATTTCTTAAAACCTCACAAGCCTTTGTAACTTTCTAAAAATATGCAGTAATAATTTACTACCCAACTTTATAGAAGACTGATAATTTTACTTCAAAATAAACATTAAATTACCATAGAACACATGCTGCTGCAGTAGACCAGTGAGATGCTAAACAAACTATACCTTATTACACTGTCTTTTCTCAATAGATAGAAGTTAAGTATTCTGTTTTTAAGATATCAAAGACTGATATTTTGTCTTTTTATTGATACAGTATTGAAATCTGTATTACTAAGTTAAGAATACAAAACTCCTGACACAGATTTTTGTCAGGAAGATGAAACATGTATGCTTAAATGTTTTCATTTCTCTAGGTCAACTAAAGAACGACAGGAAGTCAAAAATCCTACCCTTACTCTGCCAGATCAAGACTTAAAAGGATTCCAATCTAAACCTGCCATTTTTCAGCACTGTGCTCTCAGGCGCTCTTCAGATGGTCCTGCAGGGGTTTCCACTCCCTGTAAGGCCTCAGCAAAACAGAGTGAAGAAACGAGAAGTTTGTACAAATCTGGCAAAGCTGCTAAAACTTTTATTCCACCGTTCAAAACCAAGCTGACATTTTCTACATGTGAACAAGGCAGCAGCCAAAGATGTGACTCGCCCATCAGCAAAAATATGACCGAAGAGGTGGAGCTAAATCAGATCAGAGCTGAACAAAATACTGCTGACCCTCAAGATCACCAGTCTTGTACCCAGCATGCAGCAGACACTGACCTAGAAAACAGCAATTTAGGTATTTTCAGATTTTACTCACTTAACTATTGTGAATACTAACTGTCAGAATTAATTCTTTAAGGGATTTTTGCATAATTTATCAGACCTTTTTTTTTTTAAATAAAGAGAAGCTTCTTTTTAAGTTGGTTTTTTTTGGCAGGAAAATTAGGAAATTACTACTTTCCTAATATTTTATGTTGCACTCTTAGAAGAGCATATGCTGCTTTGGTCCAAAGTTAATTGAGAAGATGAAAAGTATTTCACACAGTGCTTAGAAACAAGATAGCTTATGTTTTATTTGATATTTGATTTTTCTTACATATCTCATAGGTAAAGTAATTGATGAACCTTAGATTAGCCTTGCTATACTTCATTCACTTTTACAGTTTGTTTGTAAAAAAGCTTGTTTTTGTTCTGTTCTCTAATTAAAATTAGCCATATAAATGGTTGATTGTGTCATTTTCAAAGAGGCAGAGTTTAAATGCTCAACTGTTAGACTTAAGAATGTGGGCTTATGCCTTCTAAGCTCTCTTTAATGCTCTGATGTGTGTTATTTCTGTAATTTACAGTCAGATAATCTGGATTATTTTCAGAAGGACTTGTGTATATTTGAACAGGTGTATGAATATTTGCAGAATTAGATCCTGCAGTAACAGGCCAAAGTTTCAGGATTTTGGACTCCGTAGTCATCAACTAATTTCTTTTCATTTGGAGTTTTCTATGAAGACTAAGTTCAGTCTGATGAGAAAAATATGTGGATGGAAGTTTAGTTCAGGGACTTATATAAAATTATATGAATATGTAATTTGTTTCATATAAATATTCAAATGCCTTCAGTAAACACTGCTTTCTAAATGCATTAAACTTTTAATATTTAGACTTGCGTGTTCTAAAAATCGGCAGAGTGGCATAGAAAAAATGCTGCCCTCAATCTGCTACAGTGTGACTGTGTATCTTTATTTGATAATACTTTTTAAATGTTTTGATATTTTGGGTTTTTTTAATTTGCAGCTATGGCCAGGATGGTGACAAATCTCCGCTGTGCCAGAGATCTGCAGGAAATGAGAATTAAAAAGAAATGTAGGCTAAATATTCACTCACAGCCAGGCACTCTTTATGTCATTAAAACATCTGCAAGCAATAGAATCTCTCTGAGAACTGCAGTAGAAGAGAAATCTCCTAGCTTTTATTCTACAGAGGAGGTATATTGATATCTTTTTATTTTCTGTCTTGCATCTGTTTCTCAAGACTAGCAAATAAAAACTCAGTAGCTTTCGAATAGATACATTCTTCAGTTTTTAGGTAAGGATTTACAGTAGCTGTTACACCAGTCACTGCAGTACTTAAGTAGCACATATCCAGTTTTTAAGACTATTCCAAATAATAAAGGTCATAAATCTCTAGTGCTATAATCAAACAGGAAAAAAGTCCACCAATTAAAATGCATATGAAGAGCTGGTTTAAAAGAACAGTTAAAATTTAAGCTTAGGTAAATCTATATGAAAATACTCTTGCTTTTCTTACAGTGAAAGTACAAAACCTACTGAATTTTTAAAACACTTTCAAAGAACACTCTGATGCTGTTCTGCTAAAACAGTTGTTGGGTATTCCTCCTTTCTCCATGGTTTACATATGAAATGGCAAGGTTATTAAGGAAATATTTAATCTGAATTTATAAGATTGGGTATTTATACTCTCAGCTGAATTCTTACTGCACTGTCATTATTTTGTCTTTTTCATCTGATTTTTTTCAGCTATATACATATGGTGTTTCAAAACAGTGCATACAAGTTAACAGCACAAATGCAGAATCTTTCCAGTTTCTCATCAAAGACTTTTTCAGTAAGGAGTATTTGTTAGCTGGAAATGGAATGCAGCTTGCTGATGGAGGATGGCTAATACCTACAGATGAGGGAAAAGCTGGGAAAAAGGAGTTTTACAGGTACTGTTACTTATGAACTTGAGACAACTATGCTATTTATTAGTTAGCAGTTCTCTTGTCTCCTAGAATAAATCCAACACAGTGGTATTTTAAAGCCTCTGACTGTTTGTTTACTGTGCATTTTTAGTACACCTCTGTTAGTGTAAATAAAGATATTGTAGGATTGTAAATTTCCTATGTAGATTAATGTTGCTAGTGATTGATCTTCACTGACCATTAAAAAAAGCAAAGTCAATTGGGAAAATTTATGGAAATTCTTCAACAGTGTAAGTAATGTGAAAAATAGGCAAGTTAAAATTTGCAGTGGATTTCAGGTTAATTTATTAACAATTTATTTGCAGAGCCCTATGTGACACTCCTGGTGTGGATCCCAATCTAATAACAGAGGCCTGGGTTTACAATCACTACAGATGGATTGTATGGAAATTGGCAGCCATGGAAGTGTCTTTCCCTCATGAATTTGCTAACAGATGTTTGACACCAGAAATGGTCCTGTTGCAGTTGAAATATAGGTATGTGTATAGCAATATATTGGGAGCTGTAATTTGTGTTAATGTGTGCTTTCTGGTTCGCCAGTATTAGAAAATAAGCACCTCTACCTTGCATTTACTACTTAGCAGAATGCTTGTATTGTTAAACTTACGCATAGCAGTATTAAAAGCATAGTGTGTGTTACTTGTAAAAATGTAGATAACATTTGCTTTGCTACAGTGGTGCTTAATCACGTAGATTGAGTAAGCAACAGTTTGCTACAGTTGTGTTTAAAGAAAAACAATGTGATGGATTTTGTTAGCTGTAACAAAGCACGAATTCTTTTTTGTAGGTATGATTTGGAAGTTGATAAAAGTAAACGATCAGCAATCAAAAAAATAATGGAAAGAGATGATGCAGCAGGTAAAACACTTGTACTGTGTATTTCCAAAATCATATCGCTGAACACAGTTGCATCTCCTAGCAGTAGCAATAAGAACATGGAAAGTAAAAAAGCAGCAGCTTTAATTGAAGTTACTGATGGCTGGTATGGGATCAGAGCTCTTCTGGATCCACCTCTCAAAGCTTTCTTAGATAGAAGAAGGCTGACTGTTGGTCAGAAGATCATCGTGCACGGAGCAGAACTTGTTGGCCCTCGAAATGGATGTACGCCACTGGAGGCCCCAGATTCCCTTATGTTAAAGGTAAATAAGATATTAGTTCAGCTTGATTGGATGTGACTGAGAGATGTGATAAATGCCACTTAGCTGAGCCACATTTTGTAAACAGAAAAAGTTACTGGGGCTTTACAAACAGATGGAGCTTTGCTGAAGTTTAATAATTGGATCTGTAAGACATAACACAAGGGTGTTATTCAATGTGGTTGGAAGAGAAGTTTGTAGTATAAAATCCTGCCAAGTTTTGCTATGTGTTTCGGCAGTTCCAGCTCCTCACTTTGGTTAAACACCAAGTTACAAAAAAGTATTTATCCATCACAGACAATATGGAAGTTGGAGGAAGAATGGGGAGGGGGGAAAAAACAAGTCCTGAGAGGGTGGACTGGCAGGGGAGGGCCTTGGCTCATATGAGGTTAGTTAAAGAGCTTTAACTTTAAAGAGAGTGAAGTTTCAGCATAACACTGAAATTGCTTTTCTGGTACAAAGCAATGGTTTGTCTCTTAGATTCTCATTTCCCAGAGAATTTTAACTCATCAGACTTTTAGATTTTGTTGAAAATACATTCTTCAGTGGGAAGGAAACCTTTAAATTAAAATGTGATCTTCTCAGGTACAAAAGTGATGTATTCTTAGTGAGGTCAGTGTGAAATTAGATATGTAGATACTCCTGTAGATAAAGTAAGTTGGATATAACTTTGACCTGTCAGTGCCAATTTCTCATTCACCGTTTCCCTTACTCAGATCTCAGCAAACAGCACTCGACGTGCGCGATGGCATGCAAAATTAGGATTTCATCGAGATCCCAGACCTTTCCCTTTGCCTTTGTCATCACTTTACAGTGAGGGTGGTGCAGTGGGGTGTATTGATGTAGTTATTCAAAGAACTTACCCTATTCAGGTATGGTGTAAGTATTTTATGAATCTAACAGGTTCTATGAGATCTAAATTATATTAATTAATTGCTATGTCTTTCCTCAAATCAGACACAATATAGAGAGCTTTTTTTTTTTTTTTTAAGATACCATTATGTTTAAAATAAACGGAAGTGGTTCTTGCTTGTCCATGTATTTAGTGTTTCAGGACTGCAGTATCCTGCTAAAAGAAGAATTGAGTTTGTGCTCAGTATCTTTTGGTTGGCTTTGGTTTCAGCTTCAAAAAGCCAGAAATAATCGAATTTCAATCCTGGACTCTAAAAAGTATGTCACTTGTTTTAAAGGAGGAAAAAAGACAGTTTCATCTCCAAGTAGAAGTGAAACCCAATTTGTTTTGTTACTAACATAGCAGTTACATCTTTCTAAGCATTAGTGGGATTCCTTTTTCTTATATGTAGCTGACTGTATTGTGTAAGTTCTATTTAAAAATACTACTGAAAATACAGTGTGTGATTATGGTGTAAAATGGAGTTAAGATCTTTTAAGTACCTCTTGATACCCAGACATTTTAAATATGGTCAGACTTCACTGCAACAAGTTGGTTTTTATAACAATACCAGACACAAAAAGAAACAGTATTTCTGTTAGTAATCAATCCTTTTAATGTAAACAGTTTAACCAGGACACAACTTTCATATTTTATTAACTTTTTCTCTGAGTATGTTATACTTGGCATGTACATCTAGGATTCTTTTTTCATTGCCTTCTTTCTAAGGTGTTGTATAATTGTTGGTGGATGTAGAATGAATTCTGCAAAGGTACTAGCAACATTTGGTTTGGATCATTACTTTGCTATTTAGATCATTACTTTAATGGAGGAAATTGCAGCACTTATTATGTGAGCTGCCTGGTAGAACAAACATTTATTTAGGTCTCAGAAAGGGGACTGTAATCTGTAACTGCATCACAGTAAATGGTTTCCAGGCTGGGGAGGAAAGTGGTGCTTTGTATATGGCTATGTCAAGAGATTGCTGTACTGATGTACTTTTTTCTTTTTTAAACACTGAGACTCTTGCTCAAACATACCAAAATTATAGGAAGATTTGGGTTGTCTGTCTCCTTTTACCTCAAGAGTGAAGGAGTGTAGGAATCACAGTAACCTTAATTAAAGGTGTCAAACTGTGAGTAATGCAGGAAATACATGTTGCGCAATTGATGAGGCAGGCAGAGCCTATTTCAACAATTCACTGCCTCATAAGGATTAGTCCTGCAACCTTTCCTTATCCTGCTTTCACTATGCTCTCCTGCTGCTTCTCTGTTCTAAACCTGGAGCTCACCTGGTCCTGTTACTTAGCTAATTTAATTCATAAAATCAGGAAAAAGTAACTAATAATAATATCAAAAACACACAGTGAACTGCTGTCTATTGAATTACCAAACTGATACGGTGTGTTGAGGTCAGATATGTGCTAGAGCCAGTGCAAGGGAGAAGACAGAACTATGCAGAAAATGGAAAGGGAAAGGACCGCTTTCAGCAGCCGTGGATCTCCTTGTTTAGCTCACTGAGCTCTTCAAATCAGGCAAGCCAGTTCTGGCAGGGCTGTGGACAAGGCTCTAGTGCTATGGAACCATTTCAGGCAGAAAAGGTTTAGGAGCATCTGCAGAACTACATCATAGTTATTCTACAGCATCTAATCCAGGATGTTAAAACAGACAGTACAGCTGATGAGGAAAGACGAGTTAGGTAGAATGCAGTCTGGTGTATTTTTAAGCATTGAGTTTGATGGTTTGTATCTTAATGTATCTAAATTACAACACTGATACCCAGTACTTGAAGCTATGTTTTCTTCAGCTGTCAAATCATCTGGTTTTGGATACTGCTCCATTCTGTCTGTGTGTCTTTGACAAGGTACCAACCAATGCTGTGGGGTTTTGCCTTTATCCATTATACTGAAAGAACGAAAGAACTTAAGGTCTGCTGCCTGTTCACTTTTAAAGCATTTTTGCTTAACAGTGTGCATTAAGGGGAAGATAGATATTGTTTAAAATAATTTATTTAGAAGTGTGGGTTTTTATTTTAATCTTTTTATTTCAGTGGATGGAAAAGACTTCAGCTGGTTCCTACATTTTTCGTAACAGCCGAGCTGAAGAAAGGGAAGCTGCCAAGCATGCAGAGGATCAGCAAAAGAAACTGGAAGCTCTGTTTGCAAAAATCCAAGCAGAATATGAAAAGCATGAAGGTAAAGCTTTCATTCTTTCAGAACATATATTAAGAACAGAAAAACATTTTTGATGTTTACAGAAACGTCTAAAGAAATTGTCAAAAATCTTCTCTGGTGACAGGGAAACAGAGATGGGATTATGGGTTGTTTTCTTTGCTGTTGTTGGTTTTGTTTTGTATTGTTTCAGGGGTTTGCTTCCTGTGTATCAAGACCTTTCGGTACAAAATGGTTATTGTTTTATTTATTACGTGCTTATTTGCATGGCCTTGCAGCTATCTAGGAAACTCTTCTTGAACATATTGGTAGCCAGGCCACTAAAAAATTATCCTTGAGATGATGCTCAGGGAAATGCTACAAAATTGTAGAATTCCTTATTTCATTTTCTTCAAGGATGTGCACTGTAAGATTTCACTCAGAGGTGGGCACTGCTAGAATGTATCTCAGTAGACCTGAACACCAAGACCACAAGAACACCTGAACACCACTGAGTATCTTTCCTCATGAATAATTGCATGAATGTGCAGATAACTGAGGTCAGCAGAGCTGCTCAGTGGGACTCTGGTGACACAGGCCATGGAGAATGCTGAGTTACTGAATGCCCTTGATTGGCAGTCCCAGGCCACGGAGACCAGGGGAAGTTCTGAAGCAAGGAAGATGTACCCTTGGTGGAAGAGGATCAAGTTAGAGAACACTCAGGCAAACTGGACATATGTAAGTCCATGGCTGATGATGGGATGAACTCAAAAGTGCTGAAGGAGCTGACTGATGTCTGAGAGGCTGCTTTTGATCCTCTTTGAATGATCACTAGTTGATTGGTAGAGGTGCCTGGAGACTGGAAGAAAGCAAATGTGTCTCCTGTATTCAGAAAAGACAGGAAGGAGCATCCAGAAAACTACGAGCCAGTCAGCCTTACCCTGATCCCTGAGAAGGTGATTGAAGAAATAATCCTGGAAACTGTTAGCAGGCACATGAAGGACAAAAATGTGATTTGGAGTAATTAGCAATTAGTAATTAGTAATGGAGTAATTAGTAATTAGTCATGTTTGACCAACCTGACAACCTTCTGTGATGAAATCACTGGCTTGGACAGACGAGATGAGAGCAGTGCTGTTGTCTGCCTGGACTTCAGAAAGGCTTTTGGCACTGTATACCTTAAGATCCACAGAGAGAAGCTGATAGGCTGGGTGAGCAGGCAGGCAGGTGGGTTGAAAACTGGCTGCATAGTAGGGCCCAGAGGATGGTGATGAGTGGGACAAAGTCTGTTTGGAGGCCGGTAATTCCTGGTGTATGCCAGGGATGAGTACTGGGTCTAGTCCTGTTCTAACGTCTTCGTTAATGATCTGGAGAATGGGGTAGTGTACTTTCAGCAGGTTTGATGCTGAAAATTAGGACAACTGATGGATACACTAGAGGATTATGCTGCCATCCAGAGGGATTTTGGCAGCTGGAAAAATGGAACAAGAACCTCATGAAGTTCAACAAAGCAAATTGCAAATCTTGCACCTGGGGAGGAACAGTGCCATGCACCAGTACATGCTGGGGGCCACTCATCTGGAAAGCAACTTGGCAGAAAGAGCCCTGGGGGTCCTGGTGGACAAGTTGAGGATTGTTGCCAAAAGGTCTAAGGAGGTGATCCTTCCTTCCTACCCCTTGTGGTAATGCCACATGTGGAATGCTGTGTCCAATTCTAGGCTCCTCGCTACAAAAGAGACATGGACACACTGGAGATACTACAACAAAGGGCCATGAATGTGTTTAAGGAATTGCAGCATCTGACATAGGAAAGGCTGAGAGAGCTGGACCATTGACCTTGGAGAAGAGAAGGCTCAAGGACATCTGATCAATGTACATAAATACCTGAAAGGACAATGCAGGGAAGATGGAGCTAGGCTTCTGTCAGTGGTGTCCAGTGATAGGTCCAGAGCCAAATGGGCACAAACTGGAGCACAGGAGGTTCCCTCTGGACATCAGGAAACACTTTTTCACTATGACGGTTGACTGACAGTCTTGCCTAGAGAGGCTGTGAAATCTCCATCCTTGGAGATAATCAAAAGCTCACTGGACATGGTCTTAGTCAGCCTCCTGTAGGGTGGCCCTGCTTGAGCAGGACCAGATGACTTCCAGAGGTCTCTTCCACTTGAGCTGTATTCTAATTCTGTAGTGAGTGACACTGTCCTCCTCTGCCAGTGATTTCTAACAGTAGTCCTAGCATGGAATTCTTAGTTGAAATCAGAGATGACCTTGTAATTCTTAACTTCATTACTATGACCTTCAGCATGTTAGTCACCTTGTGTGTTGTTCTATGTTTGGTAAACTTGTCTACATGGGAGTTTGCTATGCTGAAGGAATTGATCTAAATGCTGGCAGCAAAGTGACTTACCTAAAGAGAAGGTAATAGTTTAATGTAATGAAGTTAACTTGGCTTTTAGCTGATGTCCTGAGGAGGCTTCATGTGCAGGCCTGTGGTCACATGCTGTACCAGATCTTGGTGTCTTTGAGACGTTTCTGCTGCATGAGAGGAAGGGGAAGTGACGGACGTAAAGAAAATGTAGTCAAGTATCTATGAAGGTTTTTGGCAGCCCATCAAATCTACCACCTTCTGCTAAGTGCAGACACTGAGACTGGCTTCCCCCAAGTTTGCATAATATTCTAATCTATGTTATATTTAAATGAGACAAGATTTTTTTTCTGCTTATATTTTCCTGATATGTATATACACCCACACACACATATACATCAATTTCTATACATGTGTTTTGTATTTTTATTCTGGCAAGGCCTAAGTACTACTGTGCTTCTTACATAATTATTTCTTCCTTCACTTTGAAGTGTATTGGTTGTACTCCATATAAAGGCTTTTTCTCAACAGAGAGAACCAGTAGCAGAACACCAAGATCACGGATAGTCACAAGACAGCAAATCCATAATTTGCAAGATGGTGCAGAACTTTATGAAGCAATTCAGAATGCATCTGATCCTCATTATATGGAGGTAACTGTAGATCTTACTGGGCTAATTTTGAAAAGCTTGTGGAATAAATTAAACTTTAATACCTCCTGCTAAAATTGACTATTAAATTACTCTTTGGTTTTGCTGCCTTTTGATATTTTCTACAGCATGCTTATTGCTAAATAAATTAACATTTAAAATGTTGAAAAAAATTCAATGAAGGCTTGTTGAAATTGATTAATATTATCTTAGATGGCAATTTTCTTTTGGTATAAAAATCCAGGATATAGCACAATTAAAAGTTAATGTTACTTGTAATTTTATTACTTTGCTTTGTGTTGCATATATGAAAGCTTAATGCATCTCAGAAGTCTAGAGTTTTATACACATATTCTTGCATGCTGTTCACTGAATTGTTCGAATAATTATATTGTCTTTATTGTCTTCATTCCCTTTTCCAGTTAAATCACAACTTTTAAGTGTTTATGCCTTTATTAATAAAGATGCAGGTGATTAGTCCCTGCCAGCTGTTAAAAATTAAATACATGCCTTCACTTTTGCAAGTGAGGATCCTTGACTGTCATAAAGCCATATGATCTGTGACTTTATTGGATAAAATGGTATCCATGTCTGTGGTACTGCATGTACAGGCTTCTGGGTCTTGAAGGCTTGGGCAGAAAAGTAGCGTTGCTGATGCATTTTAGTGTAAATCATTGTATCAGCTCATTGTGTCAGCAGCCTGAGAAGAAGTGCAACTCCTCCTTTATTCTTACAGAAATTTTTCCTAATATGTCTTTATATGAAACAGGCAATCCTGCCTGTTATATTAAATATTCACCTTAGTTATGCACTCTCAAGCAGGCCTCTCACTAATTGTCACGTAAGAGCAGTGTGTAGTGTAATGCTCTGCACAGACCAGAGAGCACCAGCTGAGTACCAGGTAAGACTGATGCCTCCTGTTGGTTTAACATACCTCATTTCCAGTTCTAGTAGTGTATCAGCTGGACAATAAATTGCTTGTAAGAGATGAACACTCAAGAAAGAGGCTATCTAAAAATCTTGACAGTGGTTTTTTTGAATAATAAAAAAGATACTGAGTTAATTTTCTCTTGGTTGCAGGGATATCTCAGTGATGACCAGTTAAAAGCCTTGAAGGCTTACAGGCAGCTGATGAACGACAAAAAACAAACTCAGATGCAGGAACAATTCAAGAAGGCTTTAGAGTCAGCAGAACAGGAAGAAAATGGTTGTTACAAAAGGGATGTGTCTGCAGTATGGAAATTATATGTAGTAGACTATAGAAAGCAAGAAAAACATAGAGGTTAGTGCTTGAAAAATTATAAATAACTTTTAACTAAATGTGGTAACTGGCCAGCATAGGTAGATTTGAAGAGTTTCCCAACAGTACTCTAGCTTGCATGTTAATATTTACTGTTTTAATTGATTCTTGGTCTTAGGCTTTTGGGTGGGAAGGAGTGTTGTAGATTTGTTTAAAAGCCTTCAAGTTATTACTGAGCAGGTAACTGAGCTTACTGTGCTGTTGTCAGGAGCAGTACTGAGTATCTGGCGCCCGCTCCCTGATGTGTGTTCCTTGCTGAAGGAAGGCGCTCGCTACAGGATCTTCCAGCTGTCAGCGTCCCAGTCCAGGGGAAGGGCGGACTCCACCAACATCCAGTTAACAGCCACGAAGAAAACTCAGTATCTACAGCTATCAGTAAGTGCTTTAAGTGCGTAAAGGTGCATCATTAAAATGCGTCACACTCTATATGTGCAGTAAATACTGAAGTTTTGTGTTTCTTCAGGTATCACAGGAGATGCTGGTACAGATTTTCTTTCCGAGAAAGACTTTAGAATTCACCAGTTTGTTGGATCCTTCTTTTCAGCCACCATGTGCTGAAGTGGATTTAGTAGGAGTTGTGGTTTCTGTTAGCAGAACAGGTACGTTGTGGACCACGTTCATGTCCTCCCATTGAATAGGCACTGAATTCTTTGTTTCAGAAGTCAAAGTTAGCTTGGTGTTGTACCTGCATCTCAGGCCTGTGAAAACCTGCTAATACAGCCCATCACTGTGAGTTGCTGGCAGATAAATCTGTATTTCTGAAGAAAAACTGTTTCTGCTCATTAGCTCATGAAGTTAGTGAGGCAGGATCTAAGCTCAAGAGCACCTTATATTTAAATATTTTTATATTTTTTCCATAAATGGTGGGCATAAGTTCTCACATCTGTATTCAGCATCTGCAGAAGCACCATTGTGCCTGTACACAAACTTCCTCTTTTGTATACAGTGTCATGGAATGAGTGGAATTTGGGCACTGGAGCTCATGGATAGGGAAAGGTGGATAATCTGGATAAAAAGGAAACGTTCCATAAGAGTATTGTTTTTAAAGACACAGACTTTGAGTTGTTTTCTGTAATCATTAGGGAGCTGGTGTATAATGTGAAAGAAGCATGAGACACCTGTCACCATGCAGATGGGCTGTCATGTAGCTCTTTCAAGATGTGTGTGACTCTTTTTTAGTAGATCCAAATCACACTACCTTTACTTAAAGAGATGTAAAGGTTTAATTCAGACTTTTTTCCTGCTTTTAGGTTTCACTACTGTGGTGTACTTATCTGATGAAAGCTATAATTTAGTGGCAGTAAAGATCTGGACAGATCTCAGACACTTGGCTATTGAAGATGTAGTTGTCCGCTGCTCACTCATTTCTGCAAGCAACCTTCAGTGGCAGTCTGAATTCAGATCAGAAATTCCCATGCTGTTGGCTGGAGATCTTTCCGTATTCTCAGCCAGTCCAAAGGAATGCTATCTTCAAGAGAAGGTTAATGAACTGAGAAGTGTGATAGAGGTAAACCTGTAGAAGTGTAGTTTGATGGTTAGTTTTAGTTACTGCTGTGTTACATCCTTCACCAAAAAGTCTGTTAGTATTGATAAATCTTTAAAACCAGTAATGCACATAATGCTGAATCTGAGGGGGATTTTCTGGGAGATGGAGTGAAATGTTAATGCAATTTTCCTGGAGGATTGAATGTCTTGATTTTTTTTTTTCCCAACTCATCCAGCACTGTCTTTAGGATGTGCCGCAGAATCTCTGGCTGGCAAAAGATCTTGTAGCTGTCAATAGGGAATCTGCCATGGACGGAAAGTGCAGCAATCTTCTGTGTTGTTGGTTTGATATAAAATAAAATTCCAGTGGGATAATGATGAGAAATGAAAGTCTTAAATGTAGTGTATTTAGTCCTTACACAGTTCGAAAGCCAACTATTCTGTATTGCAAACTTTGTTCTCCCTTACAGAACATGGCCTCCTTTTGCTCTGATGCAGAAAGTAAACTGACGAATTTGCTACAAAGAAATCTCTTGCTTACACCCAGTTTAACTAAAAGATGTGGCTTGGAAAGCCCCTCTCCTTCCTGCAGCTATGCAGAGGATAAAAGTTTGGTAAGCTTCTGGTAATTAATGCTGTGCTTGTATTGGCAGTACAGGCAGTAAGGATATAAGCAAGTGTCATAGCTGTGGTGAATGGTCTGACTTCTCAGTCCACTCCATCCATTCTCCTCAGAGCAATGCAAGCTGATTAGAAGCTTTCTCTGTGTGTGTGGGTTTAGGATTATTCCCCAGGAGGAGCCGTGAGATAGATTGTCCTTCCTGCCAACAGTACATGAAAACGTCTCCCTGTGGCCTGTGTTTCCACAACATACTTTAAGTATTTTGAATTTGATGTGAGTAAAATGAATCATCCTTTCTTTACAGATGATTTAGTGCTTCCTTGGTCCCATTGTGAAGATTATCGAATGTGAATGTCACAGAGGAAAAATCTTGATCTGTACATTTTTATTTCAAGGCATTCTGCAGTTCCGACCTTTGTTGAGACAAATTATTTCCTGGTCTTTTCCTAGATATTGTTTACTATTTCTAGGATTTGAAAGGGAAGAGGTATCATCTAGTAAATGTATTTTAGCAGTCTTGACAAAAATTGATTTAAATAGTACTGAAGTTTCCCATGAAAGCTGCTGGTGGAGAGTTGCTTCTGACATGGAGTACTGAGCACAGTGAGAAAAAACATTTTTCCTGCCATGAGTTGCAAGGGAGGTGGAAACACCCTGGTGTGATATCAGTTCCTGGGGACTAAGTTTAAGCTTATAACACATCCTTTTCCATTTCAGAGAGAGGGCTAATATTTAATTCTAAAAGTTTAGTTTATGTATTTTATAAACTAATTCATTTAGGTTTTTATAGTTCATTAAATATATTAATCATCTTAAAACAAACATTAAATGTATTCTTAAGTTAAGCCCGTGTTTGAATGATTTGCTATGCAGCATCTATCTTGAGTGTATTGTTATGTTCAAGTTTTTTGGTCTATGTTCTATCGTGGTTTTTCTTCAAATTTTTTTTTCTCCTTTTTACTTATTTAACCAACCATATGTGGAGGACATAGCCAGGGCAGTAGAAGACTTATGAGTGCTTTGATTTCTTACCATTGGGCACAGAAAAATTCCTACACATTTTGCTTAGCTCTTAGAAACAAAATGTAAAAGTTCTATCTTAATGTACAGGTAAACAGTGATTTCTCAATCATCAGCACTTGAAGCAATAATATTAATCACCATCAGGAGATACCAAACTAAACTTAAATGGGATATGAATGATGATGTAGAGCTTTTATATTGGGGCGGGGGGGGTTCCCTATTTCGTGGAAGTAATTGAGGAAGTTCATGAAACAGAACATTCTATTCAACATAAAACTTCTCTTTTTACCCAGATGTCTTCTAGAATTGAAATAAAGTATCCAAGCCCTTTGTCAACTAGCACACCAAATATGAAACTTGAAACACCAGGGTCAGCAAAAACACCTTCACCTGCTACAGTTAATGAAGACCATCTCAAAACCAGCAAAAAGAGAAAAGCTATGGACTTCCTCAGTTGCATACCTGCCCCTCCACCACTGGCACCAATATGTTCAGTAATTTCTCCATCTGTTAAAAGAGCATTTCAGCCTCCACGAAGTTTGGGCTTACAGCACAGCAAGTCATCAAAAGAGACATACCAGAATATTGGCCATGTCACCCCCTGCAGAAAAGTGAGAGAAACTGTCCATCTTCCTGAGAATGACCTGGTTGCTGATGAAGAACTGGCAATGATTAATACACAAGCACTCATGAATAATTTACTAGAAGAAAAGAAGATGGATTATGTAAATGAAAACAGCAATGCGACAGCTACTGCTTTATCTGATGATCTTTCATCCAGAAATAGTTCCAGGTCTACTGGGGAAGCAAATAACTCATCAAAAGCAGTTCTGAAGTAGCTGAGGCTCTTCAGAAGAACCCAGAGGAACCTGAGGACTCGTTACCAGCCCATAGAATGCTACAAAGACCAAAATCCCAAAAATGCTGCTAATGCACATGTACAGTATTGTATATATTTCAAATTCAAATTATTTTTACACTTTGTACATTAAAACTTGATTGTATTTAATAAAGTTCTATTACAAAAACAGACTCATGAAATAACACTTCATTTGCAAAATAGATTGAAGTTTAGTATGTAAACACTTTGCACAAAGATGTATTGTACAATAGCATCAGTTTGGCTGAGGGTTTGATGACATTTTGTAAGCCATTGCTTTGATTCTTATGTGTTCTTACATTACAGCAGATCTTTGTTTCAGTCTAAAGCCATCAGTTTTGTTACCCTCTGCAACATTAGAATAGTTGTTTGGCTGTCCAAAGTGGCACAGGGCAAAATAAAGAGTTCTCTTATTTTCACCAAACAGGACACTTTAATTCTGAAATGTTGCTCTGCAATTCTGGCACAGTTCTTGTACTTTTCTCCTCAGACTTTCCATATAGCACTAAAAGAGATTTAGAAAACAGCTATGATTATTTGATTCACAGCAAAATGCCACACAGAGTTATTATTAAATAGCTCTTTGGTCTGTGTTTCTGCTTCAGCTGTTCGGAGCTGCTCCTGTAGCCCTGTTCCCACTTAGGCGTTAACGCGCACAAGCCTAACACTAATGTTTCCTTTTAGGAGCCTCTCCGTCTTGGGATCCATGAACTCCTATTTCTTGGCAAGATGAAGAGCTCAGTTTGCTGTGTTGGAGCGTTTTTCTTCCACACTGGGGAAGCTGTTTGTGCGTGAGGTTAGACCAGCATGAATCCAGTCAGTGGAGATAGGGAACAGCATCAAATCTTGCTACAATCTGTTGAGCTACTTTTGCCATCATTCAGTTTGCCTCTGAAAGTTACAATAATGCTGTAGGCAGGATAGTAGACAGGAAAAGTTTATGCAGCCAGATATAAAGCAGTAAAATGGCAAGAAATGCCAATTGTGTGGAGAAAGACTTGGCCACAATGGCCTTTAAGAAAGAAAGATGTTAGGAATGTTTATTCTTAGTGTTAGACTGTGATGCAGAAAAAAACATCCAAAATGTGGCATGTGGTAGAGCCAGTACATTTCATCATATGCCTGGATGGATTTTCATGGAGGAAGAGGGATGAGAGGGAGTACAGTTTGTACTGGGTACAGTGCTCTTACGTTGGTCATGTAGAGCTGTGAGATCACAGTCCAATGCCATTTAAAGATTTGTAAGATATAAAAGTGTTGTAGAAATGTAGTAGAAAAATACAAGAATAAAAAACAGTTTAGAAAAAAATGTAAAACTAGAGACTCTTCTACCCTGATAATTAAAACACCAAGGAATGCACATCTTCAGTTAAATGTCACGTTGTTCGTGCGTGCCATGCCAGGTCTCCTTGGGAAGGCAGAAAGGTGGGTGGGATGGGGACCCGTGGAATAAGCTGCACTTGCTCCACTGCCTCTTTCCTCATCTCTGCTTGGTTTTTCAGACCGGAGAACACTGTGGAAGGTAACATTATGCTCATATTGTTCTTTCATCCGTTGTATCTTTTCCCGAGGGACATGATGAATATTTCTTCTGTAGAGTCAACAGTAACAGAAAATACAAGTATTTAGCTGCCTGTGTGTGGGAAGTTATCTTCAGTTTGCTAAGGTTCAGCATAATGGTTCAGGTCTCCACTGATCTCTTTCTGGCCTTTTTTTTTTTCAAATTTCTGTTCATTTCCACCTACTTCTTAGGAATATGAGTGTGACTACTGAAAAATGTAACACCATTATTTTTAGGGAGCCAACAGGACATAGGAAGTTGACAAATGTCCAAAATAAGAGTTGTGTAGAAGACCTGTGAGGTATTTTATACAAGTATTGCTGTGTTTTAGCACTAACAGGTTGTTGGCCTCAGTGAGCTTTTGTACAGCTGGAGAAAAGCAGCCAAGGGCTGCAGCCAGCCCAGACACTGACTTGGCAGCAAGGATAGAGGTCAAAAACTGCTGTTGCTTCGAGTGCAAGTAGGGAAGCATCACCTGTGATGTGGCTCAGGCTCCGGGTAGACTTGTAAACGAGGAGTTTGAGAGGGAGGGGAGCACAATGCTCAAACATGCAGGGCTTTCTGGATAGAGTAGCAACAGCCACGATCCCTCCACAACTTAGTGGGAATTGTCTTCCCAAAGACCACGAGGAATTTCTGTTGGTGAGTTTGCAAACCCTGAATATCTTTGGGTTTGCCATTTAGTGCTATTAAGGTGCAGCTTGTGCCCTAGACTCTAAGTTCGTTCTGCTTCCATACTTTCAGAACCTGTTGTGCAAAACATGCACTGGTCAAAGTGTTTTTTTCCATAGTGGAATTGGAGTGACAGTTATGCTGCAGGCTGCCAGCTGCAGCATCCAACTTGCGAGGTGGGCACAAGGCCCCGCAGCAGCCCACACCGTGTGGAAGCATTGTGGATGCAAACCTGCAGCTCTCCCTGAACCATTTGCCACAGACCTGCTCCAAACTGCCTGTATATGAATTAGCTTTACAATGTTGCTGTGAAAAGTCAATTTGTTTCAAATATTTCATAAAACAAATTGCAAGTTACTGAGTAACTTGGCCTACAAGGAATGATCCAACTGTGCCCTTGCAGTGCCGCCCTACCAATGGCTGGTGCTGCTGAGGAGGTCAGCCTGCACGAATTTCTTCAGTGACTGCAGCCATTAACCCTGCAGTCACTGGTCAACCTAACATTCTTAGAGCCACAGTCAGCTGCCTTTATATCCTACCACACTGTGCAGAGTGGATACGTTCTTTGTGTCCCTTCTGTGTGTGTGTAAGATCTTTACAAAGATCCTCTAGAACCCCATTTCTTACCCACACTTGACGTACCACCTCTGCATGCTGCAGCAGGACAGTATTTGTTATGGTTAGATTTTTAAGGACAGAAGTCTGCATATTGTCTGTAGTGCTTAGATATGTTTGTGCCTAAACAAGAGAGACTGCTGCTCAAAATACAGAATGAAAATCAAGGATCCTGCCCCGTAAAGCTTGCAGCACAAAAAACATGCTTCAGGGCTTGTTGCTTTTTCTACTGCCTGACTCACTTCAGGCCCTTTCAGGGCTGAATTCACTACAGACCAGTCAGTAATGGAAATTTTCCACAGCAATCCTTCTGTTGTCATTTACCAGGCTTCATTTTAGGGTATATGAAGAGGAAGAAGGCTGACCTTCTCAGAGCACATCAACAAAATGAGAAGCTGTCTGCTGTAGCAAAGAGAAAAATATGTACCTTGTCAGTTCTTGAACATTGAACTTCCAGGGTGTATCTGGTTCTTGGAATGTAACTTCATATCTATTTTCACGTGCCTAAAGGACACAAAAGTGACATTGTGAAACTGCATTAAAAGCATTGCCACCTCGGCCAGAACTCCTGACAAGAGACACCAATGCGTCTTCAAAGACTCTCTATGATGTGTTTTTCACAAGTCGTGAACTACAACTATAAGTCAGATCTTGATATATTTGTCAACAAATAGTTTGGGAACTGTTCAATTCACATCACTGCTGGGGGAAGGGGATGATGTCCTCATCACCAAGAAGTAGCAGGGCAGGTTCAAAGGCTGTTAATCTTTTCAAGTCGTTTTGCCTTCACTGAGTTACAAAGCTGACCAGCTAAATATCTACATTGGCACCGCTGCCCCTACTTCACCACACTATCCATCCTTAACTATAATTAGAGAACTATGGGAAAACTGAAGTAAATATTTTTAGCCATGTAAAGAACCTTTTCAGTCAGATTGCCTTGGAAGTGTCATAGCTGAGCATATAAAAGCAATAAATCGGAGCTTTCCCTACCATCATCACATACGGCTTCATTTCCCAAGCATGGATGTTGGTATTATCAATAATAACCGGGCTTTTCCCATTCTTCATTGCTTTGCGTGCTGCAATGTAACACATTAAATAAAGCTAAAATATATTAAATAACAGACTGAGCCAGGCCTTACTAGCCCTAAAGTGTCCTTTGCCCACTGCTCGCACACTTGGTTCCCCACCACACTTGGGTTTGCAGCTACCACCCAAGTGGAGCTGAGGTCAGTGTCCAGCAGCTCTCCTGGAAGAGGTGGTGCAGCCTCTGGCTGATCTGAAGCTCTTATAGAACATACTTACAACAGCCAAAAAATACTGCCATGTGCAGGAGATCCCTGTTACATGATCTTAAAGTATGCTTGTCATCGCTACAAATTCCTTCAAAGCACAGCCACAAAAGCATGGTACATTGAGTAGAGACCTGGGTTGTTTAATTCTCAAAGTTAAACTCAGCTTGCAAGTTTTCCTCCTGTCTATCATTACGTTCCCACCCCCTTCCAGGTCAGGACAGACACCTGAGAAGTTACAGGCGAAGGCTCTGGTGCCTACGCTGCAGGGAGCAGCTGCTGGGCTGGTGTCTGTAGATTATCAAGATTCAGCAGTGCATCCTCTCTAAAATAACATCAGCTAAATGTTAAAATTTTTTCATTTACAAATTTCCCTGTTGTAAGTCAGAAGAAACCAAATCAGAAGTAGTAAATGTATTTTTTCAGCCAACACCCCATGAACCGCAGTGTATGACACCACCTTGAGATATTTTATTCTGGAGGCTAAGTTTACAGACAGCCTGAAATGCAAAACTATTCTGCACAACCCCTGGATTGAATTCAGTCACCTCTTTTCTGGTTCCACTTGTGTGCATCCTCTAGGAAGTCGGGCTCAAAGACGTAGACACCATTTTCCACAAAGAAGTCATCAGTACTAAGGACTACAGCACCAGGGTGGTCACGTTTCAGCTGTCTGCAGAAAAAAAAAAAAGATGAAAGAAGGGTTAGTACATGGTAACACCCTTTAAGAGAGACCATTAAATCATGAGCCATTTGAGTGCTCTGCAAGTGCTTCATTTGAAAAGTCCCAATTTAAAGGATCTGAAAGTACTGCAGTCAGCAGATGGACATGTATGAGGAAAGGAATGGAGCTTGAAGGGATGGCCTTGATTTCTTTAATTCAGCAGAGAAATCTACACTGGACTATCAATATCTGAGTCTTTAATCGTATTAATATATTCAGCTTTCCTTCTGAGTTATCTGAGAAAGCAGGCTTGTAAAGGAAAAAAACAAAAACACAAACCTGCTTATCCAGGCATAGAAGTTGGTGTCAGAAGACAATCTGATGATGGGAATTTTGCTACAGAGATTTCTGAAGATAACCAGGAGGAAGGATTTGTCATTTAGTAAAGATGGTCCAGAGAACCATTAGTTTGGTTTGGGGGGCTTTTTTGGCTATAAAGCAGATATCACTTTTTTAGAATTTCAATTTGCTAACAAGTATCTGAGTGATGTCAATATTTTGTGTTATTTTATGCAATTTTATGGTTCTTATCACTTGTCCCTATTTCACTTAATCCTCCTCTTGTAGAGTTGAGTAATTTTTATATCTTCAGCTTTTAAACAAATTTTATAAACAAATCCTGAGTTTATAAAAAATATTTTATAAACAAATTTGCAGATCCATAAAACAGACTGCTGTGGTGAGTGGCGCTGGGCAATCCCACTTCCCTTCACACGGGTGTGTCTCCACCAGCAGTGCTCCTGCAGGCCGGGGATGCCACGGAGAGCGGATGCCTGTCCTGCTGGACACTGACCAGCTGCCTTGCAGACAGCCACTGCCTCTTGGAGGGGGAAGGTAGGTGCTGCCTTGTGTGGTTTAAATATGAAGCATTCCTCTGCCAATCCTTAGAGACCACAAAAAAACAAAACAAAACAAAACAAAAACAAAAAACAAAAAACAAAAACCAAAAAACAACAAAAAAATACAAAAACAAAACAAAACCTTAATGTATGATTGTGTTCCCATTTGTGTATAATCCAGAATTTTTTGTGTCCATAGACAGAATTATCCTTTTTTTTTTCAGTCAGAGAAGAGTTGGGGGAGAAGGGAGTCTCTGCAAGAAGTCAGGCAGAGCCCATGGCATCCTCTCACCTCTTTCTGTCTCCCTAAGGCCCAGAATGTCTTGGGAAAAGAAAGCAAGCTCAATCAAGAAACCCTGTGTCTCTCAGACATGAATCTGCTGCCTTGCTGTCTCACACCACACATGGTCTCCAGTCCCTGTGACTCACTTCAGCTTCCCTAATAAAACACTTCTGTTCCATCCCCACAAGCTGCAAAACAACCATTTCTCAGTATCTTATCTACATGGGCAGCAGCAAGGGAAAAGGTGTCTCCGGGTTATCAGCAGAAGACCAGGCACACAGACAGGAAAACCTTAATTCTGTCATCCAGCTCTGTCCCAACCATTTACTTACCAGCTGGACCCTAATCTGCCTGCAAGCAGCAGCTCTTCACTAGGACTGCAGGGTGCATTCAGCTGAATAAAGGTCAGCTTCTGACTTTGCTCTGTCTCCACTGTAACTTCTACCATCTGCTGATTAATAAATATTATCTTGTGGTAAGATCCACCCCAGCAAGCAGTGACTCGGTGCTGACGGAGCCAGGACTGGGCTGTACCCCCTGTCATGCCTCATTCAGCACCTACGTGTCCTTGTGTTCTAGCTCCAAAGGGATATTTTATTCACAAAATTACTGCTGGGCAAATAGATTTAAGAAAATTCATGCTTCAAACTGTTGGCAAACAGTGAAATTTTGTTGCTTTAATTTTGGTCTCAGGCAAAAAAATCTTACCATGAAAAGCCTGGCAACACCTAACACCTGGTTACTGCTGTGCTGATAACCTGATATATTCAGGTCTCACTATGATTCAGCACCTCACCTTTCCCACTGCTTTACCCATTGCAATTTCTTCTCTAAAAAATTGACTCCTAAAATATGTGTTGTCTCTAGCTACTAACAGGCACATAAAATTGTACACATTAATAAAACTTCTCAAGACTATTTTTTTTTGCTCAGTATTTCTTCTAAAAATGTTCTCAGGCAGTGCAGATTTTAAAATCCATTTTGTTAGCATATACCTTACCAAATTTTCAATACATATATGCTCACTCACTTGACAGCTTTGGTATTAATCCTTAAGCAATCTAAACTGTAGGTGAATATATGTAAGCTCAGTCTACTGTCTTCATATCAATAATTAAAGTAGATAAAACTTGTGTTTCAAAGGAGGAAAAATATGGGACAAAATGTGCTGAGAGCTATGAATTACTGTCACATTTGCTATATTCATACCAAATGAGCTCCTGCAAACAGCATCATAAGAAAACATGAAGTAGGAAAAAGATGTTTTATCTTCTGCTTATTTTGCTGGTTTTAACTTTTAGCTTTCCAAAACAACCAAACTGTCACTGAAGTTTACAGCTGGTTTCTGTAATCCCTTCCCTATTGCCCACAAAGCTGTGTTTTCTGTCCCTTATCATTCCAAAGGGCACCAAGAACCCTCTAGTGTGTTCTTTACGAAATGAGCCTTCCACAATCTTCACAGGACCTCAAGTTGGTTTAGAAGAAAGGTCCTGCATAATCACATCACGCTCTTAATCACTGCATGCAATTAAAATGCCTGTATTTTAGAAAAATATACACCAGCGATGCAAAATAGGAGGGCTTGTGACCATGGTAATTTATGAATAAATCTTGAACAGCCCTGTAAAAAGAAAATTATCCACTGCTGTTAGATCAGTAAGTGTAAAACTTACTAAGGAGGAAAAGAAAAATGCAATCTCTTTCCAAGATCAAAGGACACATAGGAGCTATGTTTGCATTTTTTAAAGAAGCCATTGAACTGGAAGCACTGCATTGTGACAGGCAGCATCTGTCAAAGGCCCAGCATTAATTTGATATGGACATATAATTGCACAGTGCTACATCTCTCCCTCTTGCAGTGGATACAGTACCTCCTTCACCTTGTAGAGGGGTGAGGAGAAAAGGGTTTGAGGAGATTTATTGTAAGCAGAGGAAACATCCCCCATTCTCTTCTTACTTTCTTATCTTTTGTAGTTTCTGAAAGAGCAGCAAACCTTTCTTTAGCAAAAGATAGAGCATAATGCATTTTGTATCCATAGGTTGTTGTGCTTTTCCATCAGAAAACTTGAAAATAAATTAATTTCTGATAGCAGTTCAGAAGAAACATTTTCAGTGCTCAGAAGGCCACAGTACAGTGTCTCAGGGACCAGAACATGTATGTACTGGTACCACTTGCAACCACTTGCTCCGGCCACTCTTCCCAACATTAAGTGTTCTGTGGCATTCAAAAGGTGTCCAACAGCCTTTTGTTTCAGCAGGAAAGCAGGACTGTGAGACCTGGAGCACATGCCCAGCACTATCCACTGTCTGTTGTGTTTGAACAACTCCTAGTGCCCCAAGGACTTTGCCTGGCCGGGCTGCCAGGTGCTGCTGGCAGAGCACAGCCGTGCCTCTGTGTCTCACCCGCGGGAGGTCCAGCCATGGCTCTGCTTCGTAAAGCACCAGGCTCATGTCATACTTGATCAACACACTCAGGAGACTCACCTGAAGTGGTTTCATGCAAAGGGAAATGTTTACAGTGCAACGCTGCCTGGAGGCAGGAGCTGCAGAGCTGAAGTCCATGAACCCGTCAGAGCTGCAGTTCTGCAGCGAGGTCGGGTGCTGGAAACGCTGGAAACAGCTGGCCCAGGACTGGAGGTGCTGGGATGAACCGGGCAACAGCAGCAGAGAGAACTGGAGAAGACACAGATTTCACCAGGCAGCGACGCCTCAGTGCCAGTGCATTTTTTCCCCTCCTGTTCTGAAAGACTACTCGCTCTGTGCTTCACAAGGGACTACAAGAACAAGCTCATTTCAAGCAATAAATCAACAGCTGTGGCTGAAAAGTTACAAGCTGGGCCATGCCCGGCCTACAGTGCTTGAGTTAAACTGTTAGATAAACTGTTACTTAGGTGTAAGTTGAGCTGTGCAGCACAGCAAAGTGCTGCTGAAGAGCTGGAAATGCAGCTACTGTGCAATGCAGAGTTTGCTGGGGAAGCAGGTATGAGCCTGTACATGGCTCACTTTAATTTTGGAGGCAATTTTGGAAGTATACCTGCCACTGCACATCAGATAACCTTTTTCTTAGCAGTTGCCTCAGTGTGAATGCAAAACCTGCACTGTGAAATCAAGGACAATGTGTTCAGGAGGAGCGTGTCCAACATGCCTGACGGAGGCTGTTGGAGATGCAACTCCCAGCTGCCCCTTCTCCTTCACACTTCCGTGGCGTTCGGTGAATGGTTCGAGGGAGGTGGCTGGGGCCACCTAAAATACGGCTTCATCCTTAACAGTGAAGCCATTGAAAAGGTGGGAAGCTTGGTGCTGAGCAGACCAACTCCTCATCCTGGCTTGACTACTCAATGTATCATACATGGGTCCTTCTCTGTCTTTACCAGAAACCAAAAACCAGACCTGAACGGATCCATGCCAATGCAGGGCTGCTGTGAGCTGGGAGCAACCAGGATGAGGAAATAATTTTAACAAAAATGCCATAACTAAGGCTTACAAAGCCGTATCCAAACTCTGCTGGGTGACACTGAAAGGTCACAGAAACAGGTCATGGATCCAAGGTTGTCATAGGACTATGTGACAAATGGAAAAGGGACCTTTTGAGTGGAGTTATCACTGGGTTGCTGTATCACCAGTGATAACATTCATGGTTTGTGACTCATGAGCACTGTAAAGATGTAGAGGTTGTGACAGAAATACAGGCTGATATGCAGAATGAATGCAGGTGTGTGCAAAAGCACCAGAAGAAAGAATAGAGCAAAGGCTAAAACATTGGTACCCACTGACAGCCAAGATCATTAACAGCAATAAAACTGGGAGAGGTGCTGTTTAATCTTCCCAAGCCCAGCACTCAGCTGAGGCCCAGCACTGGGTCACCTGCCACAGGAAAACCTGTGCTCTGAGAGCAGGAGGGTGGCCAGTAGATCACACCAGCCTCTCCACACCTGCCTCCTTCCCCCTCCAAGAGGGGCAGAGGATGAAAACACACCCAAAATGGGAAAATAAATATAATGGGGGAAAAAAACCCACCTAAATTCATAGAGTCCCAAGTAAGTAGAATTCGGAGGCAAAAAGTTGGCAGTATAGAAGCTGCTGGCTGGAGATGGCACAGCAGACTCCACCAAAACCCACCCTGTCACCACCAGCTGAGAGCAACCCAGCAGAGAAAGGGAGGATGGGACAGCTGATGGTCGTTGTCTGCTCTGATTTCGGGCGGAGCACCTGGGCTTGCAAGTATTAAGTTGTGATATTGTGAGTGAATAAAACCTGAGAAAATAAACTTGAATTTACAAAATGAGCTTACAAATTGCATTTGCAAATAAACGATCACCTTTCTCCTCCAGTGGGATCTTGCACTGAGCTCTGTTGCAATCATTTTTTGTGAACATTCCCTTGTGCAGCACATTGCATTTACCAACACCAAAAGGTATGCAGTGTGACAACAGCAAAAGAATTCTCTTGGTACAGTCCTTCACAATCTGGACAGGGTTAAGGAGAGGTACTAAATGCTGCCTTTTGTTCTGTGTGCTGCTGAACAGCTAAACACGATGATGCCGTTAACAGGGGCTAGAAACAGAGGAAGATAGTCAAACATTCATCTCACAGGGGACTACTACAATACTTACAATTGATTTTGTAAATATGTCATTAATAATTAACCTTGTGTTTTGACCTAAAAAGTACAGGTAAGTACAGTTACTTGCACTGCCTAAGAATATGCCCCCAAACGTTTATGTTCTTACTGTGCAATGAGAAGATCCAAATCCCCCAGATGGAGCAGGCCCACACTTACACGGCCTCTTAAGGGAGAGATGTGTGCAAAATACAGCATTTGGCAATCCATAAAAGAACTTTGTTTGCCAAAGTGCAGTGAGGCAGAAGGCCCGGTGGGACAGGGAAGTATTGTACTGAGAAGAGGAAGCTGTAGATGAACCCAGTGTATCACATAGCTTTGTGCTGCCACCTCTCACAGCACAGCCCTTCCTGTGGCAGCCCATGATCCCAGCACGGTTCCTCAGCCCGGCAGAGTAGAGGACAAGGAACGTTCCGCTTTTGATAGAGAGTGGGTGGCACTGGGAGCTGCATGATACCGGACTGTGAGATTTTGTGATACCAAACTATGGCTGCACAGTCACAGCGACTGTGGTGCTGCTTCCCAGCACTCCCCACTGTGTTTTCCCACCTTTTTACAATCAGCCTTTGAGCTGTTGGAGAGTGGAGTGGTCTCCTCTGCCCATTTTATACACCGCTAAGGCTCTGACCAGGAGTGCAGGATATTATGAAAACAGAAGTCAGAGTTGTCAGTTTTCAGCCAGAGAGAGGACACTCTTTTCCGTGTTCCTGATTAACCACAAAAAAAACCCCAAAACACCAAAAGAGTCAACCAACCAAAACCAACCAACCAACCAAAAAAAAAAAAAACAAACCAAAAACAAACCAAACAAATCAGAATACAAAACAAAACAAAACACCACCGATCTGGCGCCTTTGAGAAAAGGAACAAGTACCGCCTCGATCGGGGTGATCACTCCATCTCACCAGAAGCATCCCTGTAGGTACCGCTCGCTCGGAACAGGAGCTCGCACAGTCCCACGGGCAGGACACCCAGACACGGCCACGGGTGCCCGGGAGACAGCAGCCTTGAGAGGGCCCGGAGCCGGGAGGTTCCGGGCGGCTGCGATCAAGCCAAGGCTACCGCGAGGCTCCCGCTTCCCCCGACCCCCTGCCCAGCCCTGCCCCGGTGCCCCCGCCGCCTCGGCGGGTCTGCAGCGAGTGCCGGGCGGGCACACGGGCTCCCTGAACCACTGCCCCGCCTGCCCCTCCTGCCGCGGAGCCGGGGGCCGGGACACGCTTACCTGGCCAGGGTGCTCTTGCCGGCGCCCGGCAGCCCCCGCAGCAGCACCAGCCTCCCGCCGCCGCCGCCCCGCGGGG
>VWPU01017878.1:0-81433 GCA_013398955.1 Callaeas wilsoni | reverse complement strand
GGCAGCGCCGGGGGCAGCGCCGGGGGCAGAGCCGGAGCCGTGAGGGGCTGGTGGCAGCGGTGCGGGACCGTGGCGGGCGGCGGCGGCGGCCGCAGGAGGAGGAGGAGCGGGAGCGAGAGCAGCAGGAGGAGGAGGAGCAGCAGCGGCGGGGGCTCCCCCTGCAGCCCCGCCGGGTACGTGCGGCGGGGCGGGGCGGAGGGCGGCGAACGCACCGGTGGCTGCGCGCTTTCGGCTCGGCGGGCGCTGCGAGCTCGGAGCGGCTTCGCCGGGAGCGGGCAGGGAGGGACGGGATGGGTCCGGCGTGGCCCCGTCGGATGAGGCGTCTTTCACGGGGAACACTCCCCCGCTCCCCCGCTGCTACGGGCTGTGAACAGCTCGTTAGCACCGCGCTTCTTGCGTGTTGGTTATTTAATTCTAGGTCGCACTTCAGCCATGGGGTGTCTAAGGAACCAGCTTAATAGGTTGCCTCGAAGTCTGTGGATGAATAGTTTTAATTACTTTTAATGAATTGTTTTAATTTGAAACAGTTTGTGGCGAACTGTAGCGTGGGCAGGAATGGCACATGTGCAGAACCAGCACTTCATCGCTGGTTAATGGAGTCAGTTAATGGAATCAGTTAATGAGATGTAAAATTACATTAAATATCCTTGTGGTGCATCAGCATTGCATACGTTTAGAAAGAAGAGTTTATGAATAACCTAAACAAACACAACCCATGCCATTGCATGGCAATGCAAGCTATGAAAACCATTTGAGTGCGCTTGCTTTGTGGTTGAGAGCAGGTAGTAGGGAGTTCCAGTTGTCCTGGTTTGTAAACGGAATAAAAGACACGTGTCTGACTCCTGCTGTAGCGGTTCAGAGTCCTGTAGTGTCAGAGTTATGAACACCTCGCTTTCAGCTGATAAAGTTCTGACTGGTAAATTATTGAGGAGGATTTGATTGTTGCCCTTAACAGTTTTCTGTCATCAAAAATCTCTGTTTGTAAAAAACAGTTGTAAAGAACTGCGATGAAATACTTATAAAGACTCCTGGAATGTTGAATCTATATTATAGAAATCCTAGTGCTCATTTTAATAAACTTTCTCTTTCAGCTTGATCAAGAAAAGGGAATGTCTTTAGCACAATATTTAGAGAAACTGGGTAAGAAATAAGGTATATGATAAGCTTTAATAAGACCTACTATAAGGTATACTGTATATGATAAGCTGTAATAATTTCTGTCGTTTGTTTCATGTTAAAAACTACATCCCCCACCAATTACAGCAAATCTTTAGAAACAAGGAAGAGCGCACAGTTTTGTTACACCTTGTGTTTTTGCATTGGGAACTCCTTGCTTTGGGCTAAGTCTTACTGATTGCTGATGGAGCTGGCTTGTGTTTGAACACTTTAGCCCTTCCTCTGAAACCTGTTGCACAGCCCTGGGTTGTTTTTTTGACTTCTGTCCCCATGCTGACTTGTTAAGGTTTTAGATTATCTGTGCTGTGGACTGTTGTGTGCATTTGTAAAGTGCAAAGTCTTGGGCTCGTTCCAAGCTGATGAGTGCAGCACAAATGCAGTGGTACTTCTTCCTGGAATGGCTGGGCCTGGGGTGTGGCTCTTCTGCTCACGTACTCATGGGGCTGACAGATCCTGCAGGATTTGAGTGGGCTCTATGCAGATGCTTAGATCACCTAGAATGAACTTGGATCCTGCTGGGTTCAGGTTCTGGCCAATGCTCAGAAGGGACTCCCAAGGGAGTCAAACCATTGTGTGAGTTAGCGCTTTAGGAAGGCTCTGTGAGTTTAAATGGTAGTGTCTCTTTGTCTCTGCTCACCAGTCTTGGATAGCAGGGACTTGGTTGTGTGTTAATGAACCATCACAATAGTTATTTAAACCACAGTAGCTAAAGTTAGTAATCTAAATTTGCTTTGATTTGTTAGGTAAGATGCAGGTTGTTGTGCTGCATCTTCATCTATATCATCACATACCTTACTGGTCTTTATTGTGTTAGCAGCTGTTGAATGCTGATCGTCTTGGTGTTGGCCAAGATGACCTTTTTAACAGGTATGTGATTTATAGCCATGAAAAGAGCAAAATTTTTGGGACTCTAAGAGATGTACGATTTGAGATGCCCAGAGATTTCTGATATAGCTGGAGAGAGAAGAGTTAAATTCTTTTTCTTCCCTGAGATTTCTGTTGAGTTGCACTTGGACAGAAATTTGAATATGAGAAGATAAAGAGGAATTACTTTGTTGACCAGACCTGCTGTTCGTAAGTTTTATTAGAACGTATTTTAAATTACAACAGATTAAACAATGAACAAGAATAGCATCCATTCTAATCAGCCGACTCTTTTTCTTTAGGAAGGTTGCTTCCCTCTCCCTCCATAGGCTGGATAAGCTTTGATGGTGCCGGCATACTTGTAAATCTGGTTAGGTCTCATTCAGAAGGCAGAGATAAGAGTCTAGGAAATGTAACTGACCATGTAATGTGTGGTTGAGCACATACCCAGGTGTGACTTCTTAGAGGACTTGTAAGCTTATCAGAAACAAAACAAAATTGGTGAGGGTAAAATTTGGCATTGCCAAGCCAAACTCGAATTCTTCTAGTCAGTTTCTCAGTGTGCCTGTCCTCCTGGGTGCTGTCTGCCATCCAGTGTTCTTGTTCCTTAGATTCTTGGAAATAGATCACATGCTTTCATTCCACTTTCAGGAATGAAGCAGTTTTTATTGTTTTCTCAACTAATACTGAATTGTCAACTTTGAGTTTACTATAATGACAATAATTCTTTATTGCTGCTAGTTAGTTCTGATAACTGCTGAAATACAAGCTGGTAAACAAACTTTTGAAAATACTCCAATCTAAATGTTCCAAACCTATAAATTTTATAAAGGTCCTATAAAAGATGCAAACTTTTTATAAAGACCAAAGTCTTTATAAAAATCTCTTTGTCATTTACTAATGACAGTTACTAGATAAAGTTATAAAAACTAGGAATGTTTCCATTTCCAAGGTGGCTACTACGAAAGGACAAAGTTCCGTAAGTCTTTCCTAATTTCCCTACTCTAAACAGCTCTTTGAGCAACAGACTAGTGAAGACCAACCACTTAGGAACACATCTGGAGATCTTGCTTCTGTACAGATTGTCTGGTGTCTAAAAGGGTTACATTGCAGCCATTTTCTCTGTCTTCTAACATGCCTCTTTTCGTGAAAACTCTAGAAATGCCTGATTATCTAGTTCACTTCCATGCCAGCTCCATACCAATTCCATTTTAACTTGCTTGCAAATGCCTACTTCCTGTAGGAACACAAGCAAAAGTAGTGCAGATTTCATGTAAGGAAAAAAGCTCTCACTGTGAACACAGTCTGTCATTGGAGGAGGTTGCCCAGAGAGGCTGCCAAACCTGACTGGCCAAAACAGAGTGCCCTGGCTGCAGTTAATGGTTGAGCCTGCTTATAGGAAGCTGGACTGGGTGTCTCTTGAGGTTCCTTCCAAGGTGAGTGAGAATGGTTCTAAGAAGTAAGAATGAATAGGAACTTGGCATTTTGTGATGACTTCTCTCTTTGAAAAGGTGCAGTGTTAGTGTTTTTGCTTTTTTTTTAAAATGCAGAGAAATGATAGTAAAAGATAGTTACTTTGCAAACTAATGTCTTTGACTACTAAGATATTGTGCAGACTGTTACCTTGTCTTTTAGGCTAGTCTTAAAACACTTCAATACTGCTGGAAGGGAAGAGTCAAACCAAATATAGTTAGTTGGGTGTTAAGGTCTATGATAACAAATGTAGAAATGAAAAGAATCTGTAGTCTTGAATAAAAGTCCATTGTGTATATCATTATGGAGGTGTTATCTAAACAAGCAACAAATGCAGGAATAGCTTGATGGCTAAAATGCCTGAGCAAGAGTTGAATGACCTTCTTAGAACTGAATTTGAGACATCAGCTGCTAAGATTTTCTTTTATTTTGCTAAAATCTTGCCTTGGTTCCGTTTATGAAATGGCATTGAGTCTGAAAACTCAATGGCTTATCAGGTTTTTTGGAAACAACAATTAAAAGACGTGAAGGATAAATTTTTGTCTTTTCAGTAGGCAGCACAATAAAATGATCAACACTCTTGGTAACCCTAGTTCAGTTTTACTGTAGTCCTTTCATGTTGAATTTGCTGGTTAGAGTGGGATGTGGACCAACAAATGCATGGAACCAAAGTGCAAACTAAATCTTGAAGAATGTCCAAAATATAAGAAAAATAAATTATTAGTATGAAAATGTGGATAATAAACTGCATAATAATCAAGGAATTAAACTGAGGGCTTGAGGGAATAAACTTAGAAGGTTGATCTTTTGTTACCTTTATGGTAGGGCTGTGGTGGTCTAATGGATAGAGAGACTCCAAAAGGGTAGATTTAGATTAGCTATTAAGAAGAAATTCTTAACTGTGAGGGTGGTGAGGCACTGGCAGAGGTTTTCCAGAGAAGCTGTGGGTGCCCCATCCCTGAAAATGTGCAAGGCCGGGATGGATGGGGCTTGGAGCAACCCTGTCTAGTGGGAGGTGTCCCTGCCCATGGGAAGTGGTCTGGAACTAGATGATCTTTAAGGTCCTTTCCAACCCAAACCGTTCTGTCATTCTGTAATTCCAGTGTGAGATCCTTTAAGATCCTTACTCCCAAGAAGGTCGTTTGGATAGCTACTGAATAACATTGCACGTGATTGCACATGGTGGCCTTTGGATTGAAGACCAACTACTTGAAAATTTGAAAATAATTTATATTCAAGTTTTTTCTGTTAAAATGGGGGGTTTTGTGCATTTTTCTTTCTCCTGGTTTAATAATTTCAGAATGATTAATAATTTAATTTCATTCTTTTTCCTGGATTAATAATTTTAGAATGATTACTGGTTAGGAAAACGGTTGAGGTACATGGGTGTTGCATACTACACCCCTTGTAGGCTGTTTCTTATTTGTGAGCTAGACATGCCTCAGCAAATGCCTGCTTCACCTTCTTTAGTAGCATCAGTGTATCAGTTGAAAGACTGAGATGAGGGGACTGTTTCCAGTGGAGCCTGATGTATTGACCCACATCTCTTTCTGGCTGATCTGAGCATGGTGGCATCCAGTCAGCTCTGTTGTTACCCACACTGGACCGTGGGGTTGATGTGCATAACCTGCTGTCACAGAGCGACTGATCATAAAGTTTTAACTAGAGACTGTGCAAATTCCTGGTGGACTTCACTTTGAAAAGAGTATTTTATGTCAAATTTTTAGTCCTTGCATTTTGAGAGAATGCCAGACCAGTTACTCTGATTTATTCCATTCTGTATAGGTTCCTGTTCTACACCCATCCCAATGGTATCAGAATGTCTTCTGGACTTCTTGGTGATAAAAAACATTAGAAAACAAGACTAGCGTCTGTCAAATGGGGTTCCCTCTCCATTTCTCTCTACACACCTTTCCTTTCGGGGGAGAAGAAGCGAAGAATAGTATGTGAGTTGTTTGAATTTTAATTATAAACCCCTCAATTGTGTATTTGTGTACATAAATTAAGGTTTGGGGGGGTTACATACAGACTAGAACATTTTTTAATATGGTTCGTGGGTTTGTTTTTTTTTTCTTGAGGCTTAGCTTGTAGCTGGTGTCTTATGTGCAAGTGAATTTTGCAACTATTTGCATAAAAGTCTTATCATTCAAAGTAAAACTTTCGTGTTGGCAGGGAGCTTGCTTTTTTTTTGGTAAGGTACAGCTTTTCAAGGCATTTCAGACAGTCTGTGCTGAAGTACTGTTTTGAGATTTCCTTTATTTCTACTTTTTTTTTCTTTTTCCTGTTCAGGCGTGTCCTGGATGGACAAATTGTTTAGCAGTAAAGACTAAGATGTTGTAAAGTCTCCTGGATCCTCTGTCAGCTATTTAAGCACCAAATACTGGAGAAGCTTCCAGTGACCTTTTTCAGTGCAGGCTTAGGGTTGGGGTTTGCATTCTGTGTCCATTGTAGTTTCTTCAAGCTCAGTCTAAATTGCATCTTGCTGTAATCTAGGAAGGAGTTGACAAAGGCTAACATACTTCTAAAGCTGAGCCCATGGAGATACCTTATGAGTTTACAAAAGTAGTAACTTCTGCAGGAAATCTAGATTTTACTAGCGATCATATTTTAAGCATGTACATGCGTGGCAGCAAACAAAATTATCCAAGAGACTTCTCATCTTGATGCTAACATTCAAGGTGAAAGGTGTTGAATTTCTCCTTTCTAAATGAGATGAATAGAATTTTCTGAATAGAGCTTAATAAAATTCTGGTGTTCATGTTCTTTTACAAAGAACCCACAAAACCAGTGTTCCTGCCATGTAAATACAAGGAGATCTGAAAGAAAAATTTAGAATTTTCTGTAGATAGAAGAAACGTAAAGATTTTTTTTTCCCATCCCACATCAGATTCTGTTTCCTTTAGAATCAGTCAAGTGATCTACTGGGAAATATTAATGAGCCCACTTCTTTGGCTTAAGGATTCTGGGTTTTCATATTTAAGAAATGGCATCCTGGCCCATATCTGCAATAGTGTGTCCAGCAGGACTGGAGCAGTCATTGACCCTGTACTTGGCACCGATGAGGTGTCACCTCAAGTGCTGTATCCGGTTCTGGGCCCCTCAGTACAGGAAAGACATTGAGGAGCTGGAGTGAGTTCAGAGAAGGGCAGTGAAGCTGGTGAAGGGAATGGAGCACAAGTCCAGCGAGGCGCAGCTGAGGGAGCTGGGGTTGTTTAGTCTGGAGAGAAGGAGGCTCAGGGGAGACCTTATCACTCTCTACAACTGCCTGAAAGGAGGCTGTAGCCAGGTGGGGGTCGGTCTCTTCTCCCAGGTTACAAGCAACAGGACAAGAGGAAACGGCCTCAAGTTGCACCAGGGGAGGTTTAAATTGGATATTAGGAAAAGCTTCTTCAGAAAAAGGGTTGCCAAGCCCTGGAATACGCTAGCAAGGGCAGTAGTTCAGTCCCCATTCCTGGAGGTATTTAAAAGACACATAGTTGTCATTATGAGAGACATGGTTAATGGTGGAATGACTGGGCTTGGACTCGATGATCTTAGGGGTCTTCTCTAACCTAAATATTTATATTCTATGACTTTGCAGATTTTAGTTCTTATTTTAACACTGTTAAATGCAAGTACCTGTGTTCAAGTATTTAGTCACTTTTTTGGTTCTATTTTATTTTTCCTCTTTTTTTTTTCTTCTTTATTTTTTGGTTGTTCTGTTTTTTCCCCCAGGAAAAGTGCAAAATGTTTCAAATTCCTGTTCAAAACCTTGATAATATAAGGAAGGCTCGAAAAAAGGTGAAGGACATTCTTGTGGATCTTGGGCTTGACAGCTGCAGGGAATTATTGAAGGTAAAGCACTTGAAGGAATGTAAACCAATCTGAAATATAAACTAATCTGAAATGTAAACTCCTGAAAAATATTTCACTTGCTGGTGTATACATGATGCTTTTCTGCCATAGATCTTTGTGGAGGGGGTCCTTACTTCAGGGATTACTCATTATGGGCTGCTCATATGCCAGGGAGGAATTTAGTGTGTTTGTATGTAACACTGCAAGAGGCTGTATTTCTTAGCAAGGTGTGTCATAGATGGTGCAGCATATTCTGTTAGTAATGTTTCAAGAAAAGGAAACAGTACAGCTTTCGGAAAAAATACCACAGACTAATGAATTGTTAATTGTGTGCTATGCAGCAACTTTTTTCAATTCTTTTTAAATGTCAGGCAGATGAGGACTTGGGTCTCCTCAAAGACATTCCATCACATATCAAGGGCAAGCCTGTGAAGAGAAATACAGATCATCAGCGTTTCTGAAAATGATTAAGCCTTTAAACTTTGTGTCTGGTGAAAAACACCAGAATTGTCTTACTGAGTTGTAGTTTGGTTATGCATCTTAAAAAGTATATGCAGGTGTACTGGGGCAATTAAGATGAACCTAGTACCATTGTTGCCACTTCCAGAAGAAAATTCTGTGCATCAATCAGGAAGAATGCACACCATCAGATTGGCAAGCCTGATACCAGAAAAGGTGCAAGCACAGCAGTGTAACTCCATTTCTTAACAACAGTGTATTTCAGTGAGCTGGTGCACAGGCTTTTTTGGCTGTTGAGTATATTCATGACTTCACGTTGACCAGAGGTTGTTGTCAAGAGGTTGACCACGTTGTCAAGAGGTTGATTGCTTCTGTGTGGTGGTACTGAAGTAGGTTTAACACTCTGTAGGGGTGCTGTTGTGTCTTTTGTGGTGGTTTCTTCCTGAAACTCTGTAAGTAAGTGATTGGAAAAAAAAATTGTTCAAGACTACATGCATAACTGATTTTGGAACATTCTTTGTTACTGCAGTTGAACAATATTGTATATATCTAAATGAAGTAGCCCCAGGAAAGTTATAATGTCTAGTAATTTCCATTGACTTGCTGTTTTTATTGTGTTAATATTGTTTTGTAATCACACTTCTAACTCAGAACCTGAGCCTATCTTGACCATTTGAAGTAGGAGTGTTTTGATGGTGACAGGTTTCTAGTATGAAATTGCTTGCAGTCTCTTTGTTGCATGGACTTCAATGGTAAATAAGTAGTAAGTTGTTTTATATTTGGTTGGGTTTTTGGAGGTACCTATAATGTGCGTTTAGTTGGCTTTGCTTAATTTTTAATAACTGTTGGTGCTGGGAAGCCTGGCAAACATTTCCACTATGGAAAAAGCTCTATGACATTTAGGCCAAAAAATATCCTTTTTTTTTTTTTTGGCTAATAATTCTACCTCAGCCAAGTTCATAACTTCAGTTTGGTTTTCTCCAGGTAATCTCAGGCTGGTTTTGGTACAACTTTAGCAGCAGAAAGAATGGTTACTATAGCTTGATTTGTACTTGGTCCATATGATGATGGTATTTTTTTGGTAGCATGGGATGTGTGAGGTTTTAATAAAACTTAGAGTCATAGAATGGCCTGGGTTTGAAGACCATCTGGTGAGAAGCACCTTAAGTTTGTTTGTTTTCTCAGATACTGAGATTGATTTCTGGATTCTTTTGTCCAGCCCCTTCATAATGTAAGAAATGGATTGAAATATGACACGATACAAACGTGATCTGCATTTGGTCTTAAAAATTGATCTTGCACTGTTGCAATAAGGCGTGATAATGGACAATAGTTTGTGAGGAAGATGAAGGAATTTCATGTATGACTGGTATCTCCCCGTAGCTTAGAAACGAAATGGATTCGTTTTTAGGCTAATTGATCTCTGCTAGGAGGAAAATGTGAACATTTTGACTGGAGTACTAGTTTTATTCTCCAATTAGTGTGTTTAAGTACACTGTAAGGTCAGAGGTTTTCATTTAATAAACTGTTTCAGCTTCTCTAACATATTGTGATCTTTAGGGCCATGAAGGTGATCAGAGGCCTGGAGCACCTCTGCTCTGAAGCTGAAGACATGCTGAGAGAGCTGGGGTTTTCAGCCTGGAGAAGAGAAGGCTTTGGGGAGACTTCATTGCAGCCCTCCGGTACCTGAAGGGAGCTCATAAAACAGGAGGGAGAGGGATTTTTTTTTGTACAGACAGATAGGGACAGGGCAAAGGACAGCAATGCTTTAAACTAAAAGAGGGTAGGTTTAGATTAGATGTTAGGAAGACATTCTTTATTCAGAGGGTGCTGAGATGCTGGCACAAGTTGCCCAGAGGAGCTGTGGATGCCCCATCCCTGGCAGTGTTTAAGGCCAGATTGGATGGGGCCCTGGGCAACCTGATTTAGTGAGTGGCATCCCTAGCCATGACAGGGAGGCTGGAACTAGATGATCTGTAGGGTCTTTTCCAACCCAGAGCACTCCATGATTCTATTTTATGATTCTGTGTCTTCATTTAAACTCAGAGCTTTTTGTCTTTCTGTTCTGGAGAAATGTGATTGTTTTAATACAGAGGGGAGGATGGTTCTTAGTTTAAAAATATTTTTCTCTTCAACTTAAAAATACCGATTATGCATCAGGATTAGTCAGGTTTCTCAGAGGGCCTTGTTCCTTTCTCTTCTGTTTTCCTCCTCTCCTGGAAGTGAGAAATGTGGGAATGGCATAAAAAATTAGTGGATCTCTGTTTAAAGCAAGTATTCACAACAGCCACTTGCACCACTGGTCAATTGTATTGATAAGAACGGTTATTTTTATTATTAGATATTCCTCTGTAGGAAGTAGCTGTTTCAGCAAAATTATCTAGACATGTGTGTTTGGCTTGGGGGAATCTGATGTTAAGTGTAGGAGCCTGTCTTCTCAAACCGAAAGCAGAACATGTTTTAGGTAAACCATAAACTTTAAGAAACCTTTTTTTTACAGTGTGTAATTCGTTCCAGCATATCAAGTCTCTGCATTTTCTCTATCAAGAATAGTTCTCTAAAGTTCTGGGATTTCTCTTGTTCCATGCAAGAGTTCTTTCTAAGCTGTTCCTGTTTGGGTTTTTTTACTTTTTTGTTTGTTTGTTTGTTTGGTTTTTTTTGGTTGTGTTTGTTTTTTTGGTTTTTAGGTTTGGCTGAAGAGCAAATACATGACTCATTCAGTGTCTAGGTGTTGAATAGATTGGAAGGGATTTGTTTATTGTTGCCCTGAGCTTTTCTGGATTCTCTTTGGGCATACTTGATGGTTGAAAAAGCTAGACAGTGTATTGCAAACTCTGCTAGGTTTTTCTAAATTCTTGAATAATGAAGTTAAAATCAAATTATCATTGGCATGATGTTCTGGTTTACTGTAATCTGCTGAACACGCAGGAATGCTCATATTTGTGTAGTGTGGACAAGAGCCTAGTGCAGACAGAGCCTGCATTAAGTAGGATTCTGTATTTGTTTGATTGTTGAAGCTTTGTTTCTCCTTGTTGCTGACTATATTCTGTGTTGCTGCTGAATTCCACATAACACAAACTATTAGATTTATGACTTCCACTCCTTTTGTAAGGTCATCTGATCTTAAATGTTATTTATTATCTGCTTCTGCTGTTGCAGTGGGGTTTAGTGCAGAGGTGGAAATCTTGCCTTCTCTAAGTATCTGCAGAGTTTTGAGTGAAGAGGGATTTGTGAAAGAGAAGAATGTAAGGGGAGAAGAGATGCAAGTTTTCTATGGGTAAAGCCTGGATTTGTAGCCTGTGTTTCATCCAAGGCATACTGGTATTCTATTGAATCTAGTTTAGGGTCTTCAGAAATGCGCAGTAAATGGGAGTCTAGTTTGGTTTTGTTTTGGTTTTTTTTCCTCACATTAAGTTTGTGTTTAAATGTGCAGATCTCAGAAATCTGGAGATAAACGGAGTATTTTTAGGATAGTAGCTGGCTTTGGCTTCAGGGACTTGAACTGCTCTGACGGGATTGATTCGAAGAAGAAGGCTGTAAGGAAAGGTGCTTTCACTGACACAGTTGTTGCAGACACTTTTAATATTGTTGCTTTTGCAGCTTCAAGGAAAAGCAGCTCTCGGAAATCACCTTCTTTGAATATCTTTTGTTTTTCCAAGTTAAAAGTGTAACAATGCTGTGCAGATTTAGTACTAAAACCTGTTGCAATGTAAACCATAGTGGTAAGTTAATAAATGGAAGTAAGCAATGAAATATTACTGATGAAGGAGGAGGATGGTAAGGGGGAAAATATTCTGAGTGTTCACTGTGGACTTGCTGGAAGCAGTGGAATTCAAGTGTAAGTATTTTCACTCCCTATATTTTCAGTAACTATGAAATGTTCAGAATTCCTACTCTATTACCAGGCAGTCATATGAACAAATATTTGAGGTAAAATAAATCAAAGATGGCCAAAGAAGTAATTTCTTCGAATGGAGTTTTGGGACTTCCAAGTCATCCTCTCTTTGTGTGGGTTTTTCTTTTTTATTTTTCCTTATTTCCTATTGAGAATTTCTTTATATACAGAACAGAATGCAAAAGTCTTGTTTTCATTTCTTGTTTTTGTTTTACTTTTAGAATCTTAAAAGTTTTGATGCAGGTGAAAACTACTTTTGTAACACTTCATGGAGTGATGTCTCTCCTTGGGAGCCTTTGGGCAAAAGAAAGGTATGTATGTTTGTGATACAAATTCTGGGTAAATGTGTTGTGTGGAGTTGCTGAATTTTACAATTTTCAGAAATTGGAATGCAGCTTTTTTTATGGAAAAACATAGCTTTATTATTTGTTTTCTAAATGCTGTTAGTCAGAGAATAATCTTATATTTCCTCTTTGTTTTTCCCTGTAATGCAGCTGGTTATGAGGACTTCAGTTGCCATTTGCTGTCTTTAAGGATACAACCCTGAACATCAGTGTTCAAGATGTCACACTAATGTTCTGCCTTCTTAGCCTAATCTAATATGTAGTCTTAGTGTGGTCTTGTGTACAACATGTCTCCTGTTTCACTGGAAGGGTGGCAATGTGATTGCATAGATGCAAGTGGATTAAGATGAAATTATTAGTAGTGGCTTGGTATGGAGTGGCAGTGTAAAACCCTTTCCAGTTAGATTTGTGTATTTGAAACAGCTTTTTGTTCTGTGTAGCTAGAGTCTACTAGAAAGGCAGGGTTGAGATCAACAATTCTATAATTAAGTATAATAGCAAGTTTCTAAGATGCTGTGTAGAGCAGAAGAGTATGTCCAGAAAAAAAAGTAGACTTGTCAGTCTTGCTGAAGAGTCTTGGGGCCCCTCATTGCCTCTTTAGGGAAGACCTGTCAATGGCATCTAAACAGTTGTGGGTGGGTCTGCTCTTTTCATCTTGAATCGAAAGGTGATGCTTTAGAATAGTGTGTGTGGGTGGAGTTGTCAGGACTATTTTGTGCCATCTTTAAAATATCTGCCTTTATCTTTAAAGCAAAATAAGATTTCAAAGTGGAGTCATTTCATCCCCCAGCATACAGGACAACCAAACAAAGCCACTTAGTCTTTGCCAAGCTCTCATGAAGTAGGATTCCACCCTTCAGGACTCTTGTCTGATTTGTTTCCTGTTTCTCCCTTCCTGAACTTGAGTTCACATTTAAGGCTGGAGGTTCATCTGTTCATGTGACTTTGTGGATGAAAGAGTCAAATGAGACTTTTTGTTTGAGTTGGGATAGATTGTGTCCAGCCTCTTAAGTACCACTTCAGATGAGGCTTATAGATACCTTTACTAAATACTGCCTTTAGGTGAATGGAATAAATCTCGTTAATTGTTAATGATGGTTTCTCTTTTTTCCCCCTCCTTTTTTATTTATTCTTTATTCACATGAAAAGCGTCTCCCTTTACCAGGTCTTCTGGTGGCCCCAGTCATGTTATTTGAGCTCTGCTCTTGCTGGTTCTATCTCTTTTGCCTTTTTCTCTACCTTCTGACTAAAGAAAGAAATTCAGTGTTGGGAGATAGTTAGATGAGCAAGGGAGGTTCACCTTCCTTCCCAGACATGAAATAGGAAAGAACAGGATGAAGATGGACCAAGTGAAGCTTGTCTTCCTTCACCAGTCCTTTAGGAAAAATGATTAGCTATTTCAGTGAAAATGGAAAATAACTAAAAATTGTGCACTAGAGAGGGAATCTTCTTCGCTATTATCTAGAGGGAAACAAGGCAGAGAGACCTGATCCCTTAGCGGAAGGGAGAAATACGTGTTCTGACTCAGGTAGTCAGCATGACCAGTTATATCTGTCCAAAAAAGAAGATTGGAATCTGATCTGATGAAATTCAGTGTAGAGTTGGTAATACGTTGCTGTGGAACAGATTTGCCAAACTGTCTTTTGGATACTAACCGTGTTCCTATCCATTTTCTTTAAACAATTGTCGTTTATTGATGTATATCATTCACCTATCATGCCGCCTAGACTGGGGAGAAAAGAAGTTGATCCTTCAGGATGTTCTCTTCCAAAGTTGTTGCCATAAGGGAAAAGTTATTTTCTCCTGTAAATTTAGTAGGCTGGAGAGGATGTCTGTGTAGGTGAAGTTGGTGGTTTCTACCATTCGTACTATTTTAAGGGAGACATTAACAATTCTGGAAGAACTTTGCTTTTTAGAGGCTGTCCTGTCTTTCTGCATGATTCTAGGTTGTGGGGAATGTGAGACTACACAACAGAAAGTGTTCCTATGTTCTAGGGTAGGTTCTTTGAAGGAGGACTAATTGAGTTTACCTCAATGTCTCTAATAAGCCTTCTTTTGGATTACATTTTTACAGTTGAAGACTGTGTTGGTCAATTTCCAAGATGCTTAGTTTTTCCTAAGTGGCTTGTAATTCTTACTTTGTGCAATGTTCTATAAAACGGGCATGTCATTGGTAGACTGTGGTAGCACTTGTGAACAGAAAAAGCAGATGAGTATGCAAGGAGAACATGCTGGCAGAATGGTTTGTGAAGTGTTTGTGTGGCAGAGCTCTATTTCATACAGAGAATATCAAAGCAGCAGTCTTCCACATGCTTCCGTTCTTCTGAAAGAGAACTGTTTGGAATTTTTTCTTTGTCACTTTCCTCCTTCAGAAGTAGTGAGGCGTATCTTCTAGTAATGTTCTGTGTGCTTCATTAGTTCATTAGTGTCAGTGGCCTTTCTCCAGGTGGGATACTTCAAGATTGATGCGTCTGCTAATTTGCTTTGTTGCTATTTGCTAGCAGCTGAGATTAGACACCTGAAAAGTAGAAGATAATTCAGTGATAGCTTAGCAGTGTACTTCTTCAGCAGCCTTAGCCAGCCAGTGGCATTGTCTGACCCAGTCTTTTGAATTTGGAACTTAGATTTTGGTTATCATCAGGAGACTCTCCTAGTTCTGCTAGTAGATGGCTGTCTGTGCTGTCTGTTGTCTGTAGATGGCTGACTGTAACCTGCACGGCTGTATGACAAGGCAGAAACAAGCAAACCTGCACGTGTTGTGTTACTGTTCTTTATGGTGTGTCAGTGAGATGTATGTGAGTGATCTAACTGGGCTGGATGCTCTAGTGGCAGAACAGCTTGTTCCCTTTGGATTTTGTTTCATGAGGGGCAGAAATCAGTGAGGCGAAAAACACGCATGAGGGAACTGACAGGTTCCACTAGATTTTTGAGAGTGTAGATTTGTCACATGGGTGTTGCTGTGACTGATTCTGTAGTTTTTGGCAGGAGCCAGGGTTAACTTCCTAGGAAGATGATCAGAAAAAATGGTTGATGGGGCTACTGGTTTTTCAGAAAGAACAAATAATGTTAATATGGATATGAAAAGCAGTGCTGTCATGTGACATATAACTGAGGGAGCAAACCACTGCTCAGTGCAAGACACGTGTTCTTAAGCAGTTAAAATACTTTTCTGAGAAGAATTTGTGTGTTCTGTACTGAGCGTTTTTGAGGAAATTTCCTAAAGGAATTACTATGATGGGATGCCCAGTATGTGTGAGTTAATACAAATTGTATGTATGAGTTAATAAATTGCTGCTTTATCATAAAAGGGGGTTTTACTACTATCTATTATTACTTTGGCTCCAAAAGAATGTTCTTAAAAAAATCAGTTGTTTATGGCTTTGCTGGGAAGATACTTTTGGAGAATTTTCAGTGAAGAGTAGGCTGTTGAAATACAGAAAAAAATCCCTGCCTATTCTGTCTTCTCTCTTTTTGTCCTGTAGATAGGAACTGGCCCTGAACTAAATAAAGCTTTAAAAGCGTCGTGTTAAAAGGGCTGCTATTCCTAATTCCTAAGGCTTAACTTCCTATGTACAGGGGGATACAAATTATCCTTGGCTTGTTCTGTGATTCCTGTCTTTAAAAATAGGCTTCAGAATTGCTTCTTGTGAACTAGAGTAGAAGTAAACTCATTTAAGGCTTCTTAGTAAACTATAATGAAACAAAAAAGGCACAAATGTTTCTCCCCTTAAGTATGTCATCTTTTAAATCTGCTTCTCAAAACCAGAAGAAATTGAGAAGATACATGCTATACGTCCAGTGAAGGCATTTTTGACAGGTGATAGTGCAGATTTAAACAGATACCAGTGGTGTAGGAGCTGGCAGTTTCTAAGTGGATGTTTTTCTTTTGTTTGCAGAGATACAGAACAAAGCCGTACTGCTGTAGCTTATGCAAGTTCTCATCCAAATTGCTTACTTCTTTCAAGAATCACTTGCATCGTTACCATGAGGATGAAATGGACCAAGAGATGGTGGTTTCTTGCCCAAAATGTGCATTTTCTTCTCATCCCAAAGTAGTGGGAAAACACATCTGGATGTTTCATTCGTCTAATAAACGAATACAGAACTATACAGTCAGCATTTTGGATGGCATGAAACAATTTAGGAGTGATATCATAAACTTCACGTGTTTAAAATGTCAGTTCACAGACACCTTGTATTACAATATGAAGAAACACGTGCTGATGAACCATTTTAAAAACTTAGTAAGTGTGTATTTCGGCGAGAAACATGATGAAAGTACACCAAATTCATTAGAGTTCTACTGTAAAAAATGTAACGCTCCTGCAAACAGCCCGGATTCTTTAATGTACCATGTCTTGACAGCTGAAACACACAGAGACCTGGAGAACAAACTTCGATCTCTGATTTCAGAACATATTAAGAAACCTGGACTTGTGAAACAAATGTATATTGCTCCAAAGCCTGTCCAAGGTTCAGCAGCGGCTGTTCCATCTGCAAGGCCTGCTGCTGTCCCAACAGGTTCTGTGACAGCTCCAGCTTGCATCCAGGTTGCATTTCCACAGAATAATCAGAACCAGAGCACGGTGCAGACACAAGCAGTTCAGAACACAGTTGGACCAGTGATCGTCCCAGGTGCCTCTGGCAGCGTCCCACAAACCACCTGTGCTCCTGCTGCTACATCCTCACACGTCGCTTTTGTGCCCAGCAATCCTCCTGTGGGTCAGAACAACCTTGGTATTCAGCCGTCACCTTCGCAGCCCATCATTGTTTCTCATGGGCTTCCTCTTAATCATTCTGTTGGGACCATAAATAGAGCTGTGGCCCCTGCAGTTCTGCCTCTTAATCAGCCTGTCAGGCCTGGGCTCTTTCCTGTTAATCAACCCATTGGTACTATAAACAGTCCGGTTCCAGCTGGAATGCTCCCTGCTACTCAACCTGTCGGCCCTGTGAGTCAACCAGTTGTGCCAGGAGTCCTCCCTGTGAATCAGCCAGTTGCTCCAGGAGTTCTGTCTGTCAACCAGTCACTTGGGAACATGAACAGACCCATTGATCCCAGAGTCCTTCCTGTGACGCAGACAGTTGGGTCGGGTGTTCTCCAGCTTAGCCAGCCTGTTGCTCCTGGGGTGGTTCCTGTCAGACAGCCTGTTGGACCTGGGTTCCTTCAGCTTAATCAACCTGTTGCCCCGGCAGTCATCACAGTAAATCAGCCAGTTCAGCCTCCGGTTTCTCAAAGCGCATCTTTTTTGACCGCAGGCTCTATACTGAGGCAGTTGATTCCCACTGGCAAGCAGGTTAATGGGATACCTACATACACGCTGGCCCCCGTCTCAGTTACTTTGCCTGTACCTCCTGGTGGTGGAGTAGCAACTGTGACACCTCCACAGGTGCCCATCCAGCTCATGCAGTCGGGGTCAGTGACTCAGCTGTCGCAGTCGCCAGCCAATGCTCCCTCTCCTCCCGTGGTTCTGACCTCTGAGAATGTATCCTTACAGGCCTCCCCGCCTGCTCCTGAAACAAGCCAGGCTGTCAGACAGGCCAAGCAGTGGAAGACTTGCCCTGTTTGTAATGAGCTTTTCCCATCAAATGTCTACGAGGTGCACATGGAGGTGGCCCACAAACCACGTGAAGTAAAAGTAGAAACCCCAGAACCTCACAAACTTGCAGCTTGCGCACCCTTTCTGAGGATGACAGAAAAGGCGATCCGGTGTTACGCTTGTAAATGTTTTCTCTGTGAGGAAGAGCTCATGAAGCATATCTTCATGCATGGCTTATCTTGCTTGTTTTGCACAGGTACTTTCTATGACTTAAAAAGCCTCGTGGAGCACAATAAAACTGCACACAATGGGAGAAAGCAGTTGCATGCGAGTTACAGCAACAGAGGAATTCAGCTAGGTAACGATGCTCAGGGTGGCCTTGTGTTTCCACACTTTGATTTCAACACAGTGCTACCAGATGAAGACATGGGTGAAAGAGAAGTACATTTGGCAGTGCTTGTTGGAATATATTCAACAATTCTTGTCCCTGTTTACATCAAAGTGAAACCTCAGACAGCACAAGTGAACAGGAGATGCACCAGAAAAATGTTCACCTGTCCCTTTTGCTTAGGTACATTTGCTGGTAGAGAAACCTATGAAAAGCATTTGAAAGAGCGGCATCATATAATGCCGACTGTGCATACGATTTTAAAGTCTCCTGCTTTCAAGTGCATCCACTGTTGTGGTGTGTACACTGGAAATATGACTCTGACAGCTATTGCTGTACATTTGCTCCGTTGTAGAAGTGCTCCCAAAGACACCAACTCGAGCCTGAAGATGCAGCTTGAGCGCACTGAGAGGAAAGAGCTGCTCTTTGTGAATGGTGAGAAGCATCTTTCTGTGGTACTGAAAAGAAAGCAGTCAGATTCCTGCCTTGTTGCAGAAGACCAAAGGAATAAGGAACAGCAGCCGCTGAGCTTAAGTACTGGCATAGCTCTGTCTCCAGAGAATGAAATGAATTCAGGGGTAGTGCCTTTCAAACGACAAAAGATTAGGACTGAGATGAGGAAGCTTCCTTCTAGTGAGGATCTCCGCTTTCTAGCAGTAGATCCTAATCAGTATGATCACAATTCATATGAGGCACAGAAACAGTTTTTGTCAGACTACTTTCACAAGAGGCCATATCCTTCAAAAAAAGAGGTGGAATTACTTTCCTTGCTGCTATATGCATGGAAAATTGATGTTGCGTCATTCTTTGGAAAAATGAGGAATACATGCTTAAAGGCGATAAAACATCACAAACCATCTGTGCTGATGGGTTTCAGTATGTCTGAACTAAAAAACATTAAGCACAGTTTGAATTTAAAAGATGGACCATTGGATATGTAACTTAGCTTTTTATAACAGCTAAAAGCAATCCATAGTTGCATACTTACAATTTAGCAGTTTATTATATTGTTTTAACTTGCAGACTGGCCTGTTGAAGGGTGCAGTAGTAGGAAAAGTATCGTTCACTTGTGACTGTTATTGTGAAAGGCACACGTAGTTGTGTATTTTAAAAGCTAAAACCTTCAGACTTAATCATCTGGAATTTGTTCTAGCTTTTTACCTTTCCTGGGGGTAGTGTTGTGGGGTTTGTTTTGTTTTGTTTTGTTCCACTTCCATTTCTTTTTCTTCCCCTCCAGGCTCCCATTACATTTTTTATACCACCGTGTAAAACACTTGTCCTGTTAAACCCAAATTTTATTTTATTTTTCTGCAGTATCATCTTTTCTAAGTAATAAAATGTGTAATGTTGGTTAAAATAACAAGGTAAACTATGTGAAAAACACGTATTTGATTATTTGTATTTTTAAGTCTTGATATTTTCGACCTATTTTTGGTTTATCTACTCAAGAAGTGATTGCGGCCTTTACATCCATTGCCCCTTCAAATTCCCAGCGCATTGATAGCAGTGAAATACATGGCATTGTGGTTTTTTCCTCAAGTCAAAATACCTGTGCCAGTTAAGTCTGGTGATCTGTAGTTCCTGCCTAGTATTAACATGGTGAGGACTGAGGGGCTTTTGGGTGCCCATTGAAGTGTTACAGTGAACTGAATTGAGATGGTTGTGTTATCTGTTAAATAGATCTTGCTAACCAGAAGTGTTTATCCTTTTCATTTGGTGTTGAAGCCTGGTTGTTTAAATTGTTCAAAGCTTGGCAGCAGCATTTATTTAATTTTCAAAAACAAAGCTGCTTTGGAGAGTGTCAAATTGCTTTGATACATGGAGTGTATGACCTCTGTGCACATCACTTATGTGTAGAAGCCCTATCCAAATATCACCCAAATTGGTGAAAAATCTGACATTTTAAATTGCTGTTTTATGAGGTAGTAACTTGAGCAGAGCCTACTCCCCAGCAAATTAGATCCCTGGCTTGAAGTCCCTTGGGTCAGAAATGATACAAGCTGAAACTGGATTAATTGGTAGCATCAAGACTTTAAACTGTTGAGTACCTGAACCAATGATACTTGTGTAGTGATTAGTTCTTGTTGGCCTATAGAGAGCATCACAATAGTATAAAACCCAAATAGACTTACCTTCAGTATGGATTAACATCTCTGTTGCAGATTACAGAAAAGAAGGTTCACTTGTGTTGAAGCAAAAACTGGTGGCCACATTGAGGCCTTGTTGAGTAGTGTCCTTTCTGGATATGCTTGTTTTCATCTGGCTTATCAAAGAGTGCCTCCAGTATTAACAGCCAGTTACATAATAAATAACCTGTAAGATGTGTTGGTTTTATTTCCTCCTCTTCATCTCCCTCTCCCCACCCTCCTTTCTAAGAAGAAATAGAGTTCACTTGTGCCAGTGTTAGAAGGAAAGGGTGAGATGCCCAAGCTTGTTTCTATTTTTTAAGGTAGTATACTTTTGCCCTGTGCCATAGTTTTTACAGCAGATACAGAATGTTTTATTGCTGTTTCTGAAGGGGTGTGACATTTTTAGCAGAATTTGGTGACTTCTTGCCTGAGGTTCTATAAGTTATTTGGAGTTATATTTTGGATAAAATCTTAATATTTTCATATGATTACTTCACAGAGTTTTAATGTGTATTTAACATACGGTTACTTAGAGAGAACCTGCTCTTTGGAAGAACCTAGTAATTTAATAGTAGTGTTAAACAAACATAACATCTATGGGATCAGTTGCACACCCCACCCGAAAAAGTGATTAAGAAACAGTGGGATCTTGTAGTCTAATAATAGCTCATTAAAAATTAAAAAATAAAATATACCTGGCCATAGCACACAGTTCATGGAACCTGTTCAGAGGTCTTTGAGTGAAGAAGAGGGATGCTCTCTAGAAGTCCTGAAACGTAGGTCCTAATTCTTGCTCTTACAGCCTCTGCCCTGTGAGCCCTGTCATCTTTGGGGCAGTTCTGCTGGTACTGGTGGGACTCCAGCATGGGGGGAATTTGGCGGTGTGCATCAGGCTTGCCATGAAGGGGAACGATTGTAGAGAGAACAGCTGCGGCGAGCTGGGAAATCATTTCATGGTTCATCCATACTTGGGGCACCAAGGGAACAATCCAGTCTTAAGAGAGTTTTCCTACATAGTGTCCAGTGTTGATGTAAAACATTTTATTTATTGGACTTTGATTTCACAGTTTCAAATAAACCAGATTTTTAACTTAATCTTAGGTGTGTGTGCAAATGATTGCTTATCCATCCTCTTCCCTCTTAATACATTCAGAGAACTTTATGCGAACGTTTCTTTTGGTGCAAAATATCTGTTGAAAGAGACAAGGGGAAAGTAAGAGGAAGTAAGACGTAGAACTTGGATCCAGATGCTTCAGGTAGATCTTAGTGCATTATAGTAATTATGTATTATCTCAAATATTGATAGCTGCATATTTTTCTAGAGACTGATATTCCTAAATCTTGGTGCTAATTTACTGTCACTAAGTGCTTGTGCTCTTGTTAAGTGGGTACTGTAGAAATAAAAAGCAGATGAATTTTGAAATGCGAAAGTGGTGACTGAGAACGCAGTATGGTCATGGTTTCCAGGAAAGCCAAGGAGCTTGAGAACAGCCAAGTTAAAAATCAGTGGTTTTAACTAAATCAGGCTTTTCTCATGGGTGAAGTCATTCGGATAGGAAGTGTTAGTCAGGAAAGACACTGCTGCCCCTGCCTCAAGTGCTGTGTGCAGTGTGGTAAATGCCTCTCTTGCACTTCTCTAAGGACAGAGCCTCACACTCCTGGGATATGGGAAGGAAAACAGATGAGCTGCCCTCTGCGGCAGACTTTATGAATTCAAGTCCTTGACGCACGTGAAGGGAGCTCTGGTCCACTGTAAAAGAAGCCCAGTTGGGAAGAATGTTGCTTGGCTTGCATGATGATTGTTGCAAGTACTTGTTTCATATGGGACTAAAAAAGCCCCAAATCTCCATGTATTCTGCTTCTGAAATACATTGATCGGGAGAAGTGTCCATGTTCGAGCAGTAATACTTTGTTGTGACGCCTTGAGTTTTGTGCTTGTGAAATAGTATGAGAACTTATTACTTGAATATGTAGTAGGAAGAATTATTATTATATTGGTCACATTTCTTCTGTATACGCTCATGTGCTGGGAGTTAAGTGAATATTGTTCAGTAAACTGACATTTTGTAAGGGGCCAATAACCAAAACACCTTCGTGGTGGGTTTTCAATACTGTATTCTTGTATGGAATGCTACCTACCTTCACTATCATGTCAAACTTTTTTCCCTTCAAGTGTTTAAAATTCAGAAAACTTCAGATGCTTATTTGGGTAGCTGTTGAATATAAATTTTGGGTGTGCAATTCTCAACAAAATTATCTATAAAGCTATAATTCTCCTGTAGCTGGCTGTGCCATTTTCAGACATATTTCTCAAACGTGATTGTGGACACCTTTTTGTGGCAAAGATACTTGATGCTAAGTAGGAAAGTACATATACATGAAAAAAGAAGTTGCAATGTAATAGCAAGAGGGATGCCCCCCACCTGCAAAACCAAAAAAACCCCAAAACCAACCAAACAAAACCCTAACCCCTCACTACCCCCCTCCCCAAAAAAAAACCAAAACAAAAAATCCCCCAAAAATCCAAAACCTTAAGCAAAGGAAAACATTCATGGCTTTTTTTAAAAGTTAGGAGTCTTTTGACTCCTCTGCAATGTGCATATGAAAAGGACAAATTGTATTCATGAACGAAGGAAGACTTTGTGGTGCTGCATTTGAAGTCTTAACACCTCATTTTAGTGCCTACCTGTCTCATTCTGGCTGTTCAGATCTGACAAGCAGCCTGCAGCTGTGACCATTTCTCTTTTTACTTGGGTACCAGATCCCAAAATGTGTGAGTTTGTTCTTTTTGCTCTGTGCTTGCTCATTTTAACATACTGAGTGCAAGGGGGTGTCTGAGGTGTGTGTGCTTACGGTGCTGCCTGGTGCGGTGTGTTTGAGGAGCGTGTTGGTCCACAGATAACCAGGAGCATGCAGACCGTGTGCCCATCCTCTCAGTTCCACGTCAACTACCGTTCATCAAGGTTTTACCTAGTAGTATGTTGCAGAGCAGCTTGTAATAGAATGAGGGGAAGTAGAAGTCAGTAGAAGTCTCAAAAATCTTTTTGCAGATGTCGTTCTTATTTTGTCTGCTTGCCCATGAAGCGGGAGTGAGAGCAGTTCTGCCATCCTTGAAGGCTGAGACTGGCAGGTGGTGTGTGCATTGACTTGCACCAAGTAAGCCAAGTACGGGACAGCTGACAGTGTGCGTGTCATTGAAAAGCACCAGGCATGGACGTTTCTGGAGAAAGAGCTGATTAATTGTATTACCAGAGTCGGTGTCAATTTGGCTTATAGTCTGTTTGGAAATGAAAAAGCCACTAACTTTTGAGCGAAGTAAGTAGTCTGTAAAGCAGCATTGCTGTCCATTTGCTGCATGGGTGTGAGACAGAGCCTTGCTGAGGAACACACCTGCTCCGTGGTTCTCATGTTGGCTGCTGCTGTACAAAGAGCTGAAGAGGAATGCTCACTTAGGGATGGATGGGAAGATGCCAAGACAGCAGCTCAATCACAGTCAAGTACTGTTAATAAATGTAGCAGAAGAAAGATTACACAAAAGCACCATAGATTTTTAGTTGTTCTTTGCAGAAAAACAGTCAGAGGGGTGAGAAATGCGCCTGGCAGTTTCCAGTCTCTGCTGAGATGTGGAAGATGGTCTCCTGTGGACTGGGCTAGTTAGCTGTGCTGTCACACCAGGTGTAGATGCCAGCAGCGTTACCTTTTAGAAAAGGTGGTGCAGAGAGGATGCTGTTGGAGCCTCTGTGAAACTTTGAGTACTTCGGCACTTTTTTCAGTGTGTTGTGAAATTATTTCCAAGTCATGAAGAGCAAGTGCCCATAGCAACTTGATTGAGTAAGTCATTTCTGTATCATACAGACACAGTGCCATCCATCTGCCACAGGACTGACATCATACACTAGAGAGCAAGGGCTGAATTACAAGTTTTTCAGAGCTCCTGGTCTCCTCTCCTGATCTGGTTAAATAATTAGAGTTGTAAGGGCATTACGTAACCCAAACCAAGTAGTTACTTCTGAAGGCCCTGTCAGTCTGCTGTACATGTGGACGTGTGTGCTCTCAAGTTGTGTCTTGTTGATGCTGTGCTGGCTACACAGGATCTTCAGCAGAGCTGAAGGTGTGAGGTGGACTGGTCAGCAGCGATCCTGCAGCGCTGTTTTGTTAGCAGAGATAGCACAGTGTGAGTGGTACAACTAAATCTGCTCTGTCTTCTCATGCTTGTTTTCATAGAATTCTAGCAAGGTTTGGGCTGGAAGGGACCTTAAAGACCATCTAGTTCCAATCCCTTGCCATAGACAGAGACACCTTCCACTAGACCAGGTTGCTCAAAGCCCCATCCAACTTGGCCTTGAATGTTTTCAGGGATGGGGCATCCGCAGCTTCTTTGTGCGCCCGGTTCCAGTTTATACCCACCCTCACAGTAAAGAACTTCCTCCTGATACCTAATCTCTTTCCGTTTGAATCTGTTCCCCTTATCCTGTCACTACATGCCGTTTTAGAAGGTCCTTCTGCATCTTTCTTTCCACTCCCTTCAGGTACTGGAAGGCCACAACTACACCACCCATAAGCTTTCTCCAGGCTGAACAATCCTCTCAGCCTTTCTTTGTAGAAGAGGTGCTGCATCACTCTGATCATTTTGGTGACCCTTCGCATTTTGGAATAAGAGTTCATTTTAAGGTAGCTGTCTGGACTGATCTTAATAATGTTATTAATGCTGTGAAAAGTGCAAGTCTATTAACCAGACTTGTTAATGCAGAAAAAGCTGCTGGGCAGCATTGGTGTAGAGAAGAACCAGTATTGTATGTCAAGAACTTGAGTGCTGGGACTTCATACAACAGCATCATGATTTATAAACAGGCATGGATAAAGGTTGTCCGGCGTAGATCCACCCAGCCCACTGCTGCTCAAGGCCAGGGATAGCCTTGGCACCAACGGAGGGTGACGTGTGACCCATGCGACCACCTGTGCGTTCAGTGTGGGATTGTGCAGAGCCAGTGCTGGGGTCAGGGCTGTGAGATTGAGAAGGATCGAGTGTGATTGGGGCAGGAAGACATTTTAGGGTTGAACTTCAGCTGAAGGGAGGTGTGTGGGGTGGCCGCTCCTGGTACAAAGGGGCTGCCACCCACCAGCGCAGCCCAGGGCTGGGCAGTCTCTGTAGGAGCCTGCCAAGTCCTGCAAAAATGTCTGTCCTGGGAGCAGACCGAAAGCCCAGCTAACAAGGGTGGGACTCCCTCTGGGTCAGAGCATGGAATGGCATTTGGAAGCGGAGTGGCAGCTCCCTGTTAAACACTGCACGAGGGATGGCTGCTGTAGGTGAATTCCCAAAACATCTCTCTGTGAGGGCAGTGGCCATGCCTCGCACTCTCTGCAGTTTCTTTGTAAAGGCCTGGTTTTGCCAAATGTGGCCTTGACCAGGTCCCTACAGGAGTGAGAAGTGTGAAGAGGATCTGGGGTCCCTGGATGCTGGGGTACTGTGGAGTGGGGATGGGGGAGCCTCTCCAGAGCCACGCTGAGCATGAGACCAAGCTGGTGCTGCTGCACCGAAGGGGCTGGGGCTGGCAGGCCCATGGAGTCTTGGACAGAGACTCCATCTCACAAGTGACACTTCTGCCACTGGATTCTTCAGATGCCATTTTTGTTCTTTAACAGATGAATTAGAAAGTTTGGACTGGAGGCTTTCTAATAAAAATTATTCAACTAAGAAATAAAATGTAAAACATTTATAAAATAAAATATTTTTAAAATAATACAAATATTAGAAAAACGGCACATACTGTTCTGAATACTTTCATTTTGGAGAGGAGGAGAGAACCAGAACAACGACAACAGCAATAAAGACCTCTTGATAGTGCAAGGCTCTTGTGGAAACAGGGCTTAGCAAAATTATATATGAATAGAAAAAAGATGTTTTCTCAGAGCAGATGCTTCCTACTGTTTCTGTTGCCCTAAGCCCCATGTTCCTCTGGGGCAATGAGGTCAGCTGTCATAGAAATACCCAAAAATCTTGGCCAAAATCTTGAAATACTCAAAATCTGCAATTTATATATTGTCTCTGTCTGGTTTTGGAGTATGTGGAAGAGAAATTAACTGTCTGGCAGGTTTCTGTTACTTGCATAAAACTTTTGCTTTGTACTGCTCTGTGGTTGAGCACTGTTAGATCTGCTTGTGGTTTTGCTGGAGTATTTGTATCATGCTGAGAAACACAGATTTCTCTTTGGGAAATCTGCAGCCATAAAACTTTTTAAATACAGTGACATTGCTATTAGAAGATGTTTAGTTGGTAGGGCCAGCTCCCTGTTTGCTCTCTGTGGGTCAGAGGAGATGGATTCTTAAGGAATTTGGAGGGCAAAAATTTGAACAGGCAGCTTTAGACAAAGGAATTCACAAACCCTATACGCAGACCCAACCAAGGGTGGAGGGATAAATTGTGCTTGGAAATACTGTGCTGGTGACAAGTCCTGAGCAGGGCAATAAACCCTGCAAGAGGGAATTACTGGGTTTTTCCTTTTTTTTCTCCCTCCTTTCCTCCATACTGCTAATTAAAAATATACTATTTTCTTATTCTGCATTGTATGATAAGTCAGCTGCAAGGGAGAAGCAGACATCGGGGTCAGGCATCCAGTCAAGGCTCAGCCCAGAGGCAGCCCTGCCTCAATTTACCTCCTTTTTCTTTTCAGCAGGAGATCATATACATTGTGCCCAGGTGGTCGCACCGCAAGCAAACCGACGTTGTTCTAATTGGAGAGAGGGGCACTGTGCCCTGCTGGTCATTGTTGGGGACAGGGTGGCCGTGTGGTGAACTGGGGTTGGGTTGGGTCCTGTCCATGCCCTGGACTCCTCTCTGGTTTTCCCAGTCCTCCCCTTGTGGAGGCCCCTGATGCCAGATTAAAAATGGTGCTGACATCTACTGGTTATTGTTCAGACATTAATGCACTCATTTGCTTTTCCCTCTTCTTCTGAATTAAGGCAATAATACTAAATTTACTGTTATTCATGATAATTTCAGGTCTGCATGAGAGTTCTTTGAACAACCAGGGTTTTCTTAAAATCGTCAAAATATTCACTTCTTTGTTCACAAGCGCTGAAACCGTGTGAGTGTGTCTGTGCATGTGCCTGTGTCTGATTCATCCCTGAAGTACCCAGTTAAAGGAACTTCTTGTATTGCTGGTGACAAAAATTGTGGTTGTGGATTTGACTAATTTCCATGCCAACAATTTAATACATCCATACATGTCCTTGATGTCAGGTATCCTTCTCAACTGGAGAGTTACGTTCTTGGGACAGCCCTGAGTATGTTTTGATAGGCATCTGCAGGAGGAAGTAAATTTACATAAAGCAAGAGAGACCTAAGCCTGTGCAGATTTGATCTTGAGAATGAAGTGGCACAGAAAATAGAACTGAAATTGTAGAAAAGTGTTAGCTTTAAACAAAAACAACTGAAAAATAAAAATCCCAAGGCAGCTGCATTCCTTCTAAATCAAAAGCAGCTGAAATGTAATTCCCCTTGTGCTGTGATGCCACCTACGGGATTTCTGTGGGCAACACAACCCTGGCCACAGCGTTTATATTTTTCATCTTAGGGTTGAAGGTTTATTTTAAAACCACAAGAGGATGATGTCCTCCTGAGTCTATCAAAACAAATGTTTCCCACTCTGTACTTAGCTACTTCTGTATTGAATTTCAGGAAAGTTGAATTCCTTCTCAGAAACTTTGGTATGTTGCTTTCAGCAATTACAGTCTTGAGCCCAACACCTCATATACTTCCTGTCCACAGAGGCATTTCTAAAATGCTTAGTGCATACTAGCTCTGCCTTGTAAAAAAATAATCGAAGTAATACAATCTATGAAAAATCTTGTGAGTTTCTGCAGACATCACAGCAGTGATTTTGAACCTGTGAAATTGATACATGTTTTAGAGAGCAGAGGATTTTTGAGTTAAAAGATTAGCATTTTGAAGCTGTAATTAAATGCAAAGTTCAAAAAATAGATCTGAAACTGTAATACAACTAGTCCCAAACTCTAGACAAGTGACCGGAGTGTTAAACATTCAAAGTAGCGACATCTGAGTTACGGCTGTGAGTCTTTTACTAACCTGTATATTTTGAGCAAGACCTTTCATTTCACAACACAGAAAAGGCCATAATATATGAGACAAGATATATATACTCTTCAGGAATAAGTAATAATGTATGGAATGCATTTTCAACTCACTTAGTTCTTTCCAAACACAGAACTATTGTCACTAAATTGTGGGTTGAACTGCCCAAGTAAAGCACAGAGCTCTTATTCAAGCCAGGAGGGCTGCTGGATGTTTAGTAACCACTTTTATCCTGATTGGCAAGGACTGGACAAATTCAGCCCTCCTGCTGAGTGAGTGCCATTTTTTTTCAAGGGTGTCAAGCACCTGCCTGGTGGCTGCAGCACAGCGCTGTGGGATGGCTGCAGGTGCGTTGGATGCACAAAGTAAAACATTTCAAAGATACCTGATATTTATTATGAGTAGATGCAAGAGGAATTTTTTTTTTCTCAATGAGAACCAAGAGACATTGGCATAGTCTCCTCAGGGAAGAAAGTGGTAGATTCCCAGCACTGGACACTTTTAAGGTTGAGCTGGACTGGGTTCCGGGCCATGTTTACACTGTGCGTTTGCCAAGTAAGGTTGGACCAGATGATGCTAGAGGTCCCTTCCAACCTGGTATTCAGCAATTCTGTAATAATGTGTTGCTGCACATTATCACAGAATTGAATTGCATGGAATTGTTGATCTAGAATTAACTTCCACAGAGAAAATACGTCATGGAATTCAAATTCAAATACTGGAAATGACCACATTTTAAAAATGCAAGGAGAGCAGCAAAATGGTTAGCATGTATGGTGGTACTTCTCAGCTTCTCAAAGCTTTATTACAGAATTACAGCGTTGTTGATGTGGGAAGAAGCAGAGTCACTTAGGGCCTAGGGCTGTGTCCCATCATGTGTTTAATATTTTCGAGGATGAAAAATACCTTTGGCCCCTCTGGGCAACCTGTGCCAAGCGCTATTTTAACCAATCTCACAGTAAAAGTGATGTTCAGATGAAGTTTGAGGTTTCTCATTTGTGCCCACTGCCTCTTGTCCTGCCAGCAGGCTCTGCCTTTCCTAACACCTCTAGATAATGAATGTGTCCTTGGAAAACGGCAAGTGCCAGTAAGAAAGCAGTTGAAAGTCAACTGCAGGAGGCAGTAAAAATGTATCGAAGATCATCAGCAGCTGCACATCCATTTACTGAGAATAAGTGCTCCTGCTGTGTTCTGGTAGGAAACTTCTCCTCTGCTGTTAAAAATCAGAGCATCAAAGGATGGCACAGTTGCTACATCCATGCCTCCAATGCCTTTATCTTCACCTGAATCAGTTCATGGCTGAGGTACAGCATTGCTGTACAAAGGAAAGTCAGGTGAACTATTCAATTTGGGAAACTTGGCATTGAGAACAAGGACTGAAGAATTACTTCATTGCAAAGTTTGGTCCGGTGATATTAACTCAGTCTGCTTATAATTGTGTGTATGTGCTCTTTATTTACTCATTGAGTGCAAGTGTGAGTGTGCTGCTTCTGACTACGTAACATAAAATGAACACGAGGTGTGGTGGGTCATGGGTGACACCATCAGAGCAAGAAGGGCCACAGTAATGGTTAACATTCTGTGTTTCTGTACTGCACATGCCCTCAATGCAGCAACAATGATGTGAAAAGTTCAAAGAGCATTTCCAAGGTTCTGGCCCTTGCTCACACCCATGTTTGCCTCTGAAGTTTTTTAAACACTTGCCAAGAGAAACTTCTCCACATGAATATAACAGATGCTTGTTACCGGATCGTAATCAAGCCTTTGCATATTTTTGAGTGTGCTTAAACTTGACTAAAAATCCTTCTCAGAATAATGAAAAGCACGTCAGTTCCGTGTATCGCTGTTGTTACAATCTGGACTGTGTTAGCTGCTTTGCCATCACAACTCACTGACCTGGGAGAAGGGTAACTCAGCTCCCCTCCACAGGCCACAGCTTTGCCTGCTCCGTTCCCAAGCTGTGGTCACTCAGCACTGCCTGGCTGTGCCGTCTCCTGGAGCAGGGCTGGGAAGTCTGTGTTGAGGTTGTTTGTGATGGCACATCCTTATTACATCACTTACGGATGGAAATAGTTTCCATCTCTCTTTTCTGCTAGTCTCTGTGATAAGCATTCTGTTATATGGTTTCATTCCTCTGACTCCTTCTGCCTGTGCAGTTTGTCCTGTTGAAACCTTCTAAGGCCAGAAAGGAAAGTACAATAGATTTAATTCTTTCTACTTTGGAAATGTGTATTTGCATTTCTCACATCTCCTTTGACTCATCTGGGCCTTGAGTGAGGTCTTAAAAGCTGTGGTGCAGGGACACAGTAAGTCCTGCATTATGAGTATGAGCAGCACTTCAGAAAGTACTGCAGCCATGAGATGCTGATCCAGAGTTTACATTGCCACTTCAAGCCTGTTAAAGAAGCAAAATGCACAACCTGCCATATTCAACATGTGCACAGAGAATGTATGACAGCATTTGTTTCCAGCATGAAAGCCAGATGGGCTGCTTGTTGTATCTTGTTTTCTGGCCAAGACATGTCCCTGCTTCTGATCTGCAAGAAGCTGGTGGTGTCCACAGCCACTGCTAATGACAATACAGCCACAGCCTTGCTGACAGCAGCTCAGTTGCTGCACGGAATAAATGCCTGCAAATATTTAAACTTACTTTATTATGCCAGAGGTCCCAAATGTGATGCAGTGGTTGGGGATTGATGGCTGCTCCTGGCTCATGCCAGCAATTCCACTGGTACTTGGAAGTTGCTCTTGCTGCCCTGAGCAGGAGGGACCAGAGTGAAAAGACCAGAGGGAACTCAGAGGAAAATGAACTGCTGCAGCTGAGTGCCCTTGAGAATGGAACCATCCAGAGTTATCTTTTTAACCTTTTTGCATGCTTATAGCCAGACAACACCATGTACAAATTATGTAATAAGTGAGTGTGATCCTACATCTTTGATTGCCATTTGTACTTGAAATTCAAACTTAAAAGTATTAACCCCTCATATTTGGAGTCTTTACTAAAATAAATTGCTAAATTCTCTACAATGGCCAAATGTGCTCTTCCTGAAGAGGCTAATATGGAGCCTGATACATGGCACTGTGATATAAATATATGCATATGCATATATATGTGTATATTTGTGTGTATATGTGCATATGAATATATATTTATATTTACTGAATGTTGCTCCTGCTGCTGCAGTTTAAAACTTGGCTAAAAAGTAAATTTATACACCAAACAGTAGTAACAGCCCATCCACTTGTTCCACTGTCAGCAAACAGTGCGGAATTGCAGAACACCATGCTGAGGAGCAGACTTTAACTTGAAACCTGCCACATTAGCACTGGTGATAACTTCTGTTCTGCTGTATATCATAACCCACTGATTGAATCACTTAACCCCCTAGGACTATTCAGCAGTGGTGTAGAGGAGTGCTGGCTTAGAAGGAGAATCAGAACTGGATAAAACAGATTGAAAAACCTTTGTATATATTGCAGCTCATGCTGAGAACTGAGCACAAAGAAGCAAACTGAGAAACCCTGCCAAGCACAGCAGAAGGCATTTGCAAAAACACAGGGGTGGCTCTTTAGAGCGAGAAGCTATGGAATTATTGAGGAGTGTCAGAATGACAGAGGCATCAACACCCTTTGGCTCAGGTTACTCTCCTTACTGGACCCAGCCAAATGAAGCCAAATCCAGCTTTGAGGAAGGCAAATCAGAGAATACTCTGGGGGGAAGAATAGATTTATTCTGTTTTAAGAAAGGACTGAGATCTAATTTACAGGTATCTGTCAATAAAAGTTTGAAAGTAACTTAGAGGTTCACAGATGTGTTTTTTATATATATATACACATACATACATATATATCTACTCCTATAATCAGAATTGTTCTTGTATATATGATAATCTGATGAAAAATTTAAGGTTAACATCTTTCCTTTATGTAAGTAATGGTAGGATTACTGCACTATTTCAGGAATTATTGGACCTTCAGGAAAGGCTGTCCTTTATTTTTTATTCTCCTTTATGTCCTAGGAACTGAAAGGCAAAAAAAATCCTTTTACAAGAGCTTTTACTTAGACATTTCACTGTTGCCTCAGAAGATCATCTGGTCCAGCCTTTTGGTTCATTTAGCACCATGTCCAGTTGTATCTTGAAAACCTCCACCATGTATGTCCCTGGGGAGTTTGTTCCAGGGATTTTTTGTTATCACTGTAAAAAATGTCTTTTGTATAATGAGGTGAAATGCTCACACTTCTTCCATTAAGCAGTGCATGTACAAAGTCCATTAAAATTAAGAAAGTTTTTGGGCAATTGATGTTTCCCCAATTTTCAAAGTAAGCACCTTTGCTTTCAATATTGGTTATACACAATTGGCCTTCCACAATGCAAGTGTTGGTAGCTTTGAATTTGTGTAAATTATAGCTTCAAATATAACTGAAACCTTCAGCTTCCTGGTATTAATTAGCAAAAGCTGATGTACTACTTAATGCCAGAACTGTACCCTTTTGACTGTAGTTGTGATAACTTGAGACAAACCAACCTGCTAGGGCTTGGAAACATTCTTCTCACAGAGTTTTTGTTTGTTCATGGGCTGAGACTCTCTTTGGCTTATGCAATGGGCTCTGCAAAAGTTTGGAGCCCAGAGAGGGCTGGGAGAGAGCACAAAACAAGCAGTGCCTAAACACGCATATGGGAGGCAGAATGCCTTAGCAGTGGTAGGTGCAGCCACTCTTGAGAGGTGACAGAGTTACTGGCAGTTGTCACCTTCATTACTGCTGCACATGGGGCAGCTGGAGCCACTGTCTCGCTGGATCAATGCCCCAGTTCAGAGAACCTGCAGGAAGTTGCAATCAGGTCTTGCACAACCCTGGCAGAGAAATCTTTTTTCCTCTCAATGTTACTTTTTGGGATTCACTTAACTATAGGGTCACCTTACAGTCCAGGCTTCAGGTGAAGCCATGAAACAATGAAACACTTAGGCCACAGTCTCGCAGAGCATCCATGTGTTTGTATTTGCTCATGTAAATGCTCCCAGGGCTTCCTAGGAATAGAGATGCTGGGGAAAAGTTTTGAAATACTGTTATGTGTAAAAGGGTGTCCTGAACTCTTTGAGATGTATAAACAACATTTAACCTTTGAATCGAGAGACACACATGCAAATCTCCAAGTGATGACAGTGGGTAAAGCACCAAAAAGCAGAGCATGGGAGAGGAGCGGGGCTGTGAAGTGACACTGCACTTCCAGGTGTGATTTCATGCCCGCTCACAGAACTGACTGTTCCTCACCTCCGAAATTCAGATGCCAGCTCCTGCTGGACTCAGAACTCAGCCAGAAATCTCTTGCTTTTATTCTGGTATTTGTCCTTGTGGCTGATCCTCTCCTGGGGGTGTACAGAGTGGCACCTCTGGCATCTCTGCTTCCGTGCCACCCTGCTGGGAAGAGCCAAACTAAGCAAACTGAAAAAGGATGGTGGCATCTCTCTGGAGCCAGTTATTGCCATTGCTGGTTTTCAGCAGAGAAGCAAATAATGTTTTGTAAATGTTTCATCTGGGTCCTGTTATAAAAGCAACAAACAGGCTTGTGCTGCTTTGAAGTGCCCTTGTGCTGTCTCCAGTCCTTCTAAGTGAATCCAGATTTCCACACAGAGGGTGACAGAAGATCATTAGCACTTTTACGGAAAACTCTGAAACCTGTATCAGATTTGTCCCCCTCAGGTTCAAATTTCTTAAGTTGCAATTAAGACTGGGCTTGGTTTCTTGTGTTTTTTACCCCAGTTCAACTGAATTCAAAACCCACAAGTAAATAGTTTCTTCATTCCTTTGAGGTAGTCCAAGGTCTTGAGAAAACCTATAAAATACTTAAGTGCTTTTGTTCATCCAGAAAAAAGACTGTAAATCCTGTACACTCTGAATGCTGAACTTCTGTTTCAGAATTTAGGATTCTATGAAATCTCATTGGTTCTGTACATATTTAACATAACCTCTCAAAAGCTTCACTCTTTTCTAGCAAGCAATGGACACTGACATATAAAATTACAGAATCACAGAATCTCTAGGCTTAAATTCTGCTTCTCCCAGATTCATCGAACAAATTAAGGCAATATTTTTGCTGTAATTTCTCATAATAGAAAGTTTTCACAGACATATAAAAGTAAATTCGCTCTATATTCTATTCCACAGAAGGTATGTTTTTAAAGTTCTTTACTAAGTTTTCCAGTGTGGTGCATATATACATACAAATACACATACACACACGTATATATTTTCTTAAGATATTTATAATTCCTTTCTTTTTAGGAGGCATCAGATTTGCTTAAGATTTGCCTAAATGCTAGGCACGCTAACAGGCTACACATTGAAGAGATATTTGCTAATGATTTGGAAAAAATAAATAATCTGAATTGTTTGAAGTTTTTGAGGCTATCATCTGAGCCGTTTCAGTTCAAAAAGCTTTTCAAAAACACATTCATTTTGTGTCCAAGTCTAAAGAATCCACATAACAAATTTCAGAAACAGATGGATTATCAACATACTCAAGTTTTTTGTTTTAAGACTTGGATGATTCTGTGATGAGTCTTCCTTAAGATATTTGGCAAGAACACTTTCACCCTTGAGACCCCCTTGACATCTATTTGGGAACATTATCTGTGTGAAGCACGCATGAATGTAAGTGCAGTTAGTTTTAAGTGCTTATTTTGAGAGAGAAAGGAAAATATCTGTGGTGTTACTGAATCCATAAAATTACATGCATTCTACACAAGGACACAAGACACAAGAATTTATTAAAATAAAAAGCTTTAATACTTTTGCATTTAAAAGATTTAGCAGAAAATAATTGCTACAAACATGCTACAACATATATGTTCAAAAAGTTTTCAGTGCTTTCTTTCAAAGTTCAGCATTTTGGCAAAAATAAGTTTTTCTGTATATACTTCAAAACTTGGCTATCATAATACTGATATAAAATACTTCATGTAGAGTAAAGTCAGGTGCATAAAATACAGTAAGTAATAAAACATACTGTTTGTATAAACATTTAAAGTATAAATTTAATTAGATAACATGCAAATACTGCAATATTTTAAATGGCACTTAAATATAGATACTGAAATTCTTTATAATTTTGCATCCAATATGAGATTCTGAAATGTACAAAACTATAAAAAGAACACATCTCTTCACTGAAGTCAGAACTAGCATAGAGCTTGATTGTCATTTTACAAGCAGTGAGCCCAATGTCCTGCAAGTCTTCACTAGTCCAAGGAAAGACGTCTATATTGAAATAGGCCCAGGGCTAGTTAGTTTTCTTCATAATAAAATATGAAAGCATATTTACATGAGAATAAACTCTTAAATTTTTGGTAAGGTAATTAAGTAGCAGCAATCTGTTTCTTCCAAAAATGATGTTTAAAATAGGTGCATGCTGTCGTTGTCACTGATAGGCATCTGAATAATATAAAATTAGCATTCTTCAGTAAACTCAAAACACTGTTTAGTTCATTGCTGAAAAAACCCTTTAAGATCCCTTCTCCTCAGAATCATAAATTCATTACGTCAGAACCTTCCAGAGCATATTCATGTTTCCAAGATCCACGGAAAACAATCTAATTGTGCTGAAACAGTCATCTGACTAGTTATGAATAAGAGAATCTGAAAAAACCCTCTAAGATCTCTTCTCCTCAAAATCAGAAATGCATAATGTCAGAACCTTCCAGAGCATATTTATGTTTCCAAGACCCATGGAAAACAATCTAATTGTGCTGAAACAGTCATCTGACTAGTTATGAATAAGAGAATCAGCTTTTCACATTATTCAAATACTTTTAGTTCTTCATTGAAAAATGTGAGTTCATCAAATCTTGCACATTTTTTTTTTTCTGGTTCAGTGATCAACAACTCCAAATGTCCTTCACAATATACATGCCACAATGCTCATGCACATTTCCCAAGCAGTTACATGAAATATATCAATGCTGATGACAAGGTGAATAGAAGGCTTATGAACAGGGAGTGCAGAGCAGGCACCACTTGAGCAGAAGCAGAAGAAATGCTAAATGAAACTTGTACTTGAGATGCAATTAGAGCTGACAGTGGCACGTGTGACGCTAATGTTGGACTGTCCGAATTGATCAGGGACTCGATCTTTTCTGCTTCTTTATTGCAGGCTTCAATCTAGAGGGGAAAAAAAAGTTATTATTTCTCCTCCTACCATGTAAAATGCCAATGCAAAAGTATTCCCATCAGCATGTAAGATTTACATAATTTTGGGGAGTACTTGGAAAACAGATCAGAGGTCTCATCATAGACTTTGGTACTATGAAAACTCTTGTGGAAGCCCTGTGTAGTAGAAAAGGAAAAGGAAGGAAGCCATATACAAGTTATTGTGGGGTGATGTTTTGAATATTGATGCCAAAAAGCCCACAGTGAATTATCACTAAAGTGAGTGCCTCTAAAACTGAGGACTTCCTTCCCGATTGACCAACTTACTTCCTTGAAGTCTGCAACAGTGGAAAAATCAAGATTTTCTCCTTTCTGGGCTTTTTCTTCCAAATCAGAGAAAACTGATTTCATTTATGGGGAAAGAAGAAAAGAATGGAAGTAATAGAACCTGAGAAACCCCAGGTTTCCATTCCCCCACTGACATGATGATAGTAATGAATTTCTGTTAGGAAATTCTTTTTTTTCCACTTCACTTTCTACTGTACTGCAGAAAAGAATTTAGTAATAAGTCTCTTTAAAAGCATTGGAAGCTGCTTCTGGTAAAGTTTGAACCTGACAAGCTTAATACGTGGAGGTCTGAAGCTTTGAAAAATGAGGAGTGTCTAGCTCAGCAATGGGTGCCACCAGTGAGGTATGCAGTAGCGGCCTCTCTGATTTCAGAGCCCTGCTCCCCCCAGGAATCTGACAGCACCTGCTGCAGATGGAGTGAGAGATGACCAGGCTGGCAAGACTTTCCTTCCTAAGTCCTGGTAACATTTTGGGCTATTTCTGCTAGAGAAGGAGACAGAAGTTGGAGCTGAGTTGCACATAACGGGGCACGAGCAATCAAAATACACACAGTGTATCTGCCTAATAAACAAGCACCACCGTACACGTACAAAAGTGAAGCAAATCCATGCTGGGTAAATAAAATAATAACATCATCTACCTGCAGTGGTTTGGGGTTCTGATCCACGGGAATTATGAGAATCACAATTTCGGATTCTATGCTTAAGTATCCAAACACATCACACTGTGGCACTGACACATGCAGGCGGATTTTTTCAAGTATGTCAAGTACTGTTATTGGCTTTTTATTTGTTACCTGGAAGAAAAAACAGAACTCTGCAGATGATGTGATATTATGGAAAATTCTCCTCCTCAGTTTTAATAACATGATGTCATGCCAGAAAATGTGTTTCAGCCATTAAACTACTCAGTTCTAAACTCTCTCTCTAAATGCTAGCAAAAGACCTAAAGGATTCAATGCTTCTAAAATATCATTCTAAGAAATGATTCACTGATTCTAAAAAAAACCTGAAAACCAACCCCTCCAAAAATGTAAAAAAGAAAAAGTGAAAGAAAGAAAGGGAAAAAAAATTTACTTCTTATATTAACCATGGTTTTGATATGTGTGGTGCTCCACCTTCATGGTTAGTGTGTCTATGTATCACATACCTCAAAATAATGTAAATGGTTATCTGTTACAGTGGTTTGTGCTCCCACGCTGGGAAACAAGAGGCAGAACAGCCCTAAATTTATAGAACTCTCTAGTATTTGAAGCAGTTTTTTCTCACATGAACCAGCTGTCTGAACTTAAAGAGGCAGACATTACAATCCAGGTATTAGGGTGCGTAGTAGCTGAGAGGAGAGTAGTTATCACCAACTACTTGAATAAGACAAACAGATTTCTTTAACTGGAAAGCCTTCTTCTAACAGAAACTAAAAGTTCTTCTTCACAGTCACATGTTGTAATGTATGAACTGAGAAGCTGCAGTAGCCACTGTGTCCCTAGTACCACTAGAGATGACAACTGGACGACACTCCCAGGTGCAGTCATGACCCAAGAGACACTGTTACCCAGCAAAATTGGTCAACACACACACACAGCACCTACAAACACAAAATCTGACAGGAAAGCAGTAGAATCATAGATGCTGTTCCCATATGATTTGTCTGCACTATTACAGGTCATACAAACTGCTTGTTTGCGCCTACTCTCATTCTGTTTTGCTTTGCATTGTAATCCAATTTATGTCTCAGATAAAGAAATAAAGGAACATATAAGCAGTATAAGGACAAAAACCCCACCAACAATCGCATATAACTACTAAAAAGTCACTGGCTTTTATAACATGTTAACTTTCCAGGAGAAAGTGCACAGTAACTTGACTTTTCATATACCATTTAACATTAGGCATGATTGAACTGTTTACCCTTGCAAAATTATCCAGCTTGTCTTTGTCATATAAGATTCTCAGCATTCCAGCACATAGTGGACAGCAGGCTCCTATGTGAATTAAAAAAATCTCAGTAATAAAAACAAGTAATCTTTTCACTTTTAAGTAAGCAAGAGTCAAAATCTGAATACTAACTGAGAATGAAAATAAGCAAAACTACCAAAGCAAAGTAAATGTTTTGATTTGACAGCAGAATTGCTCTAGTATTATTTTTTTAATAATGAAAACATTTATAATGCAAAATCAGTCACCTTTCAAACACACATTTACCACTATCAGCATGAAGCAACAAGATGAATTTTCATTCGTTTTAAGATCCTTCATTATTGTAAGCTAAAAACTGGAGGCACTGTGTGTACCACAAGCCAAGATCTTGTATGGATGCATGCATATCAACTACAGAAATGATGGATTTCAAGAGCTGATACAGCTAGGACATGACAGAAGCAGTTATGCACATTGCAAGCATTAATTTCTGCAGTTACACCATGTTGGAGCTTAAAATCTTTAGATAACAAGTGAGACAAAGTGCTTGTCTGACAGATGTCATGTATCTCCTACTGTTTTTCCTCACCATGTTAGAAGCCAAAGGGATATTATTTCAACTTTCTATTCATGCCTGTGTGTTAAATTCACTCTCCAACTTATATGTAATTCACATTCACAGCATGACTTTACAGTACTAAGTGTTATTACAAAGCACAAGGACCCTTTCTCAAAGGGGGCAAGAAATGAGAAAAATGAATAAAGCTTTCTTTTTAAGAACAGAGCTTTCCTTGCTCTGTGTATTACCTGTGATTAGTTGTTGTTTCATAAAGGAAGCACTTGTGAAAACAATAAAAAACTGGTTCAAATCAGCATACTGCAAAACTACTTCTACTGTCTTCCACAGTACTGTGAATACATATGGTATTTTACTCTGTCTTCTAATTAAAGACCATCTTTGCCCTTCTGGGAACCCTACGTTGATGACAGCTCAGCATTCCACTGTGGTATCTGTGCTGCCACTTCCGAAAAATTACTCACCGGATTCCTAGAGGCATCCTACCCTGGACACCACAGACCTCACTCGTTTCTCCCAAACCCATCCCAGCTGCCAGCCTCTAAAAGACTGAAGGAACATGACTCCTAAAGCCAAGGCCTTTCCAGTTCAGCTTTACTCATCTGAGTCCTGATACCGGCTTGTTCTTGCCCTAAGCAGAGTCACTACTTCGCGCTTTTCTTAATGTAACATTTTTTACAAAATGCCTGGGTTTTGTTCCAAGTGTGGCCCTGTTTATACCCAGAGCCTGGAGACCCTCCCCTGTCTGCGGTGAAGTCCCCCACCTGGCGCAACGACCGGTTTGCAGCCCGTGGCGGAGAGCTGGGGACACTTCACGAAGGCGCACTCGGAGTGGAAGCCGTAGTCGGAGAGCACTCCCACGGCCTGGCAGTGCCCCTGGTAGTCCACGGCCACGCGGTCGGAGTAGGCGGCACAGACGCTGCCGTAGGTCTCTCCGTTGTGCCCGCACACGGGCTCCGGCGACCTGCAGAACGGCTGAAACACACAGCAGGGCTCGCAGCGCCGGTTCAGCCGTGCTGCGGAAACTTCCGAGTAGTTTCAGCGCGAGGAGAAACACAGTCAATGGGAATTCGCTGCTAATATTGTCAAACGTTTGAAAAGGCTGGAAATCTGGAGGAAATAACCTGCCAGTTTATGAATGGGCCATGAATTAAAAGGATAGGTACTTCAAGAACGTGACAGAGTCTGAGAAATGTACAATAAAACATATTTCAGAACCACTGTTCTGTGCTAATGCTTAAATAAAATGACCATATTTACATTAACGTGTTAAATCAATTAGAATAATTATAATTTCACTATACCTTAAAATATTCTATTAATAAAATTAATTTGTTGACAACTCTTTAGTAGTTTATTAATACATCTTAGTGTGGTTTTGTATGCTTAAAATTTAGTGTGCATGCACATGTATTTCTAACACATTATTGTTTACCTATATTACTTATATTTGTGTATGAGTTATTGTAAGGTGACAGAAGTAGCTTGTCTAACACCACCGTAGAGAGTGATGGGATGGAAAAACTAAACCTAATCCTAATCCTTCTCAAGGGTTAACATGAAGACAAATCCATTGCAGACTAACTAGAAATGTGTTACAGACTGCCTAGTCTTTAAATAGATTCTGAGCAATGAACTTGGTAAACCTGGGGCAGAATCACACAAAAAGCTAAAGACTTTCTATGACTGGGCATTATTTTATATTTAGACAAGTTAAAATTGGTAAGAATTACCATTTAAGTAACCAAGGAACTGCACTAATTACTGCAAACACACCTTAGTGCAAGCATATCCAGAGTATTACCCCTAAGAAAGCATAAATAGAGCTTTCGATTGGTTTTGAGACAACTGTTAACTAAAGCAAAGAAACACTTGACAAAATTCTGAAGATTGTGAGAGTATTTTTTATACTAGTTAAAACTAAATTTTTAAGTTACTACTTTCCCTTAGAACATTTTATAAGCTATAAACCCCAAACAGACTACTTGAAAAAGACCCAAACAAACAAACAATATTAAAAAAAAAATTGTTAAGTTGAACACCAAGGAACAAAGAAGATTTGATACTTATTGCTAGAACCACTTCCTACCTGGCATGGTCCTCGGTATGCTAAACTTTTTCCTTTTTGGTACAAAGTACACAAGTTAGTGTATTCCACATTGTCTGTGTCACAAACAGGATCGCGTGTCTGGTCACAATTTAACTGCCTTGGCACACACTCATGCTGGCTGCATTCAAACTTCTCAAAACTGGTCAAGCAAACTTGTTTCTTTGGTATGCACCTGCAGAAAGTCATAATAATTTCGTATAATGTCATGGGATTTATTTTTTTTAAGTCTCAAAATATTCAGGGAAAATATTTTCAGTGACATTTTCTGCAGTGCTTTAGAGCTAACTGTGGTTCAGCAGAGCTGCACGAAATACAAGTGATACAACACTCTGAATAACCCATTTCAGGTCTCATCACAAACCTGAAACAGTTTCACACCACATTTACTCAATATATGTAACACAACTACAGTTTCCACTAACATTTAGCTTTTACCAAGTATTTTTCAATGGATTATTGAAAAAGGCTGGGATAAACTTCTTACTTACTCCCACATTTCATTTTGTAAATGAATATTTAAGAACAGCTAGGCTAGAGAAAAGATGGAAACAGTGAGCAAGAGGAAAAGATTCTGTTGCAGAGGTCTAGTCTCACCCTTCTCTGAGAAGGGGATGAAAACAAGACCTCCAAGATTACATGGTTTCAATTACAAATATCTAATTGGATTCTAGCTTTGTAGGTTCAGGATACTGTACGAAAGCCCATCTAGGGGATGACTGCAAACAAACAGAAAAATCTCATATTTACACTTCCTTGGCATCCATTCCTCTGCAGCCTTCACAGACAAGTACACACAGATAAACAGCAGAAATTCTTTCCCCTTTTTATTAAACATGTACCTTCTGTGATCTTATCTGCAAAACGATTGGCACAGGCCCTGCAAGGCATCCCTCTGCTAGAGAAATATCAGCCAATGCAGTCTGCTGAACAGGCTGATGAAAGGTCCCATGGCCTCTTTGGACAACCCCCTCCTATAATCGACAGCAGTGCTGCTACCACTGGATTATGCCCAGTATGTCCTTATTCCCTCTGAGTGCTGCGCTCCCATGCATTACAGATATGCCTCTGGTATTAGGGAAGGCTCGGAAGTTCTGAGATTTAAACACTTCACAAGCGGAATGTAGGACCCTAAACAGCTTCCAAGTGCATCAGGGGCATTTTCAGATGAGCATGTTCAGTTTGAGCTACATTATCAAAGTGACGCACAAAAATGTATTGTGTACCGTCCTTTACTGAAACTACAAGTTGAGGTTCTAAGCATAATGGTGTTTTGAAAAACTGGAAAGCCTCTATGCACTCTCCAAATTTCAAACGTAAACAGTAAAAAAATGCTTATCCACAATGCAGCTTTGAAATTCCAATTTTGAATGCCATAATGGCTATTACAGCTACAAAACTGCAGTGTTTTCTCAGTATTTTTCTGCATCATGGCATTTTAAGTGTAGAAAAAGGAAAAAAATCCCTAAAATTGCTACAATCATCTTTCATGAAAGCACAATATTACACAACTTATTTTGATGGCTTTCTTTCAAAACAGAAAAATGCACTAATTCAAAGGAGACTGCAGTATTGCACAACACTGAGAAAATTGAAGACAGAGACCAATATTGTGAGCCACAGACTTTGATCTCTGTAAGAAAGGTCAGATTTTCTTTTTGCTTGACACCAGTACAAAGCATATTTTTGTTTTCATATATTTGTCTATGCAGATTTTGCTTTTCTTGATATTGAAAAACCAGAGATTGTACAGACATAGTTTTCACAAGATTTCAGTCTGAGGGAAAAAAAGGGTGATTGATATTTTCCTATTTTAGAGACAAAAAGCAGAGATTACTGACGGAATAAGCAAGACTGACTCCAAGTCTTGAAGTCAGATGCGGGTCTTCTTTGCAAACTACTAAAAGAAGGTGTGAAACAAAGTAGTAAAATGACAGTGATTTCCATTTCGACAAAATCTGATTCTCCCACTTTTGAAAGTACGTGGAGTCTCTTTGCTAAACTGAGATCTACATAATGAATTTAATTGACACATCACTACAAAAATGGAACCAAGAACTCTTGGTTCTAATTAACTGGCAGTAATTACAGTCCAATATTACTAACTGTGATAAATAAAAAGCAGCTACTTCAAACAGTTATTTTTATTGGAATTGCCTCAAAGTAGAATGTTACTACAACATGCAATACATTCAAAGAACACATAAATCTGCTTTATGAGTAGAAGAAGCCAAAAAAAGCTTAAAAACATATTCTGCTTTTACCTTTGATTTTTATTACAAGGGTTTGGGTTGCAAGGATCCTTGGAAATACATGATCCAAATTCAAACTGGTTGTCCTGGAGCCCAACACAGCGAGCTATGCACGCGCTGGGATACGTGCGCCCGTTCTGGCCGCAGACCGGGACAAACTGGTCCACACAGTTACAGGGCAAACCTGCAAGAGCAACACACAGAACAGGGACTGGATGCACACTCATTTTCTATGGCACAAGACACACCAGGAGTCACTGAGGCATCTCTGCCTTCCAGCACAGTGCCCTCAGCCTTTTCCTCCCACCTGTCATTTAGCAATGTTGGAGCACACAGGCATTTACAAGGAGCAGAAAGGGAAGTTTGTGTCCTGCCTCTCTGCTCATTCTACTCAGCTTTCTCCATTTTCCCCCTAAACTCTTTATCTCCCATCTCCAGTGCACCCTGTCTCTACTTATTTTTACCTATTACTTGAGGTTTTATTTTTCAGTATTGATTTTTTTTTAAAGGATGTGCTTTTCCTGCAGTGCAGGTTGGACAGGAGAAAAAGAAATAGTTAAAAAAACATAGCAGTAACAAATTATCGGGTGTTTTGCATTAATATTGTAGAAAGAACTTAGTTGATAATCCCTGCTCTAAAAATATTCAACTTACAGTTTTCATGGTTTGGAAAGTTACCTGTAAACTTCCGACGTTCATCCTCTGAGCTGTGCTCAGTTAGACACTGACGTGTAGAACAAATCAAGTTCCCAGCAAAACAGGAACAGACATTGCAATCTATATTAAAGGACGTTCCATGGCCTTAAAATAAATTAAGTAAATACATACAATTAATGCAAATATACTAGAAGACTACATATTCATATGCACTATATAGATATTACATTCTCATTAATTGTTTCTGTAATTTCCCTTATTCAAGATATTTACCCACTGAAATTTCCATCTTTTTTTTTTTTTTTTTTTTAAGTTTTGCTTTATTCCCTTCAAGGAAAAGTCTGTTCACATGTGGTTTTGATTAATTAGTTAACCACGGAAGCAAGCACTTCATCCTTTCAAAGCCTGTATAAATTAGGTTGTTTTTTTTTTTTTTTTTAAGAACAATAAGTTTTGGCTAACAAGTTTCATGTTTTCTTAAAGGTAAAGCTGTTGTAAAGACACATTCTTCTCCTAAATTAAATTTACATAACACTCCTAAACTTTTAGTCTCACACATAAAGCACAACTCATTCCTGTTTGTCAAGAGGTAAAAGTGCCAATGCTTCATTCCAGCCTTCACTGGATTGGAATGTAGTTTATAAGTCAGTAACATTTTCGCACCTGAATCTAAGAATCAAACTGCAAACTTAGGGGATTTTTCTTCAATTTAGCAACTCCAGCTCAGTTTTCTGAACTGTCCATATGACTGCCCTTCACTGTGATGTATGTTTTGTATAAAATCAATTCACGTTGATGACAGACTCTGATCTATCCATAACCAAACTGGTTCTCAAGGACTACCAATAAATATACAGCTCTTGAGGAAAACGTAATAGTAATCGTGCCTTACAAAATAAGGTAAATCCCTCTAATCTCTTTTCAAAGAGTTCAGATTGAGAAATAGAATTTCAAAGAAAACATTACATAGGCACTGGAGCAATTCAGAAGAGGTGCTCAGAGACAAATGAGGGCAGGACAAGACGGGGTGGGAGAGAAATACTCTGTAGCACAAAAAGCTCTCTTTACATCACAGAACCACTCAAAGGACCACGGAGTTTGCCAGCAGGGAAGAAGAAAAGGTTAGAAGGTAATGCCAAACACAGGATCTCAGGTGATTCTTCAGAGTACCTGACTTAGGAGCCACCTGAAAACTGTGCAGGGCTATTGTCTTTCACTATCAAAGGGTGCACACTGCAAGCTGTCCTCATCAGTAATCATTTCATCAGCTGGAGTCAACCCACAACACAGAAAAACCCAGCACCATTTAAAACATTCGGGGTTGTTTTTTTTATAGACAATGGTTTTAAAAAACACAGTTTAGATTTTATGTCGAAACCCTGGCTTTTTACAACTGACATATAAACCAATTAAACATAGTTACTGCAAAATATTTACATGATGACCATAAACTTTTAATTTTTTTCAATGCATCATCTAACAAATTTGGAACCTAGTAATTTTTATCTTTTATTACATAATACCTAGAGTCTTAATCACCACAAACACTTCATCAGTCACTATGGCAAAAGAGAGGAAGCTGTCTGGTTTTGGGGTTGTGGTAGCTTGTTTGTTTTTAAATGGACAGCACTTACTGAATACCTGCAGCTACACATATTGTTACGGTTACCAGAACAAGTGAGGGCTGCACACCGTGCAACCATAAAATACAAATACAGCATCAGACATTTTTGTGATTATTTTCACCAATAATCTGAAAAACTGCAAGCTTCCTTGGATAGAATGGTCCATAAAAAGTTACAGTCACCATTTAAATACTGTATTTGCTAACAACTGAATCTTAAAAGTATCTACTTTCACCAGATACTTTCTAAAACTGCCCATGAAATATATTGTTAATGTTAAGATGTGTTCAGTGTTCTGCTTCCATGAACAAATAGTACCAATTTTGAAAAGAAAAACCAAAAAAAGAAAAAAAGGAAAGTTTTAAGTATGTTTGACTGCCTTTAATCTTCTTTGGACAATCAACAACAGAAACACAGATTCCAAAATCCCCCAGTCCATTCCATGGAATACTGCAGGCAGACTTTCCTGAGTGAGGAAAATAATTGTACAATTGATTATTTAGCTTGACTTGGTATCTTTTGTGAGAAAGAAATATCTCAATTACCTGCTCTTTCATGATTTAGGGTTTGGCTCACAATCTGAAAATTATGTTTGTGACAAATGAAACTACACCAAGAGCCCTGCTTCCTAAGTTTTAATTAGTGCGAAAATAACTCCTATCACATGGTAAAAAAAAAACCTGAGTTATTTTGGACTCATGAGGTATCTTCAACTTGCCTTAGCTCTGCTTGGACAACAGTTTGACAGTAGTTTAAAAGGGCTGATTTACAGACACTAAACAATGTCCAGTGCTGAGATATGTAATTGCTCACTAGCAGAAAATCTCTTGCTTGCTGATTCAAAGACACCAACTTCAGACAGGTCACAGCTCAGCACAGACTTCATTTTATAATCAAGATTTTTCATAAGTTTTCCTCTACCTTAGCAGAAGCTTTTGTTTTGTTTTCTCTTTCCAAGATTATAATGCCAGTTTGCATGACAAAAATACGCATTTAAAGCTCTCAAGCAAAGAGTAAATCTGAAAATAAACCAATATAATCTTCTAAGAAGCATCACCTGTCACATCTCCTTGAACTCCTTTGACTGTCAGATTAGGCAGAACCCAATTAATCCCTGTTACCCATGCCAATTTAAACTCTAAACAGAGAGCTGCCATGGTGAGGAAGACTTTAAAGAACCAGTGTCCAATACACCTTTATCATCATCATGTATTTGCTTACATGTTTATTTTTAGGTATATGTTAGCCCCATTGATGAACATCTTAAACTGTAATTCTTATTTAATGTTGAGATTGTGCAAAACTTATTGGGGATGTTTAATGGAAGGACCAAAGACAAGGAAAAGGAGGAATTAAGATGAATCAAGAAGGAAGATGTGTGGGAAAGCAAAGGCAAGAGAGGAAAAAGGGAATGGTTCAGTGTGGACAGGTAGCTGGACAGTCTGCCTTTCTCACTGAACCCTGCACTTGATCACCACAACCTATCCGCATTTTTATCCAATCCTATTTCGACCCTTTTAAGGTGTGAGCTTCCTACTCTGAATATGTGCATGAGTGCCACCAAACCTTAAGCTGGATGAACAAAGTACGGTAAGAGGTCTTTGTGCTAACCACTGGAGTGGAAATACAAACCTTGGCAGTTCATGGATCCCAATGCCACAAGCCACTGGAAAGAAGAAAAAAACCCCAGCAAATCCAAAACAGCCTCCCTAAACCATTTGGAGCTAGTAAAGAAACCACCCCATGCTAAAAAGAAATGGTGTGCTGAGAACACCCTTCACACAGGACTGTGATTGATTGAGACAGACACGGTTCAGTACTGATTTGAAGAAAGGAACCCTCCAGCATATGTAAGGCTTAACCCAGTATTAAATATAGGGATGCAATCATCAGCTTTTGTATTTTCTGATAAACTCTGAACTCAGATCCTCTGTGTCTTCTCATGTAGCTCAAAATTCATTAGGTAAGGAGCAGGTGCTGGATACATCACTGCTCTATTACTTACTTTTCCTTTGTCCTCCAACAATGCATGATTTCTGGAGGTCAACACAACGCATTTCCATACAGTTCTCCAGCAATCCACTGTGTCCACAGGTACAAATCTTGTAACACCCAACATCACCAGCTGAGGATGGAACTTGGATAAGTGTACCTTGTCGGACAATAAAATCGGAGGCTTCTCCCAGTTTGCAGCCTGCATGCAAGGAAAAATTTTAGCTCATAAGTAGTAAACACGTGGGGAAGTGCCACTGCTGAAATTAATTACTACCCCGACTTGCAAAAAACATAAGGTGTTCTTGACCAGCCTTACTCTTGCCCTTAAAACAAGTTCACCCATTTCACAGAGGCAACAGGTAGCAAAACCAGAAGATACCTGTTTGAGACAAGGTTCTGAAGTACCTCTAAAGCTGTTACTTTTGAGAAATAGGCTTGAAAGTCCAATAATTCTCAAGTATTTTAATTTTCCAGCTCTAGTAGTAGTATGAAACATGTTATATGACAAATACTACACGTTTCACTCTCTCCAATACAGAATTTGAATTAAACGGTCTCACAAGCAAAGCCCAGTCATTTCCCGTCACTCACATATTTTGTTGTGCCTTTCTTCCCTACTTGTACCTCTTAAGTGAACACTGAAGGATTCTGACAAGTAGATGTGAAGAGGAGAGAAAGAGAGAAAAATCAAGGGAAAAAGCAGGAAAAGTGGATTTAAAAAAGAAAGACTGGAAAAGAAAAGAAAAAAAAGGGTTTTAAAAATTGCAAGGAAAAATAATAAAATAAATAGCAGATTGAAATAAACCTACAAAGGATGAACTGCAACAAATCCCCTGAAACTTTCAGTCAATAAAAAGACTGAAATAAAACATAAAAGTCACTTTCCAACCTTCAGAGAAAGCTAATTATCTCTTCAGAAGCTCTGTGTGAGTTTGTTTTCAGATAACTTTAAATGATTTTTGCAGCAAGTGAAGACAATACAATCTCTATAGTAGTAAGGCTCAGCTTTCCAGGAAAACAAAAATATTTTGTAAGGGTCATAGAAGCACAACCAAAACAATGTCCCGAGGCTCACACAAAGAATGAGCTGAAGTCTACCCTCACTTTTAAAAGAGCACAAGTAGAGCAGATGTATGAGTGAAGCAAAATCCAGCTTTCCTCGTTTTAATTAGGAACCACTGGGGAAACTGCTGATTGGCCACAGAACTGCTGGAAGAAGAGAGGCTCAGGGAACTGATGTGAGACAGCTATGGCAATGTTTTCTATCACCTCCTCTAGAAGGGAGGCTGCTTCACGCAATTCAGTGTAAAAATCAGCGTTGATCTCGCTTGCTCAGTCACACACATGTTCAAGTGGTCACCAAATGCACACTTCCTGCTCTGCCTCAAGAACAACAGCTGACCCTTCACGTCAATGAATGGCACCTTCTGCTTTAAAGGAAAGGGGAAAACTGTGGCAAGCACTGCCAGTGCCTGGGGCAGAACAATGAAGGGGTTGTAGAAGTTGGACATTGCAGAGTCTCACACCTCCTTTTGTAGGTTTGATCCTTGTTACTGACACCACCCAACCCCGCAATTTCAAAGTTAGGTACCTGAAACTTATTTTGCATGAGGCTCTCTCCTCAATCAGCTCACATTTACACATGGTGCACAGGTTAGACAACACCAGTGTTCTAAAAAAGCCGTTCCCAAATGACCATGAATGTCCTTCTGGTGAGGTGCAACCACATGAAAAACATCACTGAAGGGAGCAGAAGCAGAAATGCCATCGGCTGCATGCCCAGACGTCTTTGGTGGGAAGGGCTGGGCATCAGGTCAGTGGGAAGGCAGCTGTGGCACAGTGCATCTCTTGGTTGCCTTGGGTTGTATTCCTCTCTTTTTGTTGTCTCCCTTGTAATCATCAGCACCATCACAGTTACTAACTTTATTTAGGTGACTAAACTGTTCCTCCCCAGGCTGGAGGGGAAGTGAGCGAGCGGCTGTGTGGTACTCAGGGGCCAGCTGGGTTAAACCATGGCACAGCAATCCACTTCAAAACCTTCAACAACATTTCAATGACATGCTTATCAGCAAAATTCAGTAGAGAGAAGCCCAAAAAAATGTTACCTGGCACACATAAATATGGAAGACACAGCTCTCCAGATTGACATCCTTTTCTATTTACTTCACATAGCTGATTAGCTGCACATGGATTTGGATTACATGGATGTGTAACATCTTCTACAATGTTGCCTAAAGAACTTGGGCCTGAAAACAGAATACACATCATCTATACTGATTTAAACTAGGTTTATTTTTCTTCAGCAAAGCATGGCATTTCTTATGTCCAGTAAAATAATATTTTTGACAATTCTGTGAAATTTTTTAATGTTATTTATAGATGTAGAAGCTTGATATGACCAGGTAGTTAACTTATTTCAATAGTTTAATCCTCAGTCCTGGAAATAATGACCCAGATGGTCCTTCACATGCAAAATATATTTCCTCTATCTTGTCTGCCCAATAATTTTCTTGTCAAATATGCCCAATACAAAAAGGAATAGAAGCAATGAACTATGGCAACTTGAAAATTCCAATATTCTCTAATACACTAAATAAAATGTCTCAAATTCAATACGATTTTCTTAAAAAAAAGAGAAGGTTATTAAAAGTAATGACAAGCATTCAAAGTATCCTGGTTTCTAATTTTGGTGCATAGGTATGTTAGTGCTTACTCAGGTAAGTATCCAAGGGTATACAGTTCTCCAAGTCGTCTGTTGGAGATAAGAGCTCACAAATACTCTCAGCTGAGTGGCCTTCAGGGAATTTATTATGATCTCCACACTTCTTCAGTATTTCCACACAATCTGACCTACAGATAAATAAAGAGACAGAACTTCATGAAGACCACTTGAAGAAAAAAGGGCTTGTATGAAAAAGATTTCTTTCTATGACATTCCCTTCTCTGAATCCACAACCTTCCCGATCTGCGTTATAGCAGTATGTTTAGAGAGATATATATATATGCTACATTTTACAGAGGAGGGAGGAACAAATTTGTGACACAAAGACAGAAACTACTGCTTGCACTACTCCTCTTTGACTTCAGGCTTGGTGATCTTCATTTTCTCTGGCATCATACATATGTATCTTCCAAGATCATGTATTTCCTTGATTTACTAATGTCTAATACGGGTTGAACTCTACCTCACTACCTGCACTATTAACTGCCTTTCTTTCTGCCCAATCACTTGAAAAACTTATTTAAAAAAAAACCACCAACAAATAACTTATTTTTTTCAGACTTTTCTGTCCGTTGAAAGTCATGAGTAGATCCCAAAACCAAAAAGGAGGAAAGGTTTAAGACACGATGGAGAGACAAAAAAACCCCTTCAATTAATCTCTTTTTCCTTTGACTTTACAATGCAAGCATCTACATCCATCTCATTAACAGGCAAGTATCTTCATTTACAGTGATGGAGATTCAGGCAATGGCAACCATGCAATTTCATATTCCTTCCATGTTTGCCTTGCCATGTTTTCCTAACATAGCAATCACAGTCCTACAGCTTATAAGTTTTCATTAAAATCCTTAGTAAAACCTCTAAACTGGTTTTTGTTTTCCCCACAGTACTTACTTGCAGATAATACTTCCTCTAGATTTGCTGTGACAAGGTTTAATCTGCAGGGAGCAGGCAATTGCCTTCCACATTTCTGGTTGGCATTTTTTAATATCAAGCACAGGAATATTTATGAATGGCATCTTAATACTCCCTTTTTCCCATAGCTTCATGTCATTCATGGCTCCCTGGTCTGACTGAGTGTTGCAGCTTCTAAAAAGTTCTGTTGGTCTTAAAAGGAGAAGGTAAGATATAGCATGTATAAAAGAAAAAGAAAGTACCACACATTTTCCCTTTTCGCCATCAGAATTCTACGTCCTTCATATGGCTTGCTGTTTGTGGTATACAAGAAATTAATCTCTCTCACAGTTAAGCAAGATCTGAATCAATTTTAAAATCTGTCTTTAACGAAAACAAGGTCTTTAAGACTCAAGGCTGAAACTCCCTTCTCACCTCTCTCTTAGATCAAATATCACTTTAATATTTCTTACCTGAAGTTGACTTAAGAGCAAATATCTTAGATAGCCCAAATATCTATGTAAATGTTTCCTGGTGAATCCCTAATGCAAGTTGATTTATCATTTATATTTAGCCAGGCTTGGGATTCTAGTACTCATATAACACTCATGCCACTACACACCATTTGAAAAAAAAAGCCAGTGATCTCTAATAGCTAACAAAATTTAGTTTTTTTTTTTAAACTCCAACTGTAACCTTGCAATTACTTTCAGACACCACTTTAAAATCATTCTGTCCTATAGAGTACAAATCCACAGAAACATCTCTGCAAAAAAGGAATTTTGAAAATGAGTAACATGTAAATTTAACAAACACTTTTACCTCATTTATAACATACAACATTCCAGTAACTGATTTACTTGTCTATGCAGTAAGACAGAGGAATATGCAGAGGTAATACAATGTGACATTTTACAAGTTCATGGGTTAACTTTTATTCCTGTAAGTTTTGTTTGTATCTGTTGCTAAACACATTTACAAAAGTTCAAATTAACTAAAACCATGTTTGCAGAAAGAAAGCTACATACAGTCTCAAAATAAGTCTTTAAAACATTTCATTTTATTTTTGAAATCAAAGCATAGGAATTCCTTTATAAAATATTCAGTGTCTCTCTCCTACCTGTTATTAAAATTAGTGCAGTAAGTAAGATTTCTACAGCCCAGCTGACAAGGTTCTCGTACATCTGCTAAACAGGTCAACATGGAAACTTCAACTGCATTATACTCACAAAAGCGATCAAATTCTTGCCAGCTCTGTGAATTGCCCCAGCTCGTGCTATAAAGTTTAGTGCAGAGCTCTCTGAAAACAAAAAAGAAATAGAGATGAAGAAAATAAAATTGAAAGAACAACAGCCATTCAGATATAGCCCATCACTTCTTTGCTGCTCACAACAGTCTCCACTCACCACAGAGGATTGTGTTAGAGCCCACAAAGTCTGCAAGGGTACCCAAATGTAGTACTCAAAGCAAATAACCCATTTTGCTTAAGAATGTCAGCATATCTTTAAGCTAGTAAGACTGGAAGACTTTAGGATATAAAACTGCAATATCCAATAAAAATTTAACAGCTGGAAACCTGAACTTATGATTCTGAGGTGAAAACTATCCCAGCTAATTTTACTGGTCATAAATCTAAGTTGACATCACAGTGAACAACTTCTAATCCCATCCTTCAGCTTCAAATCACACTTTCTCCTCCTACAGAAATAACTGCCAAGCAAAATACATTGCTTCTTTTGCCTTGATGTTTGGAACAGGGATACTGTTTGCTGCTTTTGTTTGAGATGTTTCCTGGTGTCAGCAATACCCAGCTCGCTTCGTTCACAGCAATATCCTACAAACTACAACTGTTCCCATCCCAAGGTACAGGACTTCACTGTACTATTAGATCTCCTCCCTAGCAAAAACTTGATAGAAGGACCCATTTTTAGAACTCATTGTCAAAGCAAGGAATTAAAAGATACTTTATTAACTATCCTGTGCTACAATGTTCTAAGAAATAATGTAACTCCAGGGCTCTACTACTAAACTCATTAAAGATCCCGCGGCATTCAGGAGCTGTTGTTACTGGAAACTTTGATATAAAAGGAAGTAACAGCTTGAAAATGTTTGCCACTTATTTAGACACACTGATGCATTTAACATGCAATCATCATCTATTTTTAAAGTCGACAGAAAACCACTCTGTACTAAAAGTGCCTCAATAATTTGCAAGCATGCAACAATTTGCTGAAAACCTTTGTTTTTCTAAATGTCAGAATAGTTAGTTCCCTTATTTAATTACTAAATAGCCTAAGTTATTTTTCACTGACAAAAACCAGAAGAGCATCCAGTAAGGAATACTGCTAAGGTTTTAACATGAAGCAACCAGGCACTTGAGAGTTTGTGCAGTTTATTGTCCTCTTGTCTCTCTTTAGCATCTCGTTAAGACCTCTTAACCAGAGGTTGCAACATTGGCTATTATGACCACAAGTATGGTACAGGTTTCATTAACTTACTGTGTCTGCTATAAGAAGCCAGTGTTAAATGTGAGAAAAGGTTGATTCCTCTTATAAAACAGTATGTTATGAGATACAAAGTATTGGACAGAATAGATTACCATCTGGTTACCTAAACCTGTGTTTTTTCTAAGAATTCCAGAACTTTCTATTTGATGTACATAGGAAGATTCAGGCAAAGGCCTGAAATAAGACAAATTCTTAAGCACTTTCACAACTGGAAATGAGGTTAGAGAGATACTGACCTACATGTGGAAGAATTTGCTTTAGAACAGCAATGGAGCTTAGCTCCATCGAGGCCTGTTGAAGGCGGGGGGTGCACAGTGACTCCTGGGTGAACAGATCTTGAACTCTCAAGAAAACATTGCCAAAGTGGGTCCTGAGGGAGAGGCATGGTTTTACAGCCTTCTATCAGTCCATCAACAATTTCAAGCTCAGTTTTCATTGACATTAGAATTCTTTTACAAGCAGTCTGACACGCATAGTCTTCTGCTCTATCACAGCAGTACAAACCTGTTAATAAAATAGTTAACAGTCAAGAACAAAACAACATTAAAGATGCACAACATAACAGCCCTGAGAAATAAAAGTACTGTATGGTGCCTCCTCCTTCTCCAAAGAATCTCAAATAACATTGCTTCTCCTAAACAGATATAGAATCAACTCTGGAAAAACCCTACAAAACCAATAGGTAAAAATGAAAAGTAAATAAAAATCAATAATGCACCTAAATCCAAAAGTTATCATCATATAAATTCATGTAATTACAGTAATACAATTTTTATATGATAGACTTCTACAATAACACATTTTATATAAAATGTACATGATGTACATTTTCAATATCTTCTGTAACTTTCAGTAAAGGATTTATTCATACTTACTGTCTGTAGGGTTTCTCATTGGATATGACTGTGTGTAGTTATTCACGCAGTGTATAAGCTGAGGGCTAATAGATGCACAGTAATTTTCAACTGCTTTGATTTGTGAGGGACCAGGAGAGGAGTCTGTCCGAAAAATTGCTTGGCAATATTCCCGGCAGTTCGTATGGTGACCTGCGTAACTGCAACAGACTGACCCCACTGGGGAAGCAAACAAACAAACAACAGAAAACCTATGGGTTCCTACGCAGAGAAATGAAGAGATGAGCATGTCTGTACAACACAAAAGGATGCTCAAGGAAACAAACAAAAAAAAAAAAGAAGAAATTCTATGCTCCATTGAAATATCTCTGTCTACAGAATGACTGGAAATATCTGTAACTAGCCAAACTACATTTGTTTGTCTGGCAGGAGAAAAAAGTCAGTACTAAAGCTGCCTTGAACTCAAGTTCAAGACATGAGCAAGCCAGCTGAATCTCATCTTCAGCTGTTTTGTTCTTATTTTAGGTAACCAGACATGTCCAATAATTGAATTATTAGAGAAATACTAATAATAAACAAATATGAGATTAGTATCATTCAAAAAACCCAGACAGATGGTATTTGCTATTCACCCACTTTTGCTGTTGTTAAATACATATAGTACTTCTTGAGAACAACCTCTACTAGAATTAATTCTGAGACACTGATTTTCATTTTATGTAAACAGATATCAGGCATCTTGCATGGTTCTTCAAAATTTCAACTACACATTTAATTTCGTTACTTAGAACACATCAAATGAACAAGCAGAAGAAAAAGATGACAGAAAAGACAAATACAGATACATAAATTAAAAAATTATATTAATTATACAAACACTCCAATCCCTTTATTACTCAAGTAAGACAATTTACTCATGTGGTTTTTCCTTATATGGATCTGAAATCCAAGTGTTTGTGTATATGTTCACCCAGAGAATCTCTTATAGTTTAGAGAAAAAATGAATGATACAAAAGAAAAACAAAATAAACTATTCATTATATACTTACTTTCATTTCTGTTAATACAACTAAAGAGAGCATTCTGAAATCAAAACAAAAGCAGTGTTACAAGCCAGAAAACTTCAAATAAATATTTAAGTATCCAGTCATTTGTTATAATGAGCTAATAAACCTTTGGTATTATTTGCTTCAATTAGATTGCATTTAAACAAAAACACTATACAAACAGTGAAACCAGGAAGTTAAAAGATCAAGGGTCACCAAAGTTCTGTGTGCACTCATAATAAAACAGATAAATATTCAAGCAAACAAGTAAATTGGAAGACTTTCCTGGACTGACTTAGAAACAGGGTAAACTGCTATAATAGGGTGTCCCAAAATGCTGGGATTTTTTTTTTTAAGGACAATAATTTTAAATATTCTATGTAGAAAAGAAGAATACTGCACAGATGGATACATGCAAATAGTAAATCTCAACAAAGTAACTCCACCACAACGTGCCTTAAAAGCTAAACCATGCAACCAACTGCCTCGAACTGCAGCCGAAAGGCACAGCTGGGGGATGTACATCTTAAATGTCAGAAGAAGGGAAACACACACACCCTGCTGGTTTGTTTCAGAGGTCTCTAATCGGCAGATCAGTCATGAAATGGTTTGGGCTGGAAGGGACCTTAAAGCTCATCTAGTCACAAACTCCCTGCCATGGGCAAGGACACCTTCCACTAGACCAGGCTGCTCAAGGCCCCATCCAACCTGGCCTTGAACACTTCCAAGGATGGGGCATCCACAGCTTCTCTGGGCAACCTGTTCCAGTGTATCACCACCCTCATCATAAAAAAATTTCTTCTTTGTATCTAGTTTGAAACTACTCTCTTTTAGTTTACAATCATTAACCCTTGCCCTATCATAACAAGCCCTGCCAAAAAGTTTATTCCCAGCTTTCTTGTAGGCCCCCTTTGGGCACCAGAAAGTGCTATAAGGTCTCCCTGGATCCTTTTCTTCTCCAGAGGGAACAACGCCAGCTCTCTCAGCCTGTCTTCATAGGAGATGTGCTCCATTTCTCTTTGTGGCTCTCCTCTGGACTCATTCCAATGGGTCCACATCTTTCCTGTGCTGAAGACTCCACACCTGGATGCAGCACTCCAGGTGGGGTCTCACCAGAGCAGAGTAGAGGGGAGAATCCCCTCCATCACAACTACTGAACTCTTGCCAAAACAACCACAGTCTTCCCCACACTGGATAAGCACATTTCCCATTAAAAAAAATTAGATACTGCATATAAGTTGTCTGGAACTCTATGAAAAGATGAAGTTATGAGGTTGAAATTCCACAATGCAGTTGCCAGTTATCAAAGACTTTAAAATTATATAATTGTGAAAAAAGAGAAATTTGAACCTCCTCAACATCTAACCTCTACAACTGTCAGAAGACCAGATTATAAAACATGATCAAATACATTAATATAGTGACAAAACACAATCCACATCTTCATAAAATTACTGATCTCCATTTCCCCTATCCCTATAATTACAGAAATTTGTATTTCACACAGAAGAGAGTATGTAGAGAAGCAAACAAACACCATCAGACTGATCCCAAATAACGTGGGATTAAAGTCTTGCTTCAATACAGGAAAGCACCAGATGTGCTACTACCTCTAAGACAAGGAAGAGAGCTCAAAAGGCAGACCTAGTTCAAGCTCAGTAGTTCACCAGATTCTTCATCTATCTTAGTTACTAGTTATTCACTGCATTGCAGAGAAGTGGGTATCCAAAATAATCTTGGGGCTATTTTTGTGAAAATCTGTACTGCTGCAAACAGATGAAAATACAAATGTGTTAGGAATTAACTTGATGATTTTATTTTTCCTTTTGTCTTAGATATTGTTTAGTGTGCAGGAATTTGTTTTTCATTCATATTTTCTACTTGCTTTCTTCTGAACACAAGATTTTAAACAGGACAGTCCCAATACTGTAATGAGCAGCATCAAATTCCTTCTGTTAACACTCAGAAATTAATTTAAACCTTGGGTAAGCCATGACAGATGTAGCAATGAAAGACCCTAATAGAATAAACACAAATCTAACTTGAAAATGTACGTTATTTCTCCACAAACAGCAATTATTTATCATTCTAGTGATCACAATAAAGGCACAGATCTATTGGTACACCTCACACAAAAACTGAAAAATCTACCTTACATAAAACAAAGGCCCAAATCTCATAAAGTAGCAATTCTGACATTTTATTTTCATCCCAAAAATATCCGCTACAAAATTTCAGCTCTTCTCTCAAAATCATGGATACTGCATTATTTCTCTCAGATTAAGATGAATTTGCAGCAACATTCTTCATCCCAAAAGCAAGTTTTCATCTGATTAACTTTAGATTTTCCCCTCTTTCCTAGACACAAACCAAATCCTGTTACCCATCCATCTGTGTAACACAGATGAGGGACAAGAGAATTAATGGAGAAAGAACAGAGAGGTGGGGTCACCATCCTCTATCTGCAAAAAGCAGATTTATATGGTTGTCTAAAGGCTGGTGACATTTTTGTAGCACCATATATCCTTCACTATGGATGCCAGGCAAAGGTTACCAGAAAGGCCCTGTTTTGATGTGGCCATCCGGTTTATTTGGGACCTGCCATGCACGGCATCACTCTGCCCCAAAACTGACTGTCCTCAGAAGCTGCTGAGATGGGACTTCTCCACACCCATTCTGCATGGATCACTGGAAGGTGGCACACAGGCCAGCCAGGTAGAATGAACGCCGTAACCTTATTAATCAATGCACTGGCACAGCAGAGGCTGCTGGAAAATCTAAAGTCTGTCTGTCATGGGTGTACCAAGTACTTGACCATACTGTTAGCACAAGCAATACCTAGAATCACACTCTAATGCTGCAATAAACTCAGATAAAAGTCGTCACGTTATTTAAAAGCTGAATGATACCAAAAAGTGATTCTAAAGCAGCTCATGGATAATAGTGTCACTTGCCTTGCTCAGAGGACACAAAAGAAAGGAGAATGTTGAGAAGATTATGGTATCTACTAATATTCCTCCTCTAAAGAAGGGCTCAAATTGAGACAAAATTATCTTCTCACAGCAATTTTACACACCAATTTTATACAGGCAGGAAGTCCTAACCTGATAATAAATCTTCTTTCTGTACTTTGAAACTACAGTTCCACAGACTACTGAATTGCTGTAATAATCCTCGTATTTCTGTTAAGAGGAGGTGGTCTGGCTTCTCTTTTTCACCTTGTCCCTGTTCCCAGTTGTACAGCCTTGTGTATGCCCCTACACCATCACCTTGTCATGACCTGATCCTTCTCACTAACCCTGCTGAAAACTCATTTTTCTCATCCTTCAGGATTTAAGGTATAGTACTACGTTAGAACGGAATAGAACAAGCATTTTTTAGATACCATCTTTTAGAAGGACCTGCCAGCTTCCAGAGGGAGAGAAAGGCAAGCAGGGGGAGGGAATGTGTGTGGAAAAATGGCAGTTGCAGGAAGGCATGGGAAGAACCTCAGCTGCACTGAGTTGTTACAGCAACTCACCGTATTTCACAAACCTGTAAGTGTCTGTAGCCACCACAGAATACAGTGCTAGTGAGGGTGCTGACTTGGTTTTTTGTGTAGGTCTGGGTAACTGTCCAGTTCATGTGTCTGTACATACCCCTCATGTATGTAACCGTACATATGTGAGGGGTATAGCTACAGAGATATGAGAGAATCTTAAAAAAAAAAGTAAAACTAGCGTCTAACCACCTGTTCATAAATAAAGCTGTTAACGTCATTAGACAGTCAGTCTGATTTGAATTACTAACTGCAACTTCTTTTCGGAACACAAAGTTCATGTCCATCTCTACTAAAGTAGCACTCATATTTAAGAAGTCACAAGCTTTTCTGCCCACTCAAGGTTCCTTCTGAATCTTTGAGTGAACTGGCAGTGAAGGAAGACATAGAAAACAAAGCAAAAGGTAGAAGATAAATATAGGTAAGGAAAACCAAAACCAAACCAGCCAACCAACACAAAAACCAAAAGAGAAGTATGTTCTCTTTAAAGGAACAATTAAGTCATCAAGATTTGGGAAAATGATGGTACAAAGGCAATACTGTGTACACATACAGTCTGATACTCCATTTTTAACTTGTGTTGAATACTAAATTAAGAGATGGCAGTATCAAAATTTCTAAACCACAAACACAATGATTTGTTTTACTTGTGCACAAATTCCATCTTTCAGACTTCTTTGTTTTTTTAAAGGCAGATGTTTCCAAGCCTGGTGATTAAAGCCAGGGAGACTGTAAGCAGAAGGAGTGGAAAGTGGCAGGTGGACACCGGCAACACAACCACGTACACCTTAAAGCAAAAAGTCTCAAAGATTTCTTTTTGGTGTTACAGAAATTGAAAAAGGCTACTGAGGTTTATGCAGCAGAGAACACTGTTCAGTCTTCCTCACCAGAAACCCCCTGAAGGAAGATTTTAGCCAGTACTGCAGGACCTAACTGGTTTCGCTCTTTTTGGAGCTCATCAGCTGCAGGTAACGGCTCAAAACCCAAAAATGCATGCACCCCAACACAAATAGAGCAGAACATTTTGCTGAAGGAAGAAGTCCTCTGCATTGTGAGGCATGCTTTCATATTGTAAGCACATTTTTTCTAAATGGCTGCCTCTTGTGTCTTGCATGAAAAGCGACAGCGAAGCTGTTCTTTCACACCAGAAATTAAGAGTATTTTGCAAAAAACCCACAAAAAATTGTTTTCCTCCCCAAAAATTATCATGGTATCTATATTCTACTAACTTTGGCAGAAAAATAAGTTCAGTACTATTGTCTTGGGCAACCTAACCATGACAAATATTTGAATCTAGATCCTATCCAATTAAGGCCATCTTAATTTATAACTATTACCTACAGTTAAAAAATACAACAGTAAAATGCTTAACTCTGTGCACTTAAGCACAGAAAAGAAAACCCTCTTGATCTCTCCTTGACTTCATTTAATCTTTGAATTTGTTGAGAGAAGATAAAAGTCAGAAGATAACATACTAAAGTTTAGTGGAATTAGCTGAAGTGTCAAATGATGGTGAACATCTGTTAAAAACTTTAAAAACTTGCAGTAATAAACAAGTAAGGTCAAGATTTTCCTCAATTATGTAAACCAGTAAAGAATTGAGAACACTTGCAGAGTGAGGTAGTACAAAATTACTGGAACTCAAATTTTGGCAAGATCATTGAGTGTTCTATCAACCTTCTTTGAACAGCACAGAATAGAAACAAAAAGCAGCAGTGGATGACAATAACATTATCTATAATGTGCAGTGTATGGTCAGAGTCCATCCAGAATTCATTAAGCAGTACTTCCAGAGGCCACACACAGTCCTGTGCCTTAGGAGTTCATTAAAACTGTTTAGGAATATTTAGCTAAACAATGTCCTAAACAGTTCCTTGAGTCATTATCCATTGTCTCGGAATAATCCACACAAACAATTAGATAAGAGCAAAAAACTGTTGACTGCATTTTTCAGCAGGGGTAATTAGTAGCCAGCATTCACTAAAATCTCAGCATAAAGCAGGATCATATGACCCTAGAAGAAAAAACCAAACCAATACTGTAGCAGAGTGAATACTTCTCTGAACCCCCATTAAAGCACTTGAAGCTGCAGGCACTGCATTTTAAGTTTCTGTGTTTAAAAACTGTGTAATACCAAAGTGAGATTAGGCTAAACAGTGCTCAAATCTGTGAAAGCAAAACTACCTTTAAACAGTCCAGGGACATCAAAAGTGTTCACTACTGTGCATCAAAAGCAGTTTAAAACGAGTAGAGGCTAAATAAGTGGCGACATTTCCAGTTGCATGACAGCTGCTTGGGAGATGTTAATAGTGCTCAGCTGCAGTAAAGCTCTCACAGTGCCAATTAACTAGAGAAGTTTGAATGTCTTATTTGGAACACATGAAGTAAAAACTGGAGTTCTTAATATTCAGAGAGGCGAACTCACAATATGCAGTGAACAGACTTAAGAGCTGCCATCTAATGGAAACTTCAGTGCTACACTTTCCATGCACAGAAGAAAGAAAAGGGATCTCAAACACAGTAATAAAGCCTTTACAGCTTATTTTAAGATTATTGAAGTATTTGAAATTGCTCCTCCAAGCATGTATTCCATGTCGTTTTTTAAAAAATGAACCCCCACTTTACACGAAAGTTTTAAAAATACAAAAATCAGAAAATCCTACATACAATCCATACCGTCTCCACTTCTTTTTTTCTTCTTCCTTTGACTATTACCTACCTTATTTTTAGAGGAAGATGAACAGGATAGCAGAAAGCTGGAAGAAGTAGTGAAAGATAAAAGAACGGAGGTGCACAGAACTAGAGGAAAAATGAAGACAAAATGAGTATCTGAGAAGCAGAAGATGGAAAAAAGGACTATCAGAATAAAACCTTCAAAAGAAGGCAAATAAAATACCTTTTGGTAACACTCAAAAATACTGGGTAAGTTGTGTTCAATTTATTCATTTCTGTATGCAGTGCTACTTGAAAATAAAAATTGTTTAACAGGATGGGCCATCTTCAATGCACTGATCAAAAATGAGTATCTTATTCCAACACAATACTTTTCTAAAATGTGTAAAATCTCTAAATTAAAATAAACATAAATATTTACAGTAAAAGTAATGCAGAAACATACCATCAGCAGAAAAAGCATCTCCGATCAATCTTGTGAAAAGCTGGCACATCAGTGCTGAAGGGATTCTGCTACTGCACAACCTGAGACTCCACTCAGTGACTTCTAACTCGGTGACACCTCCTGCATGGAGTTTGGCTTTTTTCACTGCTCTGAATCCTATGCCCTACTCTTGAAGATTTACCTCCTTCTTCACCCTCACTAACTTAGTGGGAGGCTGAAGGGTAACTCATGAAGTTGCTTCCCTAATCTCAAAAGATTACAGAAGTGCACTATGCAAAGTTCAGACTATTCTTAGCAGCTTGTAAAATTCTCTGGAAAATCCTTATGTGAGTAAGCTAAGTAAATTAAGAAGGCTGGTAAGCTATGAGACTGTTTACAAAAAAGGGAATTATATTTTACATCCTTAATTAATCTACTTTTTACTTTTACGTCATGTACTTAATTATTAAATACCTCAGCAACAGACTTGAGAGCTGATTACCAAGCACTATGATCTATACTGCAAACTGATTTTCTAATTGGATCTTCATTTTTAGCAAAGTGTGAATTCTTAAATGCAAAAGCAAACACAGTATGTATGACATTGTATTTATGTGATTCACATGCTATTTCTGATCTCACGTCACCTCTTTCAGTTTGAAGTAGCTATTCCTTCCCCAGTTCAGTGTTTCCCCAGCCAACTCCACCAAATGCAAAGTACAGTACAGGACACAGAAGCTACTCACAGACTACAGAGAGAGCAGGACTCATACACCAAAGCGACAAGAACACTTTTTTTTTTTTAAAAATGAGAAATAATGACAGGGTGTGAGAAACTGCAGGTGCCCTCCAGAAGTTTTATTTGGAATCTTCAATCTTAGGCACAACTTCTTTGAATTTTATACAATCAACGAGCCTCTTAAGAGCATTTTAAGTATTATTTTTCATGAGCACCTGTAAGCCTGGATACATATGAAAAATCATTGTCATACAAAATTCTATTATAACTGAAGATCTAGCACATCAGATACTTAATTTCTGTCCCTGACAGGATTTGTATCTACTACACCTAGTCCTCATTAAAAGAAGTTTTTTCTGTCTTCCCTAACCAGAAGACTGATTCCTTCTACTATGATTTTTCTCTCTCTCCTTCTCTAAATTTTAGCCTTGCACAGATAGCAAGCATTAAAGTTTGCTGTACAATAACAGCAAGATCACTCTTGATTAAGAGTGAGAGGCCCAGTTTTCAAAATTCCAGATAAAAACTGGAAAAGTAAGTAAGATGACTATGACCATTTTGAAGTCATTCTTTATTCTCTTACCTTTCCTCTCCCGTTCTCCTTCAACCCATACTGGCCAACCTCCTACAGAAATGCAGAAATCCAGAAAAAAAGAAGGAAACAGACCAGCATAATAGAGGAGAAGCTTGCAGATATTGACAGTATAGCATATTATAGCATGAAAGGAGACAGAACTACTCAAAATGAAAATGCATTTTTAAGAGCACAAGCTATGGCAACTTCAACCCACACTAACTTCCACAGTGAAGAGTCTAGGAAAATACTCTGTAGATTGTTCAGATAAAAGGACGAAAGGGAAAATAAATTTTTAGAAAAGTAATTTAACGCTTCCTGGAAAAAAAACCAGGAAAGCTGCTCCACTTCTGCTCAAATCAAAAGAATAGAAAATTGTCTTGATATCCTGAACTGTTGATTATGAGCAGAACTGATGCAGGACTACCTAACTTTGGGAAGAAGGAAATGAGATGGAAGGGGGGGAGGAATCTGGCTTTTAATTAAGACAAAGATCAAAAGAAAAGCAGTCCTTGCAGAATAGCATTTCTACACATCGTGTTAAAAAGAACATAGGTAAAAGCAGATTTCTGAAGATATCCTGATGATTAATTTTATGAGCAGAATACTAAAAATAACTGCAAGCATCAACAGTTTCACTGAAGTTACAAAAATTTATACATTTGAAAATTTTTATATTCAGATAGGATATGTAAAAGGCTATTCCTTCCTGAGTTTATTTCTTTAGGTCACTTTTAAGCTGACTCTCTCACTGTCCAAGTTGAAAGGTTTCTGACAGATTGAATGATCACAATGAATGCTGACTTTGATCAAAACTTCTATGAAATAAACTTTCTGGGAATCCATTTTGAAAGTTGCAACTTTTTTGTTTAAATTAAGGTATATGCAAGTCTAAAAAATTCAAAATTTTTTTACAGAAGGTGATTATACTTTTATAAAAACTATAGAGAGATAATTTACATTCACGTGAAAATGAGCACATTCAGAAAGGCAACTATAAAAAGACTGAACTTTCCCTCTCCTACAAGATACTTTTTACAGAACTTATAAAACAGTTGATTATTTTTCAGATATATTCAGACACACAAAAACATACCTCGTATTCCTTCCTGCAGACCTTTAAAACATCGTTTTTTGCAGAAGCCTGAAAGATAAATTTTCACCATTTGTAGTAGAAAATAATAAAATCATGTTGCAAAATACAGACAGTTCTACTTTTAAATTAACTGCAATAAGAATGGATTCATGATCTATTAAAATGTTCCTTTAAGAACCTAAAGAATCCATGTAAAGCTTTAAGAATTAAAAGCAGAAGCCATGACTGTTAATATGACATTTAGTGAAAACCCAAACCCTCATATTTCTGCACCAGGTTAGTTGATAGTGGAAGCACACAAAGCAACTTTGGTTTTGTGAAAGGTCTGCCAGATTGCAGAATACAGGAAGCATTTAAGAAAAGGAAGAGCTTGAGCATAAAGATCTCCCCAGTTTCCCTACTAATTATCACTTAGCATGTTGCTTTCCATTCTCCTCCCTCTTGTATGCTCAGTTCTGTGGTTCCTGTTGTCGAACTGAGTTGCAGAAATTCTCCCCTCAAACTGCAGATCCCTTTGCTCTATACAAAATCTCATGCTCCTTTTTCATATGACAGATATTCAAAACTATAATAACTCCTAACATGTTACCTCCCCCTCCAGTAATTTAAAAATACTTGGGTAAAGTCTGACCTTGGACCTTTTATGTCACTGCCTTCAAAATGACTCCAAAATCCCCTCAAGTTTCAAGAATCAAAATTAAAATCCAAATATTTCTCATTATCCCTAATATTTGGCCAGTATTTAGATTTTAGTATAAATGAAAAAAAAAAATAGGAAATGTCTTAACCAGAGTCTGCTAAAGTACAGAATATAGCCAAGATTCTGAGACAGAATCTGCAATCAAACAATACAACATCTGATTTAGAGAATAATAAGAAATGATGTAACAATCATAAGATTAAATTAATAGAATTTAGTAAGATTGCAATACACAGAATTGTCTTTATCAGGTCTGGAAGACACTTAAGCATTAGGACAAATTTGAAAACATGGCTAAAAAATGCATTTGAGAATAAACACACATCTTCTTTTCAGAAGATCAAAAGTACCCAGTTTGTTTACTCACTCCTCATCTCTCTCCCACACTACTCTGTACTCACTGCTCATCTCCTGCCACAGTTTAAACTCTGTGCTTTTGGGTGAAAGCAGAATTTTTTTTATGCCAGCAGTTTGCAGTGGGCTGCTTGGTGAAGATTAAGACTACACAGGTAACATTCACAAGTATGAATATTAAGTACATCTGTGCTCCACAAATGAATTCTAAGGATGATGATAAATACAAATATGCTTCTAGATTTTGAAGATGTTTTTAAAGCCACAAACACATATTTAGGGGGAAAAAAAAAATCACTAAATGCTTCACAGATTTTTAATAAAAAGGTCATTGCTAAATTTATGTAATATGCTTAAAACTGGCACTTGACAAAAACACTGCTTCTATTAACACCAAAAAAACCCCTTTCTTCCATTTGATGAACAAAAACCTCTTTGAAGAGGCACAAAAATCTGTTTGGGGCTGTAACTACAGTGTCGTATCATTAAACATGACACTACAAAAAAAGAGCTCAGGATCAGCCATATGTTGCCTTTCACTCAACATTATATTAAAGTAACAACTTTTATGTAGAGACTGTGACAGAAAAGTCAAAATTAAGTTTAGCATAACCAGAGAGAGCTGCAGAATCAGCCTGGATTCAGTCAGCAAGGTGAAAGCCTTACCTGCTTACATGCTTGCCGACACTCCACAGCAATAGCCAGCTCACAGCAGCCTAAACCAACCCAGCCGTCAGACTTCTTCAAAACTCCTTTGGAAATAAGATCACAGACTTATTAGGGTAGAAAGAGAAACTGTGCCACCATTTTCCCTTCTCTCTACTCTTCAAATTTGATAATCCTGTTCTCATTCAAGAAGCCTATGTACAGATTACACTTCTACTGGAATTCCAAACCAACTTTGAGCAAAAAACCACAAGTCTGTGCTTTCATAAATGCCGAAATTAGCAATTAATGAAATACCTTGCATACATTGAGGTTAAAGATGCTTTACGCAAACTGTTTTATATGTTCAAGGGAAGTATTAGATTTTGATAATCTATCTAATCTGAAATATAAGACAACAAAAAAATCAGGAAAAAGTCTCATTACAACTGAGAGCATCATCTCTTACAGATACATCCTGTTGTTTGTCACAATAGCACATTTTTCTACCAACTTTGCCAATGCAGAAAATGCTCTGTATTCTTTCTCCAAACTTCCTGTGGTAGTTTTGGTCAGGATGGAGTTAAAGTTCTTCAGATGAGCTGGCATGGGGCTATGTTTTAGACGTTTAGTTAAAACAGTGTCGATAACACAGGGATGTTTCAGTTACTGCAAACACAGGCAGCATCAAGGCCTTTTCTGTTCTCCATAGGGACTCACAAGTAGGCTGGCAGTGCACAAGAAGCTGGGAGGGGACACTGCCAGGACAGCTGACCCCAGCTGACATTCCATGCCACAAGGCACCATGCTCAGCCATAAAAAGCTGGGGGTTGAGGATGGCAGGGGCTGCCACTGCTTGGGGACTGGCTGGGCATCAGTTGGTTGGTGGTGAGCAATTATTTTCTTTTGCATCACTTTTTCTTGTGTTTGGGTTTTTTCCTCCTTTCTTTGTTGTTTTTCCTTCCATTTTTAAATTACAAACTGTCTTTATCCCAACCCATGTTGCCCTCTGATTCTCCCACTGATGGAGGAATGAGCAAACACCGTGTGGTAATTAGCAACCTACTGGGGTTAATCCACAACACTTCCTCTGTCATTTATCTCCCCAGCAATATGGTTTCAAAGCCAGGACTATCTCCAATAGAAGTCTCCCCTCTCCCTGTCTCTCTTAATCCATTTATTTCACTGTTTGCATTATCCTAATTTCTTACCATAAAGTTACATAGAAATATGGTAAGAAGCAAATTGCTGCCATAAGTTGTTTCATCCTCTTAATCTAATAATAAATACAGATTTTCTAACATTTTCAAGATGCCAGAAATAAAATAAAAGAATGCATTCCTGTATCTATTTCTCATGTAACTTTAAAGACAGAAATAAAGTGAAGGTTTGATCTATGCAGCTGCCCAGCAGCTGTGACAAACTTGTTACATTCTTTTTCTTAGGACAGGAGGTAGAAATATTTAACTCGAATGAGCCACTCATTTTTGTTACCAATATTTAAAAAAAAAAGCAGTACTTTATTACATATACAAATTATATTCTTTACATAGAAACAAAAAAGCAGAAAGTAAAAGAATCAACAACTTAATTTAAAAAAAAATCTTAAGCCTAGTGGATATGCCTATTTAGAAAAACCATATGGATGTCTAGCTTTAAAAAAGGGAAGTGAAAGAGCTAGGTGCAAGACCAGTGATCTTAAGTTTCAATGCTAAGAAAACACTTGGAAAAAAGTATTAGAAAAAAGTAATAAAAATAATTGCAATCAATGGAAAACAATGGCCAACTGGTATTTATCATGAAGAAAATTGCCTTTAAAACACACTTTGTTGGCTTTACAAACACGGGTGGCATAGAAAGGCTTGCCAGCTTCTGTCTTTCGTGACATTCCAATGGGCGAATTAAGAAAATGCACTAATGGCAATTTTATAAAGGAGTAGCAAAATCTTCACTAAATTAACACATTCCCTGTGGAAATTAAAATATGCATAACAGTTATTAAAATACAAATTAAAAGCTTAATGCCTGACACAAGTAAGGTAGCAGCTTTGCATAGCAGGGGGAGGGAGCAGAGGGGCAAAGGTGCACCACAGCTTCTGGTTGCAGCCTGTATTCTGTCAGTTTGACCACCTGAATGATCCAGACCCTCTGCAGGCACTGCAGGCCAGTGATCCATAGGTCTTTCCGGAGACTCAAAATCCTCTTGACATCTATTCAGAGTATTGCCTCAGCTTTCCAATTCACACTAGTTCAAAGCAGCTGTGAAGGGCACAAACAACTGCAAGTACAGCTCACCTTTCGCTTCCACAATTGGGGTGCAGAATTAGTTTTTCAGAGGTTGAGCATCTTTTTGACAGTGTCAAAGAGATTGCTGTTGTGCACCCATCAGTAGCTTGCAATCAGTGTTCAAAAATCTGGAATTTAGGTTTCACTACATATGTACAGTTAATTGCCAAATCAACCACTCGCTATGTTCTGCTTTAGGCATAAAATAACACATCAGACATTTCTGCATAAATTCCTATGTGGGGATTCCTTTCAATCAGAACAGTAATGTTTGGTAGAACATTTATTAATAGTAAGGCATAAGCAATCTAAAAAGCATCAAAGAAATATCATGTGCAGTATGAAAAAAAGATTTCCAGAAATCTCTACTGCAATAGCTAGCAGTATCCAGGAGAAACACATGGTAAATACAGCTGGACAGCTTTAGGGGCAGTGTCACCACTGAGCAGTAACCACTGAGTAATCAGGCATCTGTATTTTGTGCAATACAAGGTCTGTGGTTTCAGACATACTGGAACTAAACTAAACGGTGATAAAAGAATGAAGCAAGCTACAAATACACAACAAATTAAGAAGACTGATAATTTTCAGCTGTCGTTAATATTTTCTTGGCAAGTGGCCCTCTTTCCAGGTTATATCCAACCAGCAGACAGGCTTGTGCATAAAAAATTGATGTCACACTCTCAAGAAACATTGAACTTCAATCTTAATACAGCAACTTACTAATTTTGTCATCAAGGTAGTTAAGATGTGTGCATTTCTAGATGAAAATACACTTTCAGTGCACAATTAATTGACTGGAGCCCATAGTTATGACAATTCATTAAATTCATCTGTACAATACAGATTCCTGAGCTGTAACAAATCGTCTAATTGCCTAACACAGACTCTCAGCCTGCCCTCATATATGTTCCAGCTCCTTAATCACCTTACAGTGGCTCTTTGCTGAACTTGCTCCAGTGTGTTCATAGTTTTCTTGTCCTAAAATGTTCAGAACTGGACAGAGTATCCCTGACGCAGTCTCACCAACGTTGAATAGAGGGGAAGGATCAGCTCCCTTGATCTGCTGGCAACAGTTTTGCTAATGCAGTCCGGATGCTGTTGGTCTTCTTTGTTGCAAGGGCACATTGCTGGATCGCGTTCCACTTGCTGGTCACCAGGATTCCCAGGTATGTTTCTACCAAGCTGCTTTCCAGCTGGCCAGCCTCCTGCATGCTGTGGAGCATGGCGCCTTCACCAGGTGCAGGACTGTGTATTTCTTTTTCTGGAATTTCATGAGGTTCCTGTCTGCCTGTTCCTTTGGTTAATCAACATCCCTGTGAATGGCAGCACAACTATCTGGTCTAGCAACCTCTCCTTTCACTTCTGCATCACTGGCGAATAAACTGAGCATGAAGTCTGTCCCATCATTGACAAAGATGTTAAATAGGACTAGACCCAGCATCAACCCTTGGGATACTGGCCTACAGCTGCACTCTGTGACACTGACCAAACCTTTTGGCTCAATAATTTGGCCAGTTTTCACTTCACTCCCACTGCTCACTTATCCAGCCCACACTTCATCAGTTTGTCTACAAGCAAGTTATAAAAAATAGTAATTAAATCCTTACTGAAGCTGAGATAGACAACATGCAGTGCTTTCCCCTCACCTAAAAAGGCAGTCATCTCATCATAGGGGGTTATCAGGGTGGTTAAGCACAGTTTCCCCTTCATATATCCGTACTGACCATAAACTATCACCTTCTTGTTCTTGATGTATCTGGAAATTGTCTGCAGGAAGATCTGTTCTATTACCTTCCGAGGGTTTGAGGTGAAACTGTCCAAGCCTATAGTTCCTCAGGTCCTCCCTGCCTTTTCTACAGGCAGAAGTGAACTTGCTTTCTTCATAGTCCTCAGCATCCCCTCTCAATACCTAGCCCTATCCTCCTCCATCAAGTGCAAGTCTTCCTTGCTCCAGACTTTACGAATGATCTCAGGGACCTGCCATTCCTGCAGGCTCATCTTACTAGTGAAGACTGAGGCAAAGAAGACCATGGGCTATTTAGTGTCATTTGTCACCAGGTTTCCTGCCCCACTGAGCAGCAGACTCTCATTTTCCCCAGTCTTCCTTTTGTGCTGATGTAGTTCAAGCAGCTTTCTGGCTGCCCATCACGTAATTCACCAGGATCAACTCTTGATAGGCTCTGGCTTTTCTAACCTCACCATGCATTAAGTGGAGCTTGGCTAAGGTGATCCTTGAAAGTCAACCAGCCCTCTTGGAACCTTCTTCTCTCCAGGGCCATAACCCATGGGATTCTTGCAAGTAGATTGCCTCTGCTCTCGTGTGTTTTCTCTTCAAAAGGTACCAGGGTGACTAAAGTTGCCCATAAACACAAGACTGTGAACACAAGACTTCTTCCAGCTGTACAAAGAAGGCCTCATTTACTACTTCAGCCTGATGGGGCAATGTGCAGCAGGCACCCACATCATCACCCATGTCAGGCTCTCCATACAATGCACTCCCATGCCCACCGGCTGTTCTCAGCTGGCTCATCATCCATTCCAGGCAGAGCTCCATTCAATCCAGTTAATCTCACATCAAGTGCAGCTCCTGCTCCTCAGCTTCCTGGCCTATCCTTCTTGTACCTGTCTCTATCAGCGCTCCTGCTGTAGGAGCCTTCCTGCTGTGTCTCTGTGACTCCAAAAGGATGCAAGCTGGGTAACTGCACACAGGTTTCTAGCTCGTCCTGTCTGTGAGCACTGCTGTACAGGCACCTCCCAGACACACCCAGCTGTATCAACTTACCAGAAAAGGGATAAGAGCTTCCCCTAAAATGCTGTCCTATTAATTTACAAAATCTCACCAGGAATGCAATTTTAAAACTGGCTCGCACCAAGAAAAAAGAAAACAGTAATATAACTTCAGATGCAAGAAGGATGGAAAGTGACCAGCTTCGTGCAGGTACAAAGAAAGCAGAGGAAGACAATTTGGGAGTGGTTCATTAACAAAGATTTCCAGTGCTTTTCCACATGCTTATAAGACCTAGTATCCAAAAGAAAATATGTATTTCTCGCTTGCAGTAAAAGCATTGCCACTCATCTAGCTACTGAACTTCAAGGAACATTAGGTATTGTCGTCAGCTAAAAATTTATCAGGTTTTAGATGAGACAGAAATACTGCAACTCCAAAAGAGAATATATTTTGCCAGTTTTACTTAGCCAGTAAGAGTCTGTTTACAAGCACTGGAATCAACAGTTTGCCTCCGAGGCCTGGTGGGGGGACAGGAAGGAGGGGGGGGAGTCTGAGCAGATGCCGTAAAACTCTTACAGCCTCCTCTTTCCTCAGTCCCATTTTTCCAACTATAGCGTTCTAATTTCATTCAAAGTCTTTTAGAAATGACACATGATACAATGGACTAGTTAAGCCTGATCTCATATATTTTTGATCTCTCCTTTTAACATTACAGTCCTATCTTGTGATTTATGCTTTAACTTTCTAAACCCACCAAACAGTTTGGTTCATTATCTGAGCCTCTGCACTTAAACTGTTTGTCTAATTCTTACTATTTCCCTGTGTTACTCAGCTTTTTTTCAAATCATGCTGCATCTAGAGTAAAGTCGTAATTGTCAATGATTTTGTAGATTGGGCTAAGGTGTAACAAAACCAAAAAACCCAAAAAATCTTGAAAAGAAGGAAATGCTGATATTTCCTGGATTTGTCACAGAAGAACACATTTAATTATACAAACATATTAAATATTTTCTAACTAGGAAAACTGTTAATAAAATGCACAGGTAACTCATTATATACTAGAGGAAACAAGACACCATATATAGTTTATATTAGATGCATAATGGAAGTTAAATTGTCATGAAACCTATAGGTGCAGGTGGCAGACAACAACAAAACACACAGAAGGTGAAAAAGCAAAATGATTCAATAGCCAACTGGTATTTCTTACCTGGTAAAGAAGAATTTATACAACCCCACACTTCTCTCTGAAAAGTAAAAATGCAGTTAAGCAAAAGCAAGTCTACAGAATAAGAGTTTCTAGCAAACTCAAAACAGCAATTTCACCATTTTTCTACTTGGTTTTAAATATCTGACTGGAAGAATTCTTATGCTTAAACATCTTTTAAAGATGTTCTATGATGCAAGCTGAGTAACATTTCCTTTGATGACAGGGCTGCTATGCACAGACTATGGAATCAATAGCAGCATTTTTGCAGAGGCAGAACATAATGCAGTTATCGGGAATATACAAGCTAGTCAACTCTCTCCATCAGTGTTTACAGAACTAAACAGCAACTTAGACTAAGAATAAGATTTGTCTAGGACCAAGATGTGTGGAGAAGCTTATTGCCCTAGCATTCCTTCCCACCAGCTTAAAAATACCCTAAATGCACATAACCACACAAAAAAGAAATTTAGAAAAGGGTTTCAATCAAACTGACACAGCAACGCATATTGTCACACAATGACACATCTATTACCACAGGAATTGATGACTTTCCAAAGTTGCAATGGATGTGTATTTAATGATCTAACACTGTCCTCCTCTGTATCTGTGGAAGTTTTCTACTTAGACAAGAGCTAAAGCAAGACCAAAAGAAGACGGTAAAGAGCTGCGACTTCTATGAGTTCCATCCCTTTGATTAAATTGACTTCCTTTATTTCATGAGGAGGTTAATGGTTGAACTCAATGTTATCTTTAGGGTCTTTTCCAATCTAAATGAATCTATGATTCTAAGAAAAAAATCACCTCTTGTGTTGACAGCTACTTTTTAAATTAATACCAGGCAATAGCCTTTCTATCATATTACTTGAAGGAATACACACAATGTCTGTGACCAGTGCTCAAGAATACTGACCATCTGATTAAATTTAAACCTATCTGCTCATCTGTGAAATGGCACCAGAACACCTGTCCAACAAGACAAGAGATATCTGAGAACAGCAAATATGGTATTGAGTTGAACTGTTAACTATTTTATATATCTAGATGTCACCAGTTCAGCGGTATTAATTTAAGATCCACACTGGACAGCTGACTTGTCACTTATAAAAATAGTAATTGGGAGTTATAAAAGTCATCATGTCATATTCCCCTTTTCAGATAATCTACAATCCTGTCTTATCAAAAGCACTTCTCTACTATACAGGTAAGATTCTACTCATCTTATCAGGGAATGAAAGATAAAGAAAATCAGTACCAAATCAAATACTATTCATCACTTCAATAGGTTTTCATGACAGGTTTTACTCATACCAGGAGCGGTCTATAACTTCCCGACACCTTAGAGCTGTTGACCCCCAGAAACAAAAAACTGAAGGAACTTGGATACATAGAAAGAAAGGATCTACAAGCAAACACAGTCTCGTGAAGTTGCTTATCAAATGTTATTCCCACATCTACTACTACTCACAGCCCACTTGAGCTGAGCATACGTTTTAGGCTTGCTGCAAACAGTATTGATACTGTTCAGAAGTAACAGAAACTACCAGAAGAAAGCAGGCTTTTCTGACTGCAAAAGGCTGCCAAGAGATAAGACTCTAAAATTTACAATTAGATTGTCCCTAGAAGAGGGAGCAGATCCCATTGTTTTTTTAGTGAAACTAAAGAACTTTAGTGACACTAAAGAACTTTCAGGAAACCCTAATCTTACTTATCCAATAAAAGCATTACTTCAGTTTCTCAGATAAGGCCATAAACAATTTGTGCAGCTATCAGGGCCTTCTTGTCTTTGCCCAAGACCTCATGGCTTTGTGCCATACACATGTGGGAACATATGATCTAATTTAAGTCACTGCCACTAACACCTGAGTGACAATCACCCAGCACAAGTTTTTACAACATAGATAAGATTTTCATTGCATTTTATAGCTTATACATGCCACCTTATTGCAAGTAGCATAATTTATGATGGCTTTACAAAAAAAAAAAAAGTCCTGCTTCGAGGTTCAAATCTCATTTGAAGAGCTTTTCTAGCAAGCCTTACCATTGATTCTGGACAATACTCAGGTGCTCGCTGCAGTAAGTGCTTCAAACGGGAATCACTCTTAGAAGATAAAATCTGTTAGAAACAAAACACACTTCAAAACATATAGAATGTAATGGCACATCAAATACTTTTTTCAACTGATTTCACTGTTTCTAGTTTCTCTAATAGCTACTCTTTGACAACTTTGCCTAACAGTTAGTATGTATACAGTGCAAATTCAAGATTTCTTTTTATGTATTTGTAGTTTTTCAAATGTTTCACTTTTTATAGAGAAGCAGTTTTTTCTGTTTAGAAGAGAATGAGAATTTCCTCCTCAAACATTTCAACCAAAAAGTTTCAACTGAATGTGGAAGGGCAATGTGAACTAGAGGATTTCTGCAGCACATATCAAAGTACTATACAACTCTGTTTACTTCATTAACCTTCTGCTACATGTTACATGACCTTAAGCAATTAAACTTCAAAAAAACCCTGAAGCAAGTAATTTTTGTGGAACAAGGTAGAACAAAACCTAGACTAGTTAAAGAGACAATCATAACTAACAGGGGAATGCACAGTACCCACAGGCAAACGGAACACCCAGGAGCTGATTAGGCTAGATTAGACAATCCAGCTGTATTGGACGGAATACAACTGAGGATGTTGTGGATGCTGTTCCTTCAGCAGTCTAATAAAGTTTTACTTAGAAATTAAAACAAGAAACTGGTCAACAAAAGGAATGGAAACAGACTAATTAACATGTGATATGAAACTGGAAATGATGTAACAAACAGATGAATTTCAGAAGGAAAAGTACATTACAGTTCTATTCTAAATTTGTTCTACTTTAACACAATAAACTATCAGTTCCATTCTAACATGATAAACTTTTTGAAAGAAAATCAAGAGAGCAACAGCACTTGTTTCAGAAATGAGAGCAAAGAAAGAACTGCATTAATATTTCGACTCTTCTGAGATCACAGAATAATAAAATAATTCAGGTTGGAAGGGATGTCAGAAGATCACTTATTTCAACCTCCTGCTCAAAGAAGGGTCATACTGGCCAAAGAATGAGACCAGACCTTGGTGTCCATCTGCTTATTCTTTCCATCTGTCCAGGTCCCTGTGGATGACATCCCTGCCATTACGATTATCAGCACTTCCTTTCAGCTTCATACGGTCTGAAAACTCAATGAGAGCCACCTTGTCCAGGTCGTTAACAAAGATGTTAAACAGGACAGGTCCCAGGGCACAGCTCTTTGGTATTGCACCTCTGTTTAGCCTGCAGGCAAAGTAGGACCCACTAACTTCTATCTCTGAGCCTGATTTTACAACCAGTTTTTTACTCATCTAGTTGTCCATTCCCCAAACCTATATGATCCTAAAATGGATACAAATACATTGAGGGAATTAATGTTTAAGAACTTGCTACAGTCAACACAAATGACATCCATGCCTTTCCCCTCATGCAGAAATCCAGCCTTAATTATCAGATCAGGTTGGCCAGGAATGATTTACTGACACTAAATCCCATGCTGCCTTCAGCAACAGCTTCACATTTTTCCTTCTTCAGCCTTTAACTACTGCCATAAAATGTCTTGTTGCCCTTGACATCCTCTACAAGTCTCAGTTCCAGATGAGCTTTGTCTTTCCCAACATAACCTTACTTGCCTTGGCAAAATGTCTAAATTCCTCTTGTATAACACTTCCCTGCTTCTACACTCTCTATACCATATCTTTTCTGCACCAGAGCTTGTTTATGACTTCTCTCTTTATCTGAATCAGATTCTTGGAACATTAAGGTGTTTTCCTGAGGACAGGGATGAACCATCCTTATGCTTGGAGAAGTATATGAATAGAGTCCTCTGGAATGGTATAGAGATGAATGTTGCCAGGTAACCTATCATTGTGAAACTTTTCAGAAATAAATTTAGGAAAAAAAAAGTCAATTAAAGAAAGAGAGGCCTGCTTACTCCGTGCTATGGTATCTGACATGTTTAATCAAATACTCATGAAAAGATGGTACTAAAGCTAAGAGTGGAGTAATACTTATTAAGGATGCAAAACAATTAGATGTTTGAAACATGTTAGTTGACAAACAAATCTGTAACCCAAATTCTCTTTTTCAAAGGTCTCACAGTAGCTGATTTACTGGTTAGTAGAATTCCTTACCCTTGATCAAGCCTTTTTCCTTAACTGGCAGGATCCAGGGCAACATAACTGGGTGTCCTGTGCCTTTCACCCCAGTCCCTGGGCTCTCATGCAAGGCCTCCCTCAATACTATCACCGGTGTCCATACAGATGAGCAGACAATGAGTAACAGTCTGAGGGTCAAAAAACCCTTGTGATTCCTGCAACGTCCTAGATCTGAGTCCCTGAAGACCAAATGACCTCAGCCAGAAAGTCACATTTGCAGATGAGTGCCTCCATGCCCTGTAGAAAGGACTGTTTCTCCCGGTGGTATTCCTTCCAATCTGTTGGTTAGGCCAAGACAGCTCCTCAACGAACCTCCTTCCTCCTCGTCTGCTCTGAGGCCCCAAATCTGATCTGTAAGTGCATATCCAACAACAGGCCAAGAAACTTCCTCCTGTCAGCTGCACAAAACAGTTAAGCTACAGAAGAGGAAAATCAGTAAAATAACAGCAGACAGCTCCTTCAGTCAGCCTGTTGGACTGTATCAAAGGATCACACAGAAAATGATGCCACCAGCCTGGTGTGAGGTAGCTAAGCCAGCTCATTATAGAAGACTTTGAGGGGCACCAGTTCTGCTTCAGACTTGTTCTAGACCTCTCATCACTAAGATTCTGGATATGCTGATTATCCGAGTGGAGAGAGATCCTCCAGATGAGGCAAGATCAGAGTAGCTTACAAAACCCACAGAAAACTATGTAATAATTAGAACCTGTGTAGCAGATTTGGGATGGAATTTGACAGTAAAAAGCTGGAGGCCTTTCATGAAGAGCCAACAGGAATTCACATGATAAGCTGGAAACTTCAAACGAATGAAACACAAGAAAGAAATGGACAGATTTTTCCAAATGCTGTACCAATGAAGCTACTAAATTCATCACTTATTTTTTTATATACAGAACTAGATATCTATCTCTTACATCCAAGTTCAAATACAATTTTTAAGACCGAGTGCCATACTTTTTTTTATAATGCCATGGTATAGTTTTGCTTATCTCTATTCAAAGACATACTTATGCTGGAAGGACTGAAAGAATTATTATAGGATTTGAGAGAATATCCTATGCAAAGAGACTGTAAGACATTTCCTTGTTTGGCCTAACAATATGAAAGCCAAAAGAAGATTTGGTTGTATTCTCTAGACATAGCAGGGAGGGAAAAGTGCAATTTAAAGTGAAAGTTTTGAATAAACCATGTTTATTGCTCAAATAGCCCCAAAGTGGGCAATGAAGACAACAAAAGAGGGTAGGTATGATGTAAGAACACAATTTTAATGCAAAAATTGTGTCTACAAGTATGTAAGTTTTACTGATGTAAAATTCTTGCGTAGATAAATATATATAACTACACACACACACAAAGCTGTACAAATTACTACCCACAGGTATAAATCTAAACACAAGTTATGGAAAAATACTTTCTGAGCTTGGATTCAGAACAAACAGCCTTATGAATAGAGTAAGTGAGCAGATTTCTGCTGCATTCACAAAGCCATGTATCATAATGAGATGCTTAGTGGACAAATGAGAACTGGAAAGAAGAAAGAATAATACCAGCATCTTGTTCTTCAGTTTGAACTCCCCAGAACTTGGAAACATGCAAGATTCATAAATTCTGAAAAAAAACCTTCACTCCTCTCATTTCCCAATGTGCTTATCAGTTCTTGACCAAATTGTGGCCTCAGGTTGGTATATCTATTTCTCCTCAACTTCAGCAGAACCCATTTTCCACTACAAAAGGAAAGAGGACTACAGTTTCAAAACTTCTAAGTTCTCATTTCGATAACATTGCATCTCACAATTCACACACAGCATCCAGACAGACAATCATTAGGTTACAACCTTAATGTTGCTACATCATTGTCTAAAGGCACAATTTCAACTCTGATGGAATTAAATTTAAAACAAGCTTACCTGTTCACAGACATCACGGCACATTAAATTGTCCTTTGCATGGTAACAACAAGACAAGCCTATGGAAAAGCAGGGAGAGGGAAAAGGATATTTAAAATATTTTCAACACTTAACCATCATTTCTGAACAACAGTACACATTTGACTATTAGGACAATTTTCTGGCCCACAGATGACTGTGGGAAACTTTCCTTCCCAAAAGGAAAAATATGAACAAGAGAATTTTTTGTTTTGAAAATGATGCAGATCTTTACAACAAATCTCACAGCTACCCCTGAACACCCATTGCCGCCAAAATGAGATCTCACTCCCTTTCTGCCTCTAGTCACGTTTCTGCTACTTAACTCGCACTAGCTTGGCACATGACAAACTCCTTCATGAGACAATGCAATTTATTAACTCGCGGGAAACTTAAAAATGAATAAATATGAAAAAACGAACAAAAAACCCACCAAAAATCTCTGTAGAGAATATGTGCCTTTGTAAATTGAATCATCTCACAGAATCTGAAAAGTGCAAGAATTGGTTAGGTACAGGTGGCGAAGGCAATCAGAGCAGGGACCTCTTTTCATATAGCTGCTCATTGAACTCTGTGCTCTAGAAACCTTGGAACAAAACCGTAAATTGTTTCACTAGTGATGGATGATTAAGACTGGATTTGCCTGACTTGATGGAAGTCATAGAGCAAACACAGATATGAACACATCAAGAGTTTAAAAAAGAGAAAGAGAACTGTAGCACTGAGAAGTGATGAAACACCAAAGTTTAAAGCAGCATTTATAGCATTATAGTCTGCTGTGCTTTGCACCCCCTACCATTCAAATATTTTATTCATTCATGGTTAAGCTTGGCCAATATAAAATGAATTGAACAGTGCCTTAATATGCATTTTCAACCTCACTTTCCTGTGTTTGGACCAGTGTTTTAGAAAACAGACAGACGTGTCCTTCAAAGCTTTTACTTCCACACACATCTTCGCACACAGGATCATTTAATGATTAAAGATTTCTACTGAGCTGCATCTGAACTATACATCACACTGGTACAACAACAACAACAAAGTCTTTCACTAAACAGATTTGGTTGAACCATCTAGAAGGAACTTGGCCATGAATTCCTTGCAATATTAGTAGGCTTATCAATGGAAAGCTGGTCCAGAGTACGTCATATTTCATTCCACTAGTTTTTTACTGCCTTTGTCCTAAAACCAAGCCTCACTAGAAACCAAAACTACAGAACAACAATGAAATGCCCATAAATGCCTTAGTGACCGCAGTCTTCTGCTTTTAAGTACTACATGTTTTGTATTTTCCATTCCTATGACAACAATGTTATCTATTTATTAAAAGGTGTTTTCCAATACCTGTCTCGTGCTGCCTTCGTTTTCCACCACTCTTTTTTGGTCCTGTCAAGAAGTTACAGATACATAGATTCCTAGAACGGTTTGGGTTGGAAGAGACCTTAAAGATCATCTATCTCCAAGCCCCCTGCCATGGGCAGGGGCACCTTCCACTAGACCAGATTACTTACAGCCCCATCCAGCCTGGTTGGAACACATCCAGGAATGGAGCATTCATCCTCTGGGAAACCTGGACATGACTGGCATTCTGGGCTTCGAGCACATATTACCAAACCATCTGCTATCACAACTTTAATGCAGGGAGCTATTTTACCACTATCCTTCTCTTTATTAAACGTCTTGCCTTCACTTTTTAAAATACTCAATACCTTGTTCGATACCACTCTTCTACTGAAGACAAGGAATACGAGCCCCGGAGCACACATCCTGTTCTGACACTGCATATGGCAACCTAGGCGTCAGGTTCTACCCATCTGGACCATTTCAAGCCACAGTCCTGGGAATTCATCCGCAGGCAGCGCGACAGCCGAAGGCACACATCCCGGCCCCGAGCCGCGGAACGCGCTGGGGCACACGAGGAGGTCTGTGCCCGTCACCCTGCCGGGCGGGACGCCGCAGATCCGGCCGCTATAGAAGCTATGGAAGTGCCTCTCCCCGGCTCCGGTCCTCGCCGCAGGGATCCCGGCGGGCGCTCTCCCTCCCCAGGGAGCCGGCGCAGGCACCGGACCGGCACCGGGACGGCGCCGCTACCGCTTCCCGGGCACGGGGCAGGTGCGGGGCGGCGTCCGCCCTCTCCCCCGGTTCCCGCATCCCGCCCCGACTGCGGCCGGACAGGAGAGTCCCGCGGCGCCGCATCCCCGCGGGCGACGCCGCCCCTGCGCCATGTTGTAGAGAGCGACCCGCGGAGCCGCCTCCCTCCGCTCCCTCCCCCGCGGTCGCTACTCACCGGCCGCCGCGGGGCATAACAGCGGGGCCGCCGCCAGGCACAGCAGGGCCCAGGGCCACCGAGCGGCCGCCGCCGCCATGGCCGGGTCTCGAACCCGCGCCGATCCCGCCCCGCGACCCCCGCCCGCCGCACAGACGGACGGAGGGACGCGCGGGTTTTGCCGCCGGCAGCGCCCCCTCCCGCCGGCCCCTCGCCGCC
>VWPU01017877.1:0-199585 GCA_013398955.1 Callaeas wilsoni | reverse complement strand
TGGGGTGGGGTGGGGGGGCGCTGCCGGGAGAGGGCGGCGGGCGGCGCGTTGTTCCTCATCCCCGACACGCCGCGGTGCTGCCGGAAACAAATAACAACAGCCATGGTGGTGGCGGGGGACCCCGGGCCGCCCGCCCGGCTGCGGCCGTCCCGGACGGGCGGACGGGGCTGGGCCAGCTGCCCCGAGGAGACCCGGGCCGTACCGCTGGGAAGGAGCGGGCAGGTGTTTGTGGGAAGGGGCTCCTCCTGTGTGGCTTTACAGGGGTTCCCGGGCAGCTGTCCATCCGTCCCTCTAGCGCTAGGCTTGATGCAGCCTTACAGGTACTCCCTGCCCGAAGTCAGGCCGGGAGCTGGGAGGCAGCGCTTTCCGGAGCGGTACCCTTGGATGGGCTCTTCCGAGCAGCGTATATTGAGTGTCGGCTCTTGGAAGTTTTAAATGTTCCAGTTAAAATACAACGTTAAAATTAAAAACAGCAACAACAAAAAAATAGCGATCCATCTCAACACGAGAAAGAATTTCTTTATGTTGAGGGTGGCAGAGCACTGGACCAGGCTGCCCAGGGAGGTTGTGGCGTCTCCCTGCCTGGAAACATTCAAATCCTGCCTGGACGGGTTTCTGTGTAACCTGCTCTAGGTGATCCTGCCTTGGCAGGGGGGTTGAACTAGATGATCCCCAGATCCCTTCCAACACTAATGTTAGTATGATTCTGTGATCCATATCTACCTTATTTACTACTATGAGCAGTAATTGTTTAACAATTTTTTGCTGAGGTTTTCCAGCCCTCATGCGCAGCCCCTTTTCAAATGGTGAGAGTTCAGATAGCCTGTATGTCATGCAGAGCTGCACTGCTGTTGCTGGTTAGTTGTGCATGCTCCTGATGTGCAGGCTGATAGTTAGATGGACCTTGCAGTAAACTGATTTTAATAACCATTTGTTTTGTAGGTGAAGCAGCATTTGGCAGGCTAGGAAAACATGCTCCTTCAGAGAAGCTATGCCTCTTTACATGAGTATATTAAGCTTGGCTGCATTATTGATTTTTGACACAAACCTGGCATTTATTTACATTAAATGCTTTAGCTACTAAATGGTCACAACCATATTTTTTCTGAAATTAAGATGCAACCATGCTGAACATCCTGTATGTAGGTTTTTAGTGCTTGATAAATCTTTCGGGATCCTGCAATTGCTGTTTTGCCAGGTGTGGTGAGCTTGTGCTACCGAGTATTATTTCTGTAGTTGGTAGCTTCTCAGTGTCTTACATTAACACAGCACTGTCATGTCTACCCTCTCAGGAGGAACCTTTAATACACTACCGCATAAAGCTTTCTATTAAAAGTCTTCCAGGTTTTTGTTAAACTTAAGTTATTTAGGCTGAAGTCTCTCTTGCCTTTCTTTTTTATTTTTTCAAATTAAATAGAAATACGTTGGAGGGATTCTGCAGCAATAAGTCAATCTTTGTTCGTGTTTCTTTTGGACAGAGTTTGGTGTGAAACACACTTTTTCCCTGTGTGAAAGAAAATGATTAAGGGATTCAGACTTGGGGAGAGGATGCATAATTTAGCTTGCAGGTAAAGGCTCCTATATGAAGGATGCTCTTCTTAGAAACAGTTAAAAAAATATGCTCAAGCCCTGAATCTAAGACAAAAATCTTCAGAATTTGTGTGTGCTTGGGGGTTGATACTGCTGAGCAGTTAAATTATTTGAAACACTTGCATCTATTGAATGTGCTTGCTGTGGTTGTACCCAGTCGAGGAGTGAGGGCACCAAGAATGGAGAAGCCCACTATGATGTTGTCAGTGGTTGCCTGCTGGGAAGGCCACATCACTTATTGTAGGGGGCAAAAGCTTTGACTGGTAGAAGATCTTGAAGGATAGTAGCTAGGAAAAAGAGCGTGGAAATGAAGGACAGGGAAATTTAAGTTGAAGAGCCAGAGAGTGGGACTAGTGTCACTTTTAAACTTTTTTGCTTTGGGATGCATTTGTGAAAAAAGGAAAATAGTTCTTCAAAATCTGAAGGTGATGTGTATAGGTACTGACAAGCTAGTATCTAAATTCCTTACCTTGCTGATGGCCTGTGGTGTTAACAGTATGATTTCCAAGTGGATGGAATGGGAGTTTTATTTCTGTGGATGTAGGAAGTAAGACACAAAGTAATATCAAAAAAGTTCTAAGGTTAAGAATATGAAATTGGGAGTTGCCAAAAATCACCTGCCTGTACAGTGACTGACTGTCTAATTCAGAAGTATTTGGTAGCCTTAATGTGACTGTGGTTGCCACCTTCTCTTACTCCTTCCTCATTGGACACCAGCCCCATTCAGTGCACAGAGCAGATAATGCTCATTGACTAATTAACTGAGTAGTCCTATTTATTGTTAAAAGTGGGTCAGTGCCTCATTCTAACATGCGTGTTACTCTAATCCTGCTTTGAGTACAGGATTATTAATTTACTTATAGGTTTTTCTGTGGTAATCACAAGGGCTCCCTACATACCAGCTTGTTTTCACCTCATGGGTGGTAGGAATGTTGAGTGATGAGATGGTGAACAGTGAAAATGCAAGAAATATTCCAGTGTGGAAGTATTTCACTATTACAGTATGAAGTAGAAAGAGCAGCTGACATCCTCAGAGCTAACTGGTAGGAGTTTCTCAGGTGATGTGTGGTTAAGGTGTTCTGTGCCCATAGATGTTTTGAGTGCTAACATCTGACAGAATTCCAGAAGTGATCAGATAGTCTTGGAAGAAAACTCTGCTTGAGATTATTAAATGCAAAACCTCCCCATCTCTGGATCAGATTTATCTACCCTTACATATATATGGCTGAAAGCCTGCTGAGAAATCCTGCTTTATCCTTTGCCTCCTACTTATGCTTTTGTCCACATATCTACTGCTGTCCAGTGTCAGAGATGAGGTAGTGGGCTTAATGTGGCTTTGGCTTGATGGTGTGGCTTTTTGTGTTCCTGGGAGGCAAGGCTGACCATGCCCATGAGCTCCACCCACTCTCAGAAGGTAGTGCTGCTGCCCCCAGACTAGTTGACATTTGGAGCAAACGTGTTCAAAGCACCATTCCTGCTTCTTCCACCAGAGTTGTGAGTGCTCAGCTTTCTGCATGGTTCACTTCCCAAGAGTAAGGTGGCCAGCTGACTGCATACAGAATAGAGAATGTAGTTGATATTGCCCATCTAAAATTTTATTTTAAAAAATTACTCCTTTCAGAACATAGAACTTCTGGGTCAAAATAGGGGAGAAAGTAAAATAACACATTTTCTCCAAATTTGGTAGCTGCTGAAATCTGCACATGGTGCTTTTCTGATAGGTGTGTGTCCCACATGACAGAAGGCTATAGAAGGAGCAGAGGTAGGGAAATGACTGGTACTTGCCGTTTAGGGGAAAATATATGATTGATTAACAAGATTGAAAGGAGTAGCCTATGGGAGGATGGATAGAGGGCATGGTAGCATGAAGAATTTCTCTTCCTGTATCTGCCCTCTGTTCTCTGTGGCACTTTGCAACTTCTGTAAGCAGCAGACTGGCAGCCTGCTTTGCTGCATGCTGCACGCTTGGTTCTAGTCCATCATCCCTTCTCAGTGCTGCCTGAGGGAGAGTCTACAGGGAAATGTTGTGGTGTTAAAATGTATCATGCCTATAGCTAAGACAAGTTAAAGTTGCATGGACAATTGCTATTGTATTTGTTAGCTTTCAGGTAGTTGAACAGGGGTAACATTCTTTTGCATGTAGACCTCATACTATATATTGATAGATACAAGCTGAAGTATGGCTCCAAACATTTACTGATTTCTGCCCCACTTTTTGCTGTGAAGTTTATAATACGTAGCTCTCACCTTTCCTTCTGGCTTCTGATTCCTATAAAACACTGGGGCACTGAGCTGAGGAGTGCCAGGTGTGCTCTGGGCCCAATAGTGGCCGCGGAGCTGTCTGTGAGGAGCTGGCCACAGCGGCAGTGCTGCTGCTGCTGCATGAGTTTCCAGTGCCAGAGCCTAGCCCACCCTCTCACTGTGACATGTTTGCATCTGGTTTTCTGCTAGAAAGCCTTTTGCAAAGCCCTCCTAGGAAACCTCTGGTTGGAAAACAGGCCTGTGTTTCTGCAAGGTGGTATTTTTCTATGGCTGCTGAGAAAAGCCCATCTGTGAATAGACTTTATTGCCAGCCTGCGAGAAGATGGAAAGGGACATCAAGGCTTGGTGTGTGTTGGGTTGGCCTAATAAAAGCATTATTTCTGTTTTCACAGCCAACCACCTGTACATTGTGTCTAGTCAGGGCAGTACTGGCCACTGCTGTCACAACTCCATATGCAGTCGCTTTGTGGTTAGTTTAGGTGAGCATTACAGCTTAGGTTTTGTGAAATCCCTAAATACACTAGGCTTGGAGTGAAAAGACGTAGACATTTGTGAATTGTCTGCTTTTTAAAGGGTGTTTAATTCTTTATCAGTAGACTCTTTTTTTAAACAAGATGAAGCAGCTGATATAGAAAAAATGGAAAGATAGCTATTCAGCAAAACTGATACTAAAGGTAATCTGTTGGATTATACTTCTGAATGCAGTGAAACTGGTCAGGGTTATGCTAAATACGGATTTTTCTTATCTTTGGTAGCATTTCAGTATTGACAGGTTGAAGTGTTTAGAAACAGATATATGAAATTTTTAAGTACAGGTATAGTTGCAGTATGTCACATACTCTTCACTTTTCCTGGGGTTTGTTTCTTCTCCACTTCTGTGGAGAAAATAGGTATTACAGTAAAGGTGTATGGTTGAGAATTCTTTTTCCAAACACGTTTGTACTTTTTGTGAGTAATGCTGTATTAGTTGTGTACCTTAGTTGTGGGGTTTTTTTCTTTTAAAGGTACCTCCCTTTATAATTTTCATTAGGCCTTTTCCAGGAGTTGGTGGATCATACAATTGTTGTCTTGTTTTGCTCTGAATATTTTTAAGAAATGGGAAAACAATTCGGAGCATTGAACAGACATGTGGGACATTTGGAGACAGATACAATTGAGAATTGAAGAGTGAAACCAATAACCAGTTAGAGATGCATAAGAGGAAATGAAAATTACTGAGTTCACTTAATCACTTTTGTATCATATGTCAGCTCCAGAAATCAGGCAATTAGACACGTGTTTTCTTTTTGCTTTTACATGTTTCATGTGGAAATAATAGAATCACAGAATATTCTGAGTTGGAAGGGACCCACAAGGATCATTCAGTCCAGCTGTTAAGTGAATGGCCCATAGGAGGAAAATAATTTGAGGGAGCTAAGGAAAAAGTAAGAGAAGGAAAAATTTCTCAATCTGCGAAGTTATTTGGTATTTTGAGGGCAGTGAAACTTAAAAAAAATCACACTATTAATTTGCTTTGATTTTATCTGTTTATATACCTTGTGGATTTTTCTAGTTGTATAGGAAATCATTCAGAGTCCAGATATTTCACAAGAATTGTGGATATCTGAGGAGTGTTGGTAATTACTTGTTTCTAGTAGAACCCACCCTGTGTTGGGTACTGAAGTATACTGTAGCACTATTACTCTTGTCATTGTTTTCCTGCTTCAAAGGCAAACATGAAAAGGAGTGTGAGTGTGGGGATAGTTATGTTATAGGAGCAAACTCTCTGCTATATCTTAATATTCGGAAGCTTGTTTTTCAAGATTCAGAACATCCCTATTTAGTTTCTGTCTAGCAGGTATTAGAAACTGATTTTTTTAGATATTGCTGTAGGAGTGGGCCTTCAGGAATGATTTGAATGTCCAGAAAATGGTGACTCTGAGGACTAGCTCAGAAAGGTTTCCATGTGTAAGGAACCAGCTAAAAGCAAATTTAGACTGCTGCGGGAAAAGTGCACAAGTGGTAAGTGAGGTGAGGGTGATAGACACAAGCATTTCTGTAGAACCTCCAAAGCAGAAAAAGTAATCTTGGTTGTAAGGCAGCTGGTGAAAAGGGGTCAGAGGAGGGATTTAGATAGTAAGCTGATGTAGCTGATGTTTTCCTGATTTGTTGCTTTCTAATAAAGATGTAATGCTTTACACCACCAGAAAAATGGTGTGGTGAATCACTGTGTATGGACATCAGTATTGGACATGAGCTGAAATTGATCACGGTCTTTTGTGTGTGTGCGTGTGGGTTTCATGAGTCTTTCAATAGTTAAAAAAGTTCTGATATGTGGTTGCCTTGTTTGATCCTCAAAGATACTTTGTGCTTTGAACTTACTTGTATTTTTTAATTTGCTTTTTAACAGCCTTTTACTTCTTACCTTTATTAAATTTGAGAATAGTAATTAGAAGCAACACACAGATATACAAAAGTGAGAACAGAGACCTGCACTGTACAAGTTGTTGTCAAGTTGGTCACACAACGTGTGATTCCTGTAGTTTATGGGTAGATTCCCTCAACTTCAGTTGGTCTAATGTTGAGGCAAATGTCAGGAAGACCTTTCCTTTCTTTTATGCATTCTCCCCAGCTGCTGTGAAAAATATCCTAATGTTCTCTTCAGGTTATCTGCACATGCTTCATGTAGTTATATTTATAAAAAGTTGAGTTTTAGTTGGAGGGTATTAAAACAAAAGCTTAAGTGTTTGAAAAAGCTGTTGTAGTTTGTTTAATAGTTCAATGCAATGTTTTAGAAATAGTAAAAGATCTTGGAGAGGGTTAGCTCTGAAAGCTATGATATTAAGTAATTGTGTTACTTTAAATTGCTGTTTCTGATAACAGAATAATTCTGATTACTCTTTTGAGAAAGTATCAACTTTAATTTGTATTATCACTGTGCTTTTGGACTTGGTCCATGACGAGGAGTCCAACTGCTCTAGACTCTGTAACAGGACTTTTACAGAGCAGAAGGATGGCACCTATGCTGTTTTTGTCTTCATCAGATGCTTCTATGATATGTGAGGTATATAAATAAAAGACATCCCAGCCATTTAATGTTATGGTAAAGATAGCTGTTTGCTTGCCCGTGAATATCTCTTCGCGTAGTGGGAGTGTTTGTAAATAAGGCAGCATTTCCCAAACTGTTTTGCTTCCTGTCTGCCTTTCAGCCAACTTGGTTCATTTGTGCTGTCTGCCCTCCAACTGCACTCTGTCACAGCGTCCTAACCCAGGCGCGTGCTTTTATTTTTGCCTCTCATGCCTGGGAGTGTCGTTCATTTTCTTTGTCTAGTGCCTGTATTTTAGAGATTCCTAGTCTGTGTTTCAAAAACATTGCACTAAATGAGAGAGGCATAAAAACATCAGAGAATCCAGTTTCCCTAACAAGTTCCAAGCAGTGGCACTGTAGAGAAAATAACACTGAGGTGTACAAGTGAGGTTAGTGCCACCAGCACAGGATTTCCTGGTGTACGGAAATGTACATGTCAGTACAAAAAGGAAGACAGGCATAAGCTCCTCTGACACCTTGGTGCTTCTAGGTGACTAAAAGGACATAAATCTTAAGTGACTTGCCTTAGATAAGCTTTATATAAATGTTTTATTGTTTTTGTCTCAATATTAGGATAGCTGTCTCTGTAAATTCCTCTGGAGATATGGCACTGTAGTTTTTACTGCTTTATATCTACCCGAGATAGCACCTTGTCCTTAGGATACACATGTATACAATGAACCTATGATTCAGTTTACCAGCATGTGAAAAGTGCACTGTGCACTGTTGAGAGTTTAAATCAAAATTATACATAAACTTCTTACCCAGCCTAAAAATAATTGTACATTTGGAAAAAAAGCAGTAATAGCAAAATGAATTATTTCAATCCATGTTTTATTACCTTGCCAGAAGTCTTTAAAATATTGCTTTGAAAAGTGTCAGCTAAATCTGTTGTGGCCTTGCTTTAGCCCATTCACTTTGGGAGTAATATATCACATTACTGGAAAGGATCCTTTTTTATATTAAGAGCAGTGCCTGAGATTATCAATGCTGATACTGAGTTCATAAAAGAAGTAGTCTAGGATAATACAGTATTTGCTTACTGGTTAGTGAAATCATAGAATGAAAATACCAGAAAATCTTTTCAGATAGTATTAGTGTTCAGATGGTGTTGGCGTTAGACAAGACAAGCATTAAACTAAAATTCACTGAAACCGACCTGTTCAGTTGAAGCATATGTGTTGAGTTCATCACAGTACTACTCAAGCACTTAAGCTGTGGTGAGATACTTTGTTTCTGAAATATGTCATTATAATGAGTAAGGCAAAAGTAACTATCTTCTCTTCTCTTTTTTTTCCTCTTTGGTGTCTGCATCTGGCGGGAAGCCTACTTTCTGCTAAAATTCTGTGGGAGAGGAATTATATAAGAAGATATTTATTTTTAATTGCAGTTGTCACATTAAGCTGCAGTGTTACTCACCAAGCGAGAAGTGTATTAGATAATGTGTGTGTAAAAAGTAGAAAACTTTGTCTTAATTTCTCAAGACGTTCTGTTTAATTTCTTTCCAGAATTGCCAGGTTGTACCTTCTGTCTTGAATATTGATGGAATTTACAAATTTGTTCTGTTTTCACATAGGTGCTTACATAATGTGTTAGCACTTTTTTTCCCCTGTGGATTCTTTGTTGTTCCCTTGCACATCCGTCTTTTCTCAAACCTGCCTGGTCAGCCTTTCTGCTTTTACAAGAAAATTATTGCTTCTCTCCGAGAAGAACTTGTTGAAAATATATACAGCTTCAATGCGTGGATAGTGCTGCTGCACAACAGAAAGGCTTATTCCTTTAACAAAAAATAGCTAATTCAGGGTTTTCCTAAAATTGCCTAAACTTACCTAAAGTTGTAATCAATGTCTTAAAACAGGAAAAGACAGACATCAGAAGAAGTTTATTGTTATTGTAATAGCATGGTGTATGGAATGTTTTAAAGTGTTTATTTGCAGTTGTTCTATAGGAAAGATTTGGATGGATAAATCAAATGCAGAGTCTGATGTGAATTAGTAAACGCATAAGAATAAAAACTTTATGAGGACTAAGATATTTTTTTTCCAGCCTAGGCTTCCACTTTTTTAATATCACACTGCTTGTGTGGTAAAATGTGCCCACAGCTGCAAACCTTTTGTGGGTTGCTTATGATAAATAATTTTTCTAAACTACTGTTGTCTTAAAGAAGCAAGTGAGAATCTCTGATTTGCTAAATGTTTGGCAGAAGGAGGAGAAAGTTGCCTACTTCTCATAGAGAAGGCCAAGTGCCAAATACAGTAAAAATGCTTTGGCTGTTTAGGTATTTGCTGGGCTATCATCAGTGTAAAAACTGAATGTCCCTTTGAACACAAATGGAGTATGTATTGAACACTTCTTTTTGTCACTCAATAAGCAATGCAAGAATTACTTTTTTCGTCTTTTCTGCAGGCTTAATTTTCTTGCTAAGTGCTACAGGGAAGTCAGTTTAAGGAAGCTAGTATTGGATTTTCTTTTGAAGGCAATAGCTATACTTGCCACTTCTAGAGCATTCTGTTCTCAACCTGAGCTACTGCCAAGAAAACTGTCCTCTGCTCCTGTGAGTGTACTTTTGATGGTTTTCTTTTGATTGTTCCTGCGGAATATGCTTTCTTGTGCTGAGTCCCTCTGCTATCAGTATGTTTCTAGACCATTTGGAAGAGGACAATAAAAATCCTTTGAGTTGAAAGCCATTTTGAAATTGCTGTGGTACCAGTGGAATTGAGCGCTGCGAAGGGGGTCAGCACTGGAGTACAGCAATTTGTTGGAGTGGCACAGGGAGGCTGATTGGTATGGCCAAACCATAGCACTTCAGTACAGAGATGGTCTTCTGCAGCTAGATAAAAAAAAATGTTCTGGAGTAGCTTCTGCTGTTTGGACTGCCCAGTTAGATTATCACTGTGTCGATAGCCTAAATTGTAGCTTTGAGCACCTTTAAATGTCTTGGGTAGAATTGCATAGCGAATACCAGCCGTAGAAAGGCAGCAGTGTCAAAGATCCCAGCAGCATCCTCAGCCTTGCTCACCTCTGGGGTTGCTGCACAAAGCCTGCTCCTGTCTGCAGCTTGACCTGCCTGGCAGTGAGGGTGTTTCAGCCAGAGCAGCAGCAGAGCACCTGGTGCTGTATCTGTGCCCTAGCAAGGTTACTGTCACAGGTTCCAGTGCTTTGTTTGGATAATGGGTGACTGAGCTGTACCACCTGTCTGGGGTTACTGCAGGCCAGCTCTGGGGTTTCTCGGTGTGGCAAAGCTTGCAAGTTTTCATTTGCTTCTTACCAGTTTGAAGGGTTTTGTGCATCAGCTGTATTTGTTCAAGGGAGAAATGAAAGTGCATGGATTCTCATGATGACTCTAGCATAGTGAGGAGCAGTGTGAGAAGCAGGAAGGATAGTCTTTCTTAATTCTTTAACAGAGCCTGAAGGATTTGGAAAGCTGATGGTGTCATCTGAGGGAGTATCTTGCTAGTTTGTTAAAAATTGGATAGACTCTATGATTTCTGGCAAAAGTGTAAGATGGAGCAGATATATTACTGAAATTTTATAGTTTACCTTGAAATGACAGTTGTTCCTGGAAATGAAAGAGTTTTTCCTGGTCAGTCAAGGTGTAGCATAAAAACTGCAGGAGTTTTTGATAATGGCTGAAGTGTAGGCAGAGAAAGCTATCTTGGAAATGCATTTTTAGAATTAATAAAAACCACAGTGAAAACCTTGAATGATCTCAGGCAACCTGGACTGAAACTGCTTACAATTAGACATGGGTTTGCTATCTTTTTGTTTTCTTGTATGAATGAGTCCTAGTATTTTTCATATTGCCAGAAAACAACATGTAAGATGCTAACCTTCACAGCGTAAGTTAGGGACTGACGGTAGCAGGAAGGATGAGACAGTAATTGGCATTAATGCAGACATTACTATTTTCCGTAGTACAGTAGCTGAACTATAAAATACTTTTCCTAAACTTCTGAATGTGACTTTCCCAAATGAAGGCAAAAGAGGAACAGTCATTTAAAAGACAAATCTAAAAAGTTTTGTCTTTTTTAGGGCAGTAGCAAGAGGACTTCTGAAGTTTCTATGTGGCTACTTATTTAAAATTACAAAGGAGGATCTAGGACATGGATAGTGGAGGGAGTTTTATTTTCCTATTCTCTTAGCTAACTTTTAAAACTTTCATAAAGAAAAGTAGCAATTCATTAATAATGAGCATCTTTAAAGCTTCTTAGGTGTTTCCTTCAAACTTACAGAATATACAAATAATGTTCTAGATTTGGCAGCAAAACTTCAAGGATCTTTTTCCCTTGTGAAAGTGATGTTTGTTGCCACTGAGATATTTCATTTATTTGGTCTCTCACATACAGCTCTCCATTTGAACTGGTGTTGGTGTTACCCCCAGTGGGCTGATTCATGCAGCTCCAGTCTCAGGGGAGTGCAGCTGGGCAGTGTTTCCTTCTGTCTGTGGTGTGCGTGCTACTCGTCATCCTCCTCTTCCAGCCCTTCCTGTGGTTACGTATGACTGTACTTCTTTTGCTGTTTCCTGTGCCTAACACATGGAAATGGCTCACCAGGTTATGCAGTCTGTTTTGGAGGGAAAATTCCTGTTCCGATGAAAATCAAGGATTTATAATATGCATTCCTTTAGCTGTGCCACTAAGTTGTATTTTATTTCCTTTGAGGATTAGGATCAGGAAGTTGTTTCCGGGTGTCACCACCTGGCTGCGAGTCCTCCCAGAAGTTCGAGTTGGATAGTTTGGTACAGGATGTTCCTCTGAGTTGGATGTGTGCCTTCCTACCTTGAAGCTACCCATTACTCATGCCTGTTGGCTTGCAGTGGCCTGGCTGTACTGATTACTGTCTTTATAATTTACTGTGGGTGCTTTTACAGAAGGTTCATTTGAACTGCAGCTTGCATACTGTTGTAAATGTTTTGGGTTTTTTTTCCCCTGTCGAAGTAATACCTGCTTGATAGTTTTGTGTTAATTATGACAGCTTCTTGTTGTTCTATGTAGTTCTTTAGTATCGAATTAATTTATTTGTGGTTAATATGTTGTATGTCGAGGCCCTTGTTTCTAAGCTGGATGAATTTCTTCTTGTGTCTTTCACACTTGCTTTCAATCTAAAGGATTTTTTTGGCTACGTTTCAGGAAATTATTGCCACTTTTTGAAGAATGAGATGATGAAACTTGTCTTAAGCTCTTAAGGAAGCATTTAAAGTGTTTGTGCTTTCTGTGAAAGGGTTTGAGATTTTTTAAGTGTGCATTTTCTATATGCTACCCTTTAAAAGAACCAGTGCATCCAGTTCAAAACTCTACTTAACACATATATTTCCAAGGAAGGCATGCAAGAATATGGGTTTTCATAAAATAAGCTTGCCTTCTAGGTTTTTTAATTGATTTATTTTCTTTTTGATATCATTACTGTCCTTGTTATTCCTGTTTCTAAAGTTCGAACTCCTCATTGCTTCTTTCTGCATTTGTGCTGTAACTTCATGCTACAAATGCTCTCGTTTAGTAACTTCTTTCATAAACATCTTTTTTCATGCTATGCACTATTATGTTTTTGGTTGTTTTGCTGAGAAGACAGTAGTACCAACCGTTTCCTATTCTATTCCCCTGCCAAAAAAAAAAAAATACATATATATAATAGATACAAGCAAATAAACCCATGGTAAAGGAAACTTTTTCTGAAGCGTTTTTCTTTTTTTCTCTTTTCCTTTTAGTTCCCGGAATGGATGGCGGTGGGTTAGCTGATGCTAATCTAACGGATTCGTACTTTAGCACCAGCTTCATTGGCGTTAATGGATTTGGAAGTCCTGCTGAAACGAAGTATCCCATGATGCAGGTAATAGCAATGATTTGTCTAATGTTTCATTAGTTCCGGCTGGTGTTACACCAAAAAGGAAAAACTGGTCAAGAGGCAGGACAAATGGAGCCTTCTGGAATGTGTCATCTTGTATGATATACAGAGTATATACTCACTTTCATCTTGCAAGTGGAAATGAAACCATATCATTGCTTTAAAATTAATCTGTTTTTATTAGCACTTACCTGAGCTGTTGTGCTGAGCTTTGCTGCATACGTTAACTCTGTGTTAGGTTTCTTTTCTGAATGTGACTTTCTGGATTTCTTTTTAGGCTCATAGCTTTTGATAGCCTTTTGCTAAATAAATAAAAATCAAATTTTGAAACTTTTCAGAGATCAAAAGTCGCTGAAGGAAAACGTGAACTGTCAAACCTGTAATTACTAGGCAAAAATTTCAGAATTTGTAAACTCAGACTCTGGTGGTAGTATGTTGAATTCATATTTAAATCTTCAGAAATGTTTCCTTGTATTTGTAGTGTTCTGTAGAGGTTGGCATAGGAACGCCCATGAAGTGGAATTTATTGTGTAGGTAGTATTATGCAAAATTTGCAACAAAAGTCTGTCATATTTAAAACCTAAATGAGTATCTACTGAATTAACACATGAAGGACTATAATAAGTCCCTCAAAGTGTTATGCATTTTAAAAGAAACATAGTCTGTCCCTGAAAAGAAGATGGTCTGTCCTGTACTAAACGAAGCAACTTCTGGTAAATGAGAGAGAGCACAAGTCAAACAGTTCACACTGAGTCCTGATGACAACTCTCTTCTTTTATATCGAGGAAACTCTCCTTATGAGGTTACTTTGATCTCAGTTGTGGCTGTATTGTGGATTGAAAAATAACTCAGCAAAAGGTGGGAATTAATTAGGTGTGTTCCTTTTTTTCTTTTGTTTTGTTGTTTTTTGTTTTTGCTTTTTTTTTTTTACTGCATGTTTTCAAGAAGGCTGGATTTTTTTATTCGACAGAATTGCAGAAGTATGGAAATATTTTATTGACAGTTATGCATGGTTTAAAAATAAAAATTTTAACCTCTGATCCCAAAGTATACTATTGAAGCTGGCAGTTACAAATTTTTGTATCACTGAGGTCCTATAATTTTAACACAAAGTCATTATGTTTTGTATCTTTAAGCTATGTTCTAGAGAAATACTGGTGTCTTTCTAAACATCAATTTTTAATTATAATTCTTTCTTCTAGAAAGACAGACAATAAGGCATGCATCTAACATGAATGCTCATAGGATTTTTAAATACTTTACTAATGCCTGAGATTACAGTCAAGGCATTGTTGTTTCTCTTTGAGAAGAAATCAATGTGCCTCTTGCCCATTGGAGGATAAGGAAAATTACTTCAGAAGAAGGGTTTTATTAGTGTTGAGAATGTGCTTACAGGCATCAAACTACAGTTTGAAAAGCATTCCTATATTGATTTTTTTTTCCTTTGAATCCTATAATTTAAGTTCTTGTTTGCATAGGTAAAGCTGGTAATGCTGTCTGTTTTGATTGTGTGTCAGCTTCTAGGTTAAGTCCATACTGACAAAGTTTAGCCACTTGGAATGAGATTTTCTGTGTCATTCAGCCCTTTGGAGAACAAGGCAAGGGAGAAATTTTAGTGGGTTTGACTTAAATAACACTAATCCTTTATGGTTTGGAACAGAGACTTTAAATCTGACAGATTGGTTATTGTGTCAAGGATATACCTCTTGCTTGCTTTCTCTGAAAATTTGCACGGATTTTGTCACTTCATTAAACCTTTGCAGAGCTGATTTATATAGACCCACTGGAGACTTCCTAGATATTAAATAATTTCCCAAAGATGTAATCGGCACTGGCATGTTCCAGCTTCAGTACATTTTTGCAGTTGCAGTTCTGGCATAATCTAGGCCTTGCCTGAACTCAGAGCAGGAGCACTGATCAGCTTCATTTCCCTCTTTCCTTTTCTTCCACTTCAGACTGAAGCAGCATGGAAGTGGATCTATATTTAATGAAAGAGAGCTGGTTCTGTGTTAATTGGAGCAGAGAGGTTGGTAAGGGAAAAGAGATGCTGTGGGCTTAGAGAAGCTGAGCTGAAGATAAGTAAACAGGAAACCAGGAAAGATTGAGCAAAGTAACTGAAGCAGAGAGGAGACCTTGGTGGGACACTCACAGAATGGGCACTGGCATGGTACAAATGCAATACACAGACACTGAAAACAAGTTTTCATAATGTAAAGGTGGGACAAAGTAGGGTGGAGAGAACAAATCCATGTTCCTATTTCTCTCCAGGTTCTTGAATCACATTAAAGATACTAAAAATTTAGTGTTCTGTCATCAATGAAACATCAGATGTCTTCTGTGAAATATTTCATTAACTCTCAGTTTTGCTTTTGCAGATGGAAACACCAGTTCCATCTAAGTTACTTTGTCATCTCCGGTGAATCTGTGTAGTTCACAAGTAGATGCATCCATGGTGCAGTATGAGGGAAGCTCTTCAGCTTGTTTTTTAAAAGCAGGAAATTGCACAAACACGCGAATAAACACACTGATAGAAAAACACTAGTAAGATGCAGCAAGATGTTAGGAACTGGTAAGTTTAGGTTGCCAGTGCAGCCTTGAGGTTATATATACAGTTGTATTTCTCATAATGTTGTGTAATTTTTTTAGTGGGAAAATTATTAGTGGTACTTATGACACAAGATGTGTGGCACATCCATGTGTACTGAGCATCCGTTTGATATTTGATTAAATGTTCATGGTATGGTTCTGTGCTTTATTCCTGCATGCTCTTTGCATCCTTGTGAAGACTCTTAGCTGGCAGTGCACTTTTGGGCGCTGTTAAATTATTCCATCAAACTTTGTGGAATGCTTTCCTTACGAAGTAAGAAAGTAGTCTACATTTTATAGATGCATGGGATGGAAAAGGATGTCAATTGAACAAAGAATGCCCCAACAGTGCTCGCAAACAAGAGACCTGAGTTTTTGAAACTAATCTTTACAATTGGAAGGTGAGGAATGGAATTAATGACCACCAGTAAAATACTTGGTTCAAGTTGCTTAAGTGGGCTCACTCTAGCAAGATAGTAATAAAGTCAGTCTCTTCTGGAAATTGCTCATTTTTGTTACCATGAAATAATCTTTCTGCTGTCTTTGTTTTATTCACTAGATACCTCTCAACATAATCATCAGGTATTCAATTGATGAGTTGTCTTGACTATTCCTATCTAATCTCCAGAGTGTGTTGTCATGTGCAGCACATAGAACAGAAGTTTGTTGAAAAGAGCGTGTGGTTGTATATGTTGGGGTTATCATAATGCGTATAGAATGAAACCAAACTGCATCAAGCAGAGCTACATCCAAAGTTTGCAATTGCCACATTTTTGTGTGCAGTGCCTGAGCTCTAAGACTCAGTGTTAGGTAAGCAGCGAAAGGGAGGACAGTGGATTATATCATGATCAGTTGGGAGTGGATGTGCTCCTTTTGACCATAAATAATGTAGATGAATAGTTGTCAACATTTCGGTAGAATGGCTATATCTGACTTTCAGATTTCATTTATATTTGTGGAAGAATATTTTATGATATCTTGAACATATCTTTGGGCTTAGATTAGTGATGAACATGCAGTTAATGGCAATACTCACTTTGCAATGGGGAAAACAGAATAAAAGTACTTGGTACAGTTAAGAAGAGGCAGGATTTTTGAAGTGGCCATGGCTCTAATTCTTCCTTTTTCTTTCTGAAAAATATCTCTTTGCCTCATCCTTCCACTCCTCCTACTTCAAAGGTCTTTGCTGTTAGCCAACCTTTAATTGCCCCCATTGTTGTCTTCTATTGTTACTAACTTATTTTCATATATATTAATAGTCTTCTGTCCTCATTGGTTTGTGTTTTTCCATAATACTGGTTTTTTTTCACATGTCTCTTCTTCCCTGAATCTGCATATGCTTTCATATATTGTATTAACAGTATGGTCTTCCATCTTATCAAAGCACTTTTTTTTCTGTTTTCTCCTTCTCTAAGAAGTACTGACTGCAGAGGAGGCCTGCACAACACATGGCCCACAGGCTGCATGCTGTCCTCGAAGCTGTTCTTTCTCTTCTTGGCATAGCAGCAGCTGCCAAGAGACAGTCAGAGGTGTGGTTCAAAAAGCAGCTCACTGCTTTTGGCTTTCCCAGCAGTGAAGAGGCAAGAGCTAGCTGGCTGGGATGCCGCTAATGCTTGGCTTGTTTGCTCAGTCACTCTGTGTGTGCCACTTGGCTGGCTGGTGGCACTGTTCGTCTGGCATTAGTGCTGCCCTTTGACTATCTTGTGGCTTGACCAAAGATGCAGGTGGTGCAGAAAGAAGCTTTAATAATATTAGGTTGGGCTGTTAAAAGAATATTGTAGCAGGACAAGGCAGAGAAGTATCTTGATGTTAAAACTTTTAACATTGTATTAGAATTGAGCGACTTAGTTGTAAGAGCGTAAAACAGTAGAAGGTGCCTTCATCCATGTTGCTTCACAGAAATCTGATTTTCTTGATTTTGATGGGATGAGATTTATAACTACATGGATTCCATTGGACTGCAGGTTATGTAGAAAGGAAGAATCTGAAGTTCTCAGTAAATCACTCTAATCAAAATAATAAGGGGGTAACAGTCTTCAGCATTAAAATTGGCAAGGCCAAGCAATGGAGAAGAGTTGGTTTTGCTTGCTTTTGCCATGCAAATATTGGTGTACTAAGCATTCTTGAATAGCCTGAGAAGTAGCGACCCTGCTCACTTCAAAGCCTTGCAGCTGAATAAACACGAAGACCTTTGTTGCCATTGCTGCATCTGCCAATAGTCGAGTAATAAAACTCTCCTTATAGCACAGAAGCTTGTAAATGTCTTTGGTTTTTAACTGTTGAGAACTGAGTGGATCTACAGATGTGCTATTTTAAGTATAAAATTATGCAGTAGTTTTCATAATGCTTTCTGAAGAAATCCAGTTGCTTTGGTTTCAGCAGTTGAGTGGGTCATGCTGTAGTTGGTGCCACATGTGTTAACTGTCAAAGACAGGTTTTGGACTGTTGAAAAAGAAAAGCAAAAGATATCACCCTTTGTAGGTCACAGAATCTGACAACTAAACAATGTCACAGCCAAACAAATCAATCTTAATCTTTTGCAGAATGACTTTTTGGACTCCAATCAACATTATTCTAAAAATTATAAGGAAATATTCTGAAATAGAGTTCTAGTAAAACAGTAGTAAGATGAAGAGACTAGATCGTGACAAACTGCAAAATATTTGAGATGGTATGCTTAGCACTATGGAATGACCATGAGGAAAATCCTTATTTTTTCAGGGTTAAGGCAGGGAATATGGAGACAAAAGGAATAAGTATCATCTCTTACATATTTTGGAGAAAAGAAATTGTGGAGGAAAAAAAGAAAAACAGTCACTTCAAGATAAGTCTTATAAGCTATGTAAAATTAGATCTAATTGTCTGCATCAAAGTTTTATTCATGCTTTATCTTGATGAGAACTTTGTAATATACAGTTTAGTGGAGGGAGATGGAAGTAAAGCAAACTTGCCTTAAGTGCAGCTACAATTCTGGGGTTTGTTAGTGCATATTGAAGGGTGGAGGCAGGGTGGTGTGTACCTTTAGAAGGTGGGAATGTTCGTTGTAACACTTCTTTTCTTAGTGTACTGCACTGAGAAAGTGGACTACCTGAGGTAGTCAGGTACTGATGTTGCTAAAAGGTCAAGGGTGGTGATCCTTCCGTTCTCTCCAGCAGTGGTGAAGTCACACGTGGAGTGCTGGGCTTCTCAGTACATGAGAGACATGGATATACTGAAGGGAGTCCAGTGAAGGGTCACAAAGATGATGCAGGTCCTGGAGCATCCCTCCTGTGAGGAAAAGCTAAAACAGAAACAACTTTTTAATTCCTTTAAAGGGAGAGGGGCAGGATGTATGTCAGCCATCCTAGTTGAATTTTGAGTAGTGTTTATAGAACCTCAGTAAATCATAGCAATAGGCAGTCGGCGAAAAGAAGTTTGTGGAACTGAGTGTGTTATTTGGTTATGACAAGTTGTCTTTCTATATTAACTTCCATATGATAAAAGCCCTGATGTACTAAAACAGTCTGAAGCTCTCATATGTGTGTGCTTACCTTCCCTGTCAGGCTTAATATTTAATTTTCTTCCCTTGTCAGTGGTTGCTTTTGCTTTTCTGGAGCTTTCATCCCTTGGGCTTGAGGTGCTTACAATCTTCTTGAAATTGAGTTTGTATGAAAAATAGTTCCAACATCATTAGAACAGGTTGAGAAGTGTTATTTGAAATCAAAGCTGCCTTCTGGAAAACACAAGTAACAAACAGCATTTGTGTATTTTTTTTTTTTTTTTTTTCAAGACCTTTTTGGTAAAAATCAGATACAGGAGTAGCCTTCACTAAGACTAAATGCATTTGGGTGTGGTAGAAATCTTAATACTAAAACAGTTTAAAAAGCCTTTGCTGATTACATGGAGGTCTTCTATGAATAATATTAAGGTAAGAAGCTTGTGGATGTGTAATAAAAGTAAGCAGAACAAAAAATTAATGAATGTGGTAGATGTTTCTAACTATTCAAGGTACAGGTTACAAGCAGTTGTTAAGGCAAGAGCTTTGTTTTTTTGGAATCCTGGTTTGTGTAAGATATGTTTGCACCTTGAAATGGAATTTGACTTTTTAAAAGCACAGTTGATGTTCACAGATTTGGGTTGCACTGTGCTTTCAGAATCCAGAACAATATGCTCTGTCAGTCTGCCTTGTGCACACTGTATGTTCTCAGTGGTCGTGTCAGCACTGGTTTTCATCATCTCAGGCTCCTATTCACATTGAAAGTCTCTGGTTGAATGTTTAACTCCTGTACCTGAGGATGGTGAATACTGATGGAATAAAAGTACTTGGTTCCATATTTAGCCTATGTGCTTAACCAGCTTGGATACCAATGCAGTTCTCAGTATCTTATTTATTCCTGTTTCAACAGATTGTTACCTTTTGCATTAAAATTATTGTTAAATCTGGTGTTATAAATAGACATTAATACTATTTTTATCTACACCTGGACAAATTCTGTGCAAATCTGTAAGATTCCCTTTAGGAAATTTCTTCTTAAACACCTTTATGAGGATCAGTGTGGATGTATGAAATGCCAAAAAAACATGCTTAACAGGGATACTTTTTAAATATTTGTGAAAAAATTATTCAATCTCTTTCCATTGCTTAGGAAGGGAATATGGTGTATGATTACTTGAGCTACTATAATCTAGAAATTATTTTGATGCATTTTTATTCTTAGTTTGATGATTGTGAGCAGTAGGATGAGCTTCCTTGAATTTGGGCAAGGATTGTCTGTTTCGTGTGGGTCTCTCGAAGTGGTATCTTGTTCTGTAAAAATAAGTCAACTTTGTTCCACTAGACTCATGCCTTTCAGGTATAGAATTGTTTATCACTTAAGCAGTTAGTGATACTTACTGTGTCAGTTCAGTATATTTAGGAACATGAGAATGGTGACGTCAAAGTAAGGAAAGAGCATGTAGCAAACAGCTTGCTTAAAGTCTTGAAAAAGCTGGAGGTTTATGTGCTATTTACATGTTGTAAGAATTACACATAAAAGCTGCTTTACACCAGCTATTCTTTTAGGTACAAGTTTTTAAAGCAGCAGCTTCTGGTGAGGTCTGTGGTGCTCTGAAAACTGCAAGTGTTGGGAGACTTGAATTGCAGTAGGTTTACAGTTCTCTCATATTGGATAGCGCTTCAACTTCTATTCGTTGTCCTCTCTTCTTACCAAAATTACTCCAGGATATCGATCTTTGTGGTCAACAGTTAGATGAAATGGTGTTGAGGTATAACACAGTAAGCTTCTTGCCCTTTGCCACCAACATTGAGACTGGCTATGGAAAAAAATAACTGTAAAGAGCAACTCCAGTGACCAGTTCTGAGTCAGTCTGTGTCTAGACTACTAAATGAAACATGCCTGGAAACTTTCCTTGATGCTTAGGGCCAGCTGGCACAAAACGGCCTGTTTGTGCTGGTGAGTGCTCACCCACTAAAGCAGAGTCTGCGTGCAGACTGTCGATTTGAAGGGTTCTCAAACCTTTTCACTGCTGAATAGTGCCTGGAAATTGGCTGGGAGACTCTGGGTTGATGTGGGCCAAAAGCATGCCAGGGAGTATTTTAATAAATTAGAGGTTGCCTCTCTCAGTGATGATGAACACTTCCTGACCTTGCATTCCTTTTCTTCTCACACTTTTTCTTCCTATTGGGAAGCTGGTGAAAGAAGATAATAAGCAGGAGTAAGAAGAGACCCTTTAAAACTTCTCTATCAAAGAAGCAGTAGCTCTTAGAGCAGCACTGCTTCACTTCAGTCCAGTTTATTGCTAGCTGGTGTCTCTAGAGGAATGTATGAGAAGCAAGTGGAGCCTAGGAGGAATGTTAAAGGGTTTCAGATGTCCTGCTGACTTGGCAGAATTGGATGCTTTGCTGAAAGGTCTCAAAAGGTTCTTTTGTTTTTAAAAAGAATCTTATCAAATACTTAAATTGTATTTTTCATTGGAGAAGTTTCATGTCATGATAATAGTGTATTAAAGGGAGGAGTTGTTTCAGGAGTGCAGTGTGAAAGACTGTTTTCAGGAGATAAGTAATTGGCTTATCTAATGTTTTCACAACATGCAGGAAGAGAACCGCAGGTTTGGTAGACCCTCCCCATTTAGAAGAAATTAATGAAGATAGTGTTTAATTTTAATATACAGTAATTTTTGGTTTGCATTTCTGTTGTGCAAAATGCTTTATTTTACGTTTTTGTCAATTACAAGTCTGTTTGCTTAGTGTATTTAATAAATGGGGAATGAGCACAAGTTTCATTCCTTCAAACTTTCTAAAAGTCATCCCCAATGCTCTCACTTAATCTGTTAAGGCTTTATTTTACATGTGCACTTTCATCTTTTATTTTTACAGAGGATGACAAATAGCAGCAGCTCCCCTAGCCTTCTCAATGACAGTGCCAAGCAGTATGCAGGCCATGGTAAGTAATACATACAGTATTATGTTTAAAGTAATACATACAAAAGTATGTTTGAAAATTTGAGAGATGCACTTTTACAAAACTGAGGCTTAAGGGAGTGTTATTTGTTCTCTGATTTTATTTGACATACAGCAAAACTTTATTTTTTAACAGTAGTGTAATGAACTCATAAATTTTTAGCCTTCTCTTTGCTGTGGGGGAAAAACTAAAAAAAGTCATTATCAGTCTTGTCACTTCAAGTGAAAGGTTAGTTTGAATATGCACTGTAAAGCCCTGATAGCTTAAGCATTTATGTTGCTTCACCATACTGTCCCTTTTTATTATGCTTCTTGGGTAAGTTATTGTGTAGGATTAGTGTACAGGTGTTTTCCCTTAAATTTAGGGGGTGTGGATTTTGTGAAATGTCCATAACCGATGATTTTTAATAGCTATAAATGTCACATAACTGATGATTTTCAATAGCTATTAAGTTTTGTCTTGCAAGCAGTACTTTGCCTCTTAAAATTTTTTCCTTGCTATAGGAACATGTTTTATATACATGGTTTTCAGCTGAAGAAAATGTCTTGATAGAGGAGGCCTACATACTCACTAATTTACTGTGGAGGGTGTGTTGAGCTTTGTAATGTGCTCTTCAGAATTACTGCAGATTATTTCAGCTGTAGCTGTTAAATTAAGTTCTTTAAAGAAGAGGGTACTGTTCCCTTATGGCAAGGACATACCTTTAAAATAAATTTCTGCTTTGAAAATTGCTGTGCAAATTATGCTCTAGAACTCCATTTGCATGTCTGACCCTGCAGCTAGTGTACTTACTAGGATTACAATTTTTTAAGCATGGTAGTAACTACAATAAAATGAACTTGCTTGAAAGTCAAAATTTGAGGGTTTTTTCTTGTTTTTTCTTCCTAGTTTATTTCCAGTAGGCTTTGAGATTAACTCTGCTTCTTTTGTCCCACTGAACAATTAGCTATTCAAGGCAGTGGAGGTCTCCAGTTTTAAATGCAGTCAGAGTTTGACTGTGACAGGCCAAATAGTAATGGTGATGCTTGTCAAGGAGAGAAACCAGACCAACTTCTGGAAACCTTTTTAAATTTTGTTGTGTCTCAGATCCGTCCCTTTCTCTGCCCGGCTCTGCCATGCAGTGCTTCCCTTGTAGAATTGCCCTTTTAGGGAATATTTATTGTTGAACAAATATAAGATAAATTCTCTGTTAAGAATTTAATGTTGAAGAAAGTATTTCATCAAAACACCAATGTTTACAGCTGGCACTCATCTGCTAATTTGACAGTTTTAGCTGTGCAGTTTGGAGTTTTAAGTTGCATCTGTGAATGTTGTACAGTTTTTGATACTTCGGCTCTGGAAAAGATGAATATAAATAAAGAAAAAGCAATAAAAAGTTGTTAATGGAATGTGGACTTCTGCTATCCTTGGTTCTGATTTAAATTTGATGTGCAGAACAGTGACAGGGCAAGCAAAATCCACATCATTATTTGTAAAACCTGTTATACAGAAGATTGCGAATTTCAGGTAACTGAAATTAGAAGAGGTCATAGAATCATAGGATCTTTTATGCTGGAAGAGACTTTTTAAGAGTCCAGCTGTTATCCCAGCACTGCCAAGTGCACTGCTAAAGCTTGTCCCTCAGTGCTGCCTTTACGCAATACCCCTAGGGGTGGTGACTCATGCACTTGCCCTGGGCAACCTGTTCCAGTGCTTGTCAACCCTTTCAGAGGATCTTCTGGTGAATTAGAAACATTGTAATGTATCATCTACAGGGTTAAAAATGACATGCTAATGTAACGAGCACTTACAACAGGTTTTCTGATCAGATGAAGGCTGTGCAATGTTAGGTGGACTTTAAATAGTGTCACCAGTTATTAAACTTACTGAATTCTGTTAATGAACACCATTTTAATTAAGCAGTTGCACAGAATCTAATAAATGCTGTGGGTTTTAGCAGTGTGATTGCTAAACTTAGCTTTGGCAAAAGGATTTTTTCCATGCAGAAATAAGTAAAAAAAAATAAAATTTCTTTTAGTAGTGTGTGTGTGTGTATATATATACATAACATGTTGGTTTTACATTGGTTTTATAGATCCACTAACTTCACCAAATTCATCCTTGTTTAATGACTTTGCTGCCCTCAGCGTGTCTCAAAGGAGGAAGGTAGGCAACAACTAAGTCATAAGTAGCATATTTATATATGAGTTGACAGGGAAGAAGATCTGGAATAACTTGAAATGCTACATGAAATAAGAATAATTCTTCTGATGTTACTAGATTTATTTTAATATGTTGCTGCTGATATAAATAAGATCTTACTGCTTCATTTTTGCTACGTCAGAGTAGACTGCTGCTGCTATTAAGAAATACTCCAGGCACTTGTAAACTGAAGTTTATAGAATATGAAACTCAGTATGTAGCCCATTGAATCTGAAAACAAATTATTTTTATTCTACTAAGGGACATGTGATCTGCAAGCCTTTATGGCAGCAAGTTCAGAATACATTAAGAATCATTCTCCCATTTATTTGTACGTTATGTGGTAATTATAAGAGTTGGAAATGCTTTTCGTTTAGATTAAAGTGTCTTAGCAAAGACACTGTTATCATTGGGAAACGAGGGTTTGGGGTTTTTTCTATCCCTCTAATTTGTATTAAGAAATCTTTCTTTTGCTTGAGGGCTAGACAGCATCTTCAAGCACCTTTGACTAGCAGCTGTGCAGGTTGTGGTGTTTTCCAGTTATACACTCCGTGGCTGGAATAAGAGACAAAAGTTTGATTACGCGAGAGTTCCTTCTCATTTTTGTGAACTGTCGCTTACCAAAACCAGACATTATCTTGTCCCAACCAGTTATTAAGTTTTACTTGCACTGATGACTTTCATGTTCTACTACTTATTAGCCACATTATCCTGAGCTTTCCCATAGTAAATAAAGAAAGCAAGCTACATCAGCATGTTCTGTATTATTCCTGCAGGTGAACATTGAGCTTAAAGATAATTGCTATAGTTGGTCCATCACACTGTTTTTTAAATATAAATGCTGTTGTAGAACATTAATTTTCTAATATTATGATGTATCCAAACTACATGAACTATCTGCATTGCTCTTTTCCTTAATGCCAGTACAGTGCACTGAAAGTTGGATGTAAAGAACTATAAATGTGTTGCTTATCTACTTACGAAGGCTGGTAAAAGTATAAAATAATTGTACGTTCCTCCTTAACATGGGCTTTGAGAGCCAATATATACACATATATATATATATATGTACCTGGGTGTAAACTTGTGCTTGTGTAATGAACCACATGCACCAAAGAAAATAAGCTAACAGAAGTATTGCAAGAATGACCATTGTCCTTAAAAATTACTTTGAAGTTAAGCAGTACTAAGTGAAAACAAACCAATTAATGTTTGCCTGTAAAGCACAAATACCTCAAAGCTCAAATACTAATTCAGAGTGCTTTCTGACCTGGTCCATTTTTTCCTCAAGAAAAAGAAGCAAATTAAGGCACTGGCTGCTAAAATAGTATTAAGAGTAAGTTTTATCTGTGAAATTGATTAACTTGGATTTCTTTCTAATTAGCATTTCAGCTATAATGGGCATTAGTTGAAAGAGTTTGTATTTTTCTTTGCATATTAATATTTTTTTATTATGACTGCTATTTTGTAATGTATGCTTATATTAAAGGTTGTTAAATACTAGTAATGGGGAAGTTTTCATAAAATACTACTTGAACTGTATAAATGTAGGCATTCAGGCTCCCTCTATAGTCAGCAGAGAGACATGAGTAGCTTAAAGAAACATTTAGCTCAGAGAACTAAATAACACTGAGAAAAATACCTTGGAAATGACCAGATGTTGATGATTGCATTAAGTGGACAAAAATTGGTGGCTAAAGTCATGAGAAATTAATAACAGCTTTGTGACTGACTGATTTTTTGCTACCAGTCAATACATTGCAAGTAATTATGTTGTAGTATTTTAATGTTTTTAGCATTTGTTTATTACAATATCCAAATTGTGTTAAGTGATTTCCTTAAAAGCACTAAATGCATGAGAGACAGGTATTTAAGAACTTTTGTGATTCCCCTCTACCCCATTAACTGGGATTTGTTTAGAGCTTGAACAATGGGATTTATTAGGCCAGTGCTTGATGCCTGCTGTATAAAGGGAGCCTTGATGACTAGTTCAAATTTAGGTGTTTACAACATCTACTGTTTGAAAAAAATCTCCATTATCTTGCTAAGAGCCCACGTCTAAGATTTTGTTTGTTCTGAACTAGCTGGCAAAACCAGCATTTCCTTCATTTATCACTGACTTGGAGGACAGATATAATACAGTCTTGGTAAGTGAATAAAGAATGATTGCTTTCCTTTAAAAAGTATCACAATTCTAATTTTTAATGTTTGGAAGTATTAAGTTATTTGGAACTATGTAAAAACTGCATGTTTGTATTGTGTAAAACTGAATAGTTTCTGTAAAATCATGTGGTTCTGTTAAGCAAGTTTATTGATTGTCTCTGGATATTGCTGATCATGTTATGCTGGCAGCCCTTTAACAATGGGCAAGCCATATGGAGAAATATTTGCTATCAATAAAATACTAAAGATGAGTTGATGATTGTAATTCTGAATATCCTTGCTTTTTAATTAGACAGTATTTTTGAAACTAGTTAGTATGACTGAGCTATTTAATTTGCTTTTGATTATTTGATGTTTAGAGACATTCTGCTTTCTGTTTAAAAAGTAAACATAGTCCTTAAATTTTTATGAACATTCTCCAGGTAATTATCTCTGTTTAGAAATTATTAAACTGCATTTCAATTTTAGATTTCAGGAAAGCTAAGATTACTGTTTAAAGACATTTTTATAGGATACTTAAAATGAAATCAAAGGAGCTAAGTATTTCTGTAGATGGAGCCTTGGTGGAGGTTCTGTCAACTGTAAAATCTTCTGGATTTACTGTCCGGTTGTTGTAACTCCACATGCAGTAAGACAAGCAACCTTAAAGTGAATTTCCTATAAGAGATTTTTAGGTAAGTATTTATCTACAATGCACAAATAGGATTTGTGAAGCATGGAACAAAAGCTAGAGTTAGTAATAGACTAACACCCTTTCCTAAGAATAATGATGTCATGCTTATTTCATTTTTTCTTCAAATACATGTTATGCTTGTTAAAAATAGGGTGACATTCTGAATTTGAATGCCTGGGTATTTTTCTTCCTGGGTGTTTTTTCTAAATTGACTTTAGCCATTATCTAGAGAAGTTCTCCTCTCTAAACCTGAAGTGATCTGTCTGGAAAAGTTCTTGTTTTCATTTTGGTGGTTCTGGTAAACAGTTCATAAAAACTTGTGTGACATAACTGATCGGAATCTGCTGCCAAGGACATGACAGCTTAATGCACTAAGATGAAAATATATGATGAAACTTCTGTTTAAATTTGTTCTGAGACTGTTGCCACCAATCCAGGCTAAAAGGTTCCCATACTTGTCATTGGTCAGCCTTACAGGATAGTGAAAAGCATTTACTTTTACATTTTACTTTGTTTTTTCATACCTTCAATCCTCATGAAAACTGAACTCTTACGAAAAGTTTCTAACACTGACTTATTTCCATTTCATTTTCTTAATTGTTCAGTCACACCTAGAGGAAGTCCATTAAGGTGAGAATAACTTCAGTTCGCAGGCTGCAAGGAGTGACTAATTGCTGTACTGAACAATTTAAAATACAATTTTAATGCTGCTTTTAATGTATTTTGAAGAATTTTTTTTCTAGAATGCCTTCCATTGTTTTTAGGTGAGTAAAGGCAAGGACAAAAACTCTAGATTAGAAAGGAAAGTATAGGAGACATTATCTGAATTGAAGTTCACCCTGAACAGGGTGCAGCTGTTCAGTGCCATCTGTGGAGATTTACAGCAAGTGAGACTGAACAGCAGACTTAATTAATTTACTTTGATCAGCAGAAATAAATGTGCATAGAAAATTATTTGAAGACAAAAGACACAAAAGACTACCTGTAAGCCTAGTCTGCATTAAATGCAAGCTTTTTAATGAGTATGAGAAGAGTTTGACCTCTCAAGTTAAAAGAAAACAAAGATAACTTCAGATTCTGTGAATATTAAATTTTTAAGACTTAAATGGTTGCTATTTTATTTTTGAGTGGCCTGCCTTCCATCTAGTTTTGTTACCTGTTGGGAAGCTGTGTGTCTCTCCAGCTTCCTGTTTCCAGCTCTATCTTGACACCTCTGATACCTGATCATTATCTAGTTCAGTGGTGTTCATTGAAAAGCCATATGTGCCGTGTCTGGTCTTGCTGTATTTACTTTTAATGAAAATGTGTTGAGACAGTTTTCACCTTTCAGAGCCTCCTGCATACAATCTCAGAAGCACGAATCATGTTCTGATGAGTTAAGGGGTAATGATCAAGCATCATGTCACTGTGTTGTAAGGGACCTATGCTTTATGAGAAAACTAATAAATGTTTGTAGGTAGTACCATGGTCTAAAATGTGTTATGAGGATATCATATAATCTAATCTGCTTTATATTTTTCCTTGGAATAGTTAGTTATTGGAATTGTTCCTTGGTTGTGTGCTCTTGCTATCTTAGTTATTACTACTTAGATAAATATGTATTTTTCACTTCTGAGTGTGTCATGAGAATATTTTATTCACTTTTATTTTTGTGTGTGGATTGGTGATCATTATGATACATAAGTCAAATTGTAAAAGCATTTCCCTTTAGAAATATGTAACGCTTTAATGTTTTGTTGTTTCATCCTTTTGTGTATTTGAAGTCAAATAACTTCAAATGTAACTGGTATGCTAGATGCTTTTGTTTATATTTACAGGCTTTGTTTGATTCTTTGATTCTTTCTTTGCCAAGGTGTATGTAGTCTTCAAGAGTGATTTGCAGTAAAATAATTGTTTTCTTTAAACTTGTGCACATGTTAGTTGAAGGCACTATACAAATATTTAAAGCAGCTAGAAAATATACCACTTTTGGGAAATCATATGCTTGTTAAAGACCAGAGTAGAAGCTGCATCAGTCTTTAACCCTCTTACCCCTATATATTTGGTAACTGCACATGATTTTCCCACTTTTTTTGTAAGTAGTACAAAAATTTCTGTCCTATTAAAAGAAACCTTCAAGCATGAAGAAAACCTGTGCTTTGCTCATAGTGTTAATTTGTTCACCAGCAATGAAGTTTTTGAAAGTACGTCTTGGAGTGGTGATACTCTGACAAGTCTTCACTACAGTTAGAACTATCTGCTTTAACAGTGGTAGAAAATAGTCCAGTTTTCCACCAGTTTACATCAATTCAACAGGTGATAGGAATTTCTTAGTAAAGAACTTTGTCAGTATTTACATCCATGCCAGGATTTAAAGTTGTGGTAATTCATACCTCATCCCACCTTAGCCAGGCTGCAAAATTGATGAGAAAACGTTTGACTTAATTATGTTAGTTTTCTTGCTTCTGAACGCTTCAAGATTTTCATGCCTTCAGCACCCATTCTCATGAAATAAACCTTTTTAGTATGTTCACCTGAAAAGTTTCCCCTAGCTATGGTTTAAAATGCATTATACAATGCCTGACCTATTGCATCTTTAAAATTTGTTTAAACCAAGATTTTTTTTTTTTTTTTGCAGTGATCAGATGTGTTGCTCTGAAATAAGACACATATCCATGCCAAATGGCAGACTTAAGTTTTCTTGGGGTAGAAGAATACATCTTGTTTCTCTCTGTATGATACTTCTCAACGAGTGAAATTCTGTCCCCAGCCAAACCCAGGTTTTCATGAACAATCTGGATGGAAGGGTGGCTAGTCTGTTAAATGCATATAATCTCAATGTATAGTATTGGAAACTTCAAAATTACAAGCATATTAAGCATTATAAATGTTAGCAGAGTCTTCTTTTTTTCATATGGGAAAAAATCCTCCATCCAACAATAAACACCAGCCAACCACAAAATTTTTAATCTGTTGATCAAGCTCTATTCCATTTTTTTTGTGGATATCAAAAATTAAAATATTGGTTCCAACCTTCAGAAGCTGAGATACAAAAAACACAGATGTGGTCTGACTGTCTACCAGTGGAAGGTTATAATAAAAACGGAAGAGTGGTGGATATTTTGGTTAGCAGTTAACCCAATCCATGTGAAGGGGTTTGCAGCTCTGCTGACTGCAAAACCTAAGAGTTTAACTTAACTTAATAGACAGCTTTTCTTTTTCATATTCCCATCTTACAAATCTGTCAGGATATTCCTGTTGACCATAACTAACGTTTAGATGTAACACTTTACTGTGTATTACTGAACCCAGTTACAGAGTTGTATTCACAATTAAGGTGCTTCTTCGCTGATCGTGCCTGTAGAGGGGCTCAATAACAAACATGTTGAAGTTCATATCTATGGCTTCATGTTTCAAGTACTGTCTTACTCCAGCTAATCAGTTATGGTCGTTGGGTGAAAATAGCAATAATAACACCAAGAACTTTTATTTTGGTTTTAGTTTTAAAGGCATAATAAAACAAATTGCTTCTTTTTCAGAAGACTAGCAGCCTAGCTGAGTGTTTAACCTCTTTTTCTAATGGTCTCTTTGCCATTAATTTAAAAAAAGAAAGTCTTTCAAAAGTCAGCATTGAAATTTAAAATTGTATGTCTCATGTAATTTTGGTTTAAGTAGTACAAGGAAAGTGTGAGTTTGTATAGCTTTTTTTTTCTTTTCTGTCTGATAATGTAATATTTTTTGTTTGTATGTGCAGATACAGTCAACTCACTGTACAACAGATGAGCCCTAGCTAATGCTACTGTGATACCTTTTAGCTGTAGTAATTTAAGGTAATGCTGCTTCATTTAGCCTGTGATGGAGAAGGCTTAAGATCACTTCTATTTGTTTTGGTAGTAGAAGCACATAGCCATAGCTCAGACTCTTACAATTCTTTGAAACACAATAGCCTGCTCACATGTTTGTATGCTAATTAGGTATGTTTAGATACTAAAAAGGTCTTGTAAATCTGAAACTCAAAACCTGCTAGAGGTAAATGCATTTTAAGGAATAGAAATGTAATTTGGGCCCTGAGTGATTCTGAAAAAAGTTGAGTTGCAGATCTTCAGTAGAAGAAAACGTAGCAATTGTGTAGTTTGATTTGTCAGCTTATCTAGACTTAAATACTGCGTGAAAGTTATTAGATGAGGGAGTCTTTACAATTTGAATGTTTGTAAATATTTTCTTGTTTAAATTTATTCCTCTAGGATAACCATGGAACATCTTATGCTAGAGGTCAGTTTAGTCCTGAAATAGAAAAAGGAAGTGTGGTATTGCCCACTGTCCTTGAAACAGAAGGAACTAGGGGCAAAGACACTGCTACAGCAAATAATAGGAAGAGAATAGACTTGCTGAACACATTCCCAAAGTTCTTGTTGAATGAATGGAAACCAAGTAATTAAGCTGACTTGGGTAATACTTTCTAGGGTGGACTAGTGAAACTAATCATTGTTAGTAGTGTTCTCATGTGAAGGTGCTACTTAGGAAGGACTTGGTTTTGGAGTGGATTTCTTTTGTTTCAAGTGTAATGTTTTTCAGGCTTTAGGGGTTTATCTTTCCTAATAATTGTGCAAACCAATAGGCTCGTATCATTAATTGCTGGCAGCAGCTTGGTTCTGCAGGGCAAGAGTTATAATTATTAGCTATGGTTGAAAATGCTTACCCTTGTCACCCTGGGGGAAGCTAAGCTGTTGCTAGCAATTAAAGGTAGTTAGCTGTTCCCTGCCTCGTGTAAACGTTTGCAGCCAGTAATTACTACATCTGAACAGTTCTTTTACCTCACAGAAAGACTGTAGGGAAGGCAAAAAGCCAATTGTTTTTGTAAACATCCAAGAGAAATTGTTCCCAAGCATAAAAGTTTGGTTTATTAGTCCAGATTGTCATGCCCTCTGTGTTTTAGGTAGATATGTTTACATGTTTTTATATATATGTATATATATATTTAAAAAAAAAAAAAAACGTATTTCAGAAATGATCAGTGGTTGATGAGTTCTTGCTCATTTTAAGGTGGACTGTTTTGTGTTGCTTTATTTCCTGCTCTGTGTAGAGGTCAAGGATATAGCAAAGTTGATACACTTATACAAACTTCTCAATCTATTTGCTTTCCCCTCTTTGAATCTCTCCTCTTGGCAGATACTCTGTTTTCTGATATCCTTTAAATTCAGATTGCATTTCTATGTCAGATCCCATTTTGCTCATTGAGAACAAGTGTTATTTAAAATTACTTCAGTGCAAATAGACTAAAATTTATTTCCAAATGTTAATACTGTGTATTCCATTTTCTAATGTCTGTCTAAATAATGAAATCTTGACCTACTAATCCCCTAATGTTTTATGATGGGTAATGAAAGTAAAAATTTTATTTTAGTCTCATCCAGTCTTTCATTTCATTTTTTAATACAAGTAGGCCAAGAACTACTGGAACATGAACTCATATTGTCTCTATATGATCTTTCATAAAGCCTAAAATACAGTTGCATCCTGTTGTCTGGAATCTGAATCCTGTTGTGACCAAAATAGCCGCCTTCCAGATTGACTCAGTCCTCTTTTGTTTTGGTTCTCCTTTTCAAAATACTTGTAGACAACCAGTTATTATGGAAGATTAGGAGAACCGTTTATGAATGGAAGCATGTTTGGGCACTGGGTTGTAGTCCAGTAGTCTGAGGCAGACTATGCCCCTGCATGTGGTAGAGCATGGAGAGAGACAGACAGGAAGGCTTCCAGGGAAACTGTTACTCTTCATTAAGTTATTTCCAATAGTCAGCCTAAGAAAAATACATACTGTATTGCCCTAAAGTCCAATCTCACTTGAATGTCCAGCTTCTCAGACCTAATGGCTTTGCAGGCTAGGATTTTAGTAGTCTTTCTGATTTACTAAGTTGCCCAACAGTTGAGTGTTTCTCCAAATAAATAAGCAATATTTAGATTTACCATGATCAGTTGTATTTTTGAAGTGCAGGAGGACTTTGTGCTACCCATCACAGATTTCTAATTGGTATAGTAAAATTCAGTCTTGTTTCTTGTTACTAAAGTTGGTTAACTCCTCCATGGAGTTTATTGCCTTTGGTAGTTCATAGTCCATGTTGGTATCCTTGGGAGTTTTTTGTTGTTTTGTTTGTGGGTTTTGCATGCTTTTTTGGAGGAGTGGGTTTGTTCGGATTTTTTAGGCAAATGAGGTACTGTTGACTCTCCTGAGTTTTAATTCTTTCCAAAGCTTTCAGCCTAAAAGGTTCCAGGGAAGTAGAGGTGAGAATGTATTTAGGTTTTGGTTTTGCAGCCATTTTATGGTAGATTTGTCCTGTGTTTTACAAACTGTTCCTGTGTGAGTGGGAAATCTTCTCTAGTTAGATTCTTGTCTTGTTTCCTGAGGAGTAATTTCTAAAGTGTGTATTAAGGCACATGTTGCTGAAATTTTTAAGGTGCTAGGTGAAGTATATATCTGAATAAAGGTAAGTTAAGCTTTGATTACTTAGAGTGATCTATATCCAGATGATAGTTGCACTGTCACATAAAAATACCTAAACAAAACCTCACAGCAAAAGAAAACCAGCCAACTGCTACAATTTGATCCAGTTGTTCATATAATTGGTATTAAAGGCCCTGGTCTAAATATGCATAGATGCTAAAATATTTCTTTTGATGATATTTCCTATCTAGGTGGATACACATAAATTTGAAAGCACAGAGAAATCTGGAAAACTTCTATACTTTACCTGTTTGAAAGTATTTAACAGATTTTCTTTTTTGCAGTGTGCCTTTTGAATTTAATGTTCATATAATTCTTTATAAATAGTTCTATTTGTAGAGAGCATTGCCAATGTAGTAGAAATGTCACTGTTAATGAGGTGCAAGTAGTCGCTGCATGTTAACTTCCTCAAATGTGTTTTGTTTTCTCAATTTTATGACATTTCCCAATGCATTTGTCATAGTAATTGTCTGTTTTCACTTAAGACAGTAGCTGAAGTTATTTTTTTAAATATTAACCTGAGCAGAAACGTTTTTCTCAGATTTCTGCGGCAATTGGCTACTCAATTCTACTTGTTTTTTAAAAGCAAATTTTCAGGGGATGAGTCATGGCAAATTTGAACTTAAAATTTGTTTGGTAGAAATTTCAAGGGACATGTTCTTTATTATGATGTGATTGAAGGTATCTCTTTTGAAAATATGGATTTTTTTTTAAACAATTCCTCATTTGTACAGCATTCCCAAATTTATGTGCATATTTCAATGGCTGACTCGTGATGGATGGTTTTGCTTACAAATAATTAGTAGTCCCTGAAGTTTATTTTCTTTTTTGTTTATTTTTTTAAAAGCATTGATAATTATAACCAAATAGTCAGGATTGAAAGGAAACAGTCTCAGTTAAATTTTACTTGCAAATTGTTTCCTATTCCACCAATCCAGAATCATACCACAGTGTAATACCTATTGTAGTGTAGCTTTAGATGAGGGTTGTTAGGAGTGGCCTGGTTTCTCTCCTTCTTTTTCATAGCCCAGGAAGTATCGACTGGGGATGCTGGATGAGAGGATAGTTCCGGTGGGATCAAAGGCAAGAAAATCAAAGAACCCTATTGGCTGTCTGGCTGACAGGTGTAAAACAGGAGTACCCATCAATATGGTTTGGTGGAACAGAGTCACAGAAAACAATTTACAGGTAAAATTATTTTTTACTAGTCACTTTTTCAGTATTTTGGATGTTTTATTTTAAATTCTGTAAAATGTTAGAAACAGTTACTCCAAGTACAAGTTAAGCTCAAATCAAATATTTATTTCACAAAGTAGGCATAGTGGCCCTCTAAGAGAGTGATTTGGAGATATTTTATCTTCACCCATTGCTGAGCTATGTACTTTTACTTGATTTTGGTATAATCTCAGGAGAAAGAGCAAAAGTAATCATTTAATGTATTCCAAAAGCAAACAACTACAACCTTTAATTCTCATCTGAGGAAGATTTCTACTGGGAAAATTAGTGATTGTTGTTAAAATGATTGACACAATACAAATAGGTGCCCTCAGTATAGAATCTGATGACATTACCACCATGATCAGGAAGTATAAATTCTAAAAATTTATGTTGGGATAGTTTATATTTCTTAACTTGTTTGTGAAATATATGCATCTCTTACCATTATTTTAATTTATTCCTAAATCTTCTTCCACTCTGTAAGAGGGGAGTGGTACAGCTGGATTTGAATATCTCTTTAGCAAAGTAGCTGGTAATCCTTGGGATAAAAATGAAGAATAATTCTAGCCTAGGATGAATCTGCTTCATGTCCCTTAAAATGCAGCTTAGATGGAAATTATTACAGTAGTGGGAACTGCACCACTGCTGCTAATACTGTTTTCACTTGTGTGTAGTGCCTTTGATTCCTCAGAGATTGTTACTGTGGTCTTCCTTGGAGGGTTATGTTATTTTTGGTGTTTTCTAAGTGAATGAAATAGGTAAAATGACAACAGACTTCCAGCTAGAACTTGTGGCACTGTATGATTTTCTTTCAGTTTACTGAATTTCTGCCGTGTAAGGGCTGACATGATGCTTGCATGAGCTCCTTTCCATGCTGATACTAGTTTTGCATAATTTGATGTTTGGACATCTCTGTGTTACTGAAATGGGCAGTGTGATGTAGGCAAACCGATGCTACGTTATTTAGGGACATTTGAACCTTCAGTCTATCTTGGCCTTTTTGCTGCTGAGGAAGTAGCACAAGCACTGATGGAGAAAAGATGAAGCTTAAAGGAAACATTGGTAGAAGGACCAGGTAAGCTTGAAGGACAGTGGTGAGAGCCTGTAAAGCAGTACTGTTTTGAAGGGAGAGAAGACTGACAAACTGAATTTATCGTGTGTATCTAACAGTGAGTTTAAGCCATAATTAAAGACAGTTGTTCTGAGAAGAGGGAATCAGAAAATTGGTCTTTAGTTTTCAGGTGGATATTAAAGGGCAAAAAAAAGACCTATTTGTACTCCTGTCCTCTGTTGTTTTCTTGCTGTACAGTGATGCAACAAGCTTTGTTGTTAATCTACTCCATTTAGAGTAGAAGCAAAAGAACTTAATTCTTCTGGAGGCTGGAGAGGCAGTGGCCTGAAACTTGAAGCTTCTTCCCAGGAGCAGTTGTCTTCTCAGTACCTGTGCACTCTGAAGTAGTGTTCAAAGTGTGGCAAAGGGGGAAGGAAGCTCAGGGTCCCCATGCTTTCTGAGGTTGGCAGTATTTGGGACTGGCTGCAGAGCATGTAGCTTTCAAAGGGTACAGTTCCAGGCTCCTTTATTGCACCAGAATCCTGGCTACATAATTGATTTAAACTGTGTGCAGCTTAAGATTTTGTAGTACATGATGCAATGGCATAGCTTCCCATGGAGATGTGGGCTTCAGCAAAACATTTATATGGTGGAAATATGAACAGAAGGATGCGCCAGCCGTAATAAATAGAATTGGAGGAGGAACAGGAGGGATCGAAGAGAAACTGTGGAGTCTGGCAAGACTGAAGAAGGAAAAGTGTTAAAACTTGCATTGTAAAATAATTTAACTGTTACTCCTGCATGGCTCTGAATTTATAATCCGGATCTGTTTTGTTTAAATATGCTGTTACATTTACATGATTGTAGGTGAAGTCTGCAGAGTGAATTGTACTCTGGGTTGTGCGTTAAAAAGGCATAAAGACCCAAACCAAAGTTTTATAGTGATGTATCCTACCTTATGTTAGGAAGTGTCCTGAGCTACTATACTACTGCTGCCAACTGCTTGACCGCCCAGTGGCCGAGCAGACGACTAGCTTCAAGTGTCCCGGTGGCGAGACAGGGAGAAGCTTTGTGCCTGGTGCAAGCTCCTGCTGGAGCTGTCTGTGTCTGGGCTCACAGTGGAGCTGGCAGCAGTCGATGGTACCTGTACCGATCGGCAGAGGCGAAGGAGGGAAGAGAGACTCAATGTTGCAGCACCCAAGTCTTTATTCCCAACCCGGAGGTCAGGAGGCCAGGATGAGGAGCAACAAAAGAGCGCAGAATGACAGTTACACTGTCTTTTAAGGTAGGGGAGGAGAAGGGAGGAACAAAGGGATAAACCAATAGGGAGAAGACAAAAGGTGTCAGATATACCATAAAAGGAACAATAGGGAAGGTTTGATTGCAATAGACCAATGGGGATTGTAGAACAACAGAACTTAATTGACTAAACAGCAAGGATATACATAAACATGAAAGGTAGAACCAATGGGTAACTAAAGAAAAAAGATGTTTCTGGAACAAGGGAGGAATAGCTAGGTGGAATGACGTCCCGGAGGCTGGAACTTCCACCCACTGCACGCCTTTGTCCATTCTCAGCCCAAAGGTGGGCTGGACCACCGCAACATACTACCACATGATACATATTATAATAGCAAATGGTAATTCTCCTTAAAATCGTAGGAATAAATACATTTTAGTTGTACAGATTAGTTGTTATTCACCATCAATAACTGAATCCTTGTTTATTTCTTAAGCAAAAAATGATCATAGAAATTAATTTTTTCAAGTATGTTGCATTAGGAGCATGGACTTCTAAAACTTTAGATGTTTTTACAGTACTTTAAACGATTTTTGTTAAAGAAATGTGAAAATATTCCAAATCTAATTTTAAAGTTTACTCTTTAGTGAGATCTACTTGCCAGTCATGACAAGACTTTGCTAATGGTTTTGTCTGAGCCTGTGTTCTGGTTTATAAACCAAAAGATCTTTAGCCAACAAATTTTACCCAGTTTTAATGAAGTTGACTCTTAATTCTTCTGCAAGAGCAGTAGAGCAATAAAACTAATAATGGTGGCAAATTGAGATTTATTAGAGCCTATTGTTGGAGTGATGAGATGACTTGTCACCGTAATTATAATAATGTAGCATGTTACACAAATTCAGTGGTTGGATAGAAGGAGATTTACTTTGAAGTCGTTGGCAACCTCCCTTGTCTTCTGGGTTGCTCTGACATCACAAAATGCATCCTTTCCTGCTGTCATGGCTCGCAGGAAATCCTTGGAGGAATTGCAACAATGCTCTGTAAAGTGAATCTCCTCATATAGAACATCTGCCCATTAAAAAACAACAAAGAAACCCCAAAACCCAACAACAACAAAATAACAACATGTTAAGCTCAAGAAAGACTTCTGCATGTTTCTGTATTCCTGAGAGATCTTATGAAAACTAAGCCAAAAATAGGCTGGTAAAGGAGTGCCCTGCTTTATAGCATGGGTGTGGGTTAGCGGTGGTTTTCTGTAACCATTACATGATTGTATAATTTGGGATGTCAGAACAGATCAGCATGAATTTGGAAGTGAAGGAGAACATAAAAAGAGAATAAAGAGGCTTGTATCCAGTTTCTAGCATGGTAAGTGCATTAGCACATCCTTCTGAAATCCAATGAGATTGGCCTACTTTTTGAGTTAGCTAGCTGGCTTTGGGCTTTGGTTGAATGTGAAACCAGAACCAATCTAATGAAGTACTATTACAGCCCCTGAAGCTGATGTGGTGTCTGCTGCTGCTGCTATACAGCTGTGTGCTGTGTCAAAAGATGCTGAGTGAGAAAAGAGAGAGAGAGAAGGGTGGTTTCCAGTATTCCTGTGGGATCCCTGTGTGGCTCTCCAAAGGCTTCATAACTTGTACGTCCCTGTGTTCCAGCTCACTCCTGTACTTAAAGGCACTTTGAGGATTCATTTATTAATTAGTGCAGCAGTGGGACCTTACGAGTTTGTCGCTGAGGAGTGTTAAGACAAATCATATGTATCGAAGTTTATAGTTGATGAAACAGGAATTTTGATTTTATTTCTGAATTACAGAAATCTGTTATGTGTAACTCCTCAACCTACAGTGATGCCGCATGCTGCTGTGTAGTCCTTCCAGTGATGGTCTTCAGCTTAGATCCTTGGCTTACTCTTTACTTTGATCTGTACCTTATTTTAAGGAGCCTTGAATTGTTTTAGGGGTTTTTTTGGTGGTACTCACAAAATATTTTGTTTCTTGCCCTCCATGCTATATTTTAATTTCACTTCCTTTTAATACCTGTAAAAGCATGAAAGCCAGCAGTCAAATTCTGAGCTGACTGGTGACACAAATGAGTTATTTAGTAGTCCTGGCCTCCTTTTGTACTTTTTTGGTTCCATCCTTAGTAATTGCATCATGGCTAAAATCAGCCTTCATTTGGACTGTATTTATATGTGTTTTAGAAAGTTTTTTTTTCACACTGATGTACAGAAGTGTAGGAATTGTTTTTGTAAGGGGAGCTGGATGGACTCCGTTTTGTGGTCTATCTTTGGAAGTTTCTTTGCAAAGCTGACTGAAAAGAGGCATGGACTTAAAGAATCTGAAAGTAGGGTATTTCGATGAAATTTCTTCATGGAATCATTCTGAGAATGCATGTGTAGGTATTGAGGTAATAATTAGGGAAGTTCCTTCACTGCTTTAGTTTGACAACATTTTTATTAATATCCTGGAAGAAGGGGGATGAGATTTCAGTTGGCAAGGTTAAGAGGAAAAGAGAATGATGGCAGTTTTAGCAAAGGTATCATTAGAAGTCACCTTAGGTGGTTTGCTAGGAAAACGTAACATAGCTGACACAGCTATACTTCCTTCTCTTTAATGCTGTTTGTTGAAAACATGTTTGTTAGCATTTTATAATTTTGTATGTGCCTTTTTATGGGACATTTGCATTTGTAACTGAACATAGACTTACCCAACACAGTGCAGACAGTGCTAATAGGCTCTGTTTATTGTTAAGCGTTTAACATCGCAGTACTGCATAGCCATTTCATGATTGATGCATGTCCATTCTTCTGGTTACACTTGAAAATTAATAACAATTTTCAATACCCATTTTCTCTCCATATTTTACCAATCCTGATTTTTTCTGACTTAAAATTTTAAGCCTCATCTAGCATGAATAAGTTACTTTATTCTGAGATGAGTAATTAATTACTAATTAAATGAACTTTGTTTAAATGCTGTGTTTGTGAGAAATTGAAACATAATACAGAATGAAGAAAATATTTTTCACTAATAAGATCTAGATTTTCATTCTTGTAAAAGTTTAATTTTTTTACATCATCTTGGAAAGTTTGGTAGGACTCTAAAGGAAAAACTTAGAGTAAGAATACTCTGTAGAGTTCTAAAGCAAGGTTACCATTTAAACAGATTTTCAAGCTTACCATTGATCCAATTATAAACCTAAAACTGGAATTAATACTTTGCATTACGAGTTGACAGAGTGAAAATAGGATATTTTTTCAGGCCAAGAATATAATATTTTGAATCATTGGCCACTAAGAATGTGACTTTCTAATTCTGGCATATTTGCATGGTCATTGCTGCAAAATGGTTATCTACAAAGATTCAAAAGTAATTAAAATATTAAATATTGAAGAGCTAATAGTAATATTAGATTCCCTCACTTAGTTTAGTTACTTAATCTGGCCTAAATATTTTAATTATTTTCATGGAAGTAAACTATTTTCAGAAAAATTAATGTTTTACTTCAGATAAAATGTTTTCAAAAGAATAAAAGTTTTTAAGAACTGCAGCTTCACATAGATATAATGAATTTAAATGAGGATTGCCGCTTAAGCTTCAGATTGTCTGACAGTATTTGGTAGTTTTGACCACCAGTCACTAAAATTAGCTGTATTACTTTGATTAGTTTATTCTGGTTAGTGACTATGGAGCTTGACTTTTTTTCTGTATTTAGAAAACAACTTGAAGATAGAAGGGTCTTTTAAAATTGTAACCAAAAGTTAAATCACTTTTTTTAACCAGTGGGGAAAGTCTTGGATTGCAGCTTCATGTTTGTAGCATCACAGAGAAGTAAAGCAGGCTTTCATAGTATAGGGTCTATCTTCAGAAATCAAAGCTGTTTACTCATATACAACATTTTCATCAAAGTTATGTTAAAACAATTTAATCTTAGCAGGCTTTGATGCTCATCCTGAATTGTGATATCAAAAAATGGAATGAAACTGAATTTCCATCAGACTTTACCCAGTGCTCTTTGTAATTCTGCAGCATAGACCAGGTCAGCCCTAGCAGATTCCTGGGTTTGACTCTTTCACTTGGATAAATTAAAACACCTACCAGTTAAAGTGGAGCTCTTTTTTAAAGTAAAGCTGCGTTTAAAAATTTTGATGGTTATCGGTAACTTTTAGTAAGTAACATTTTTGTAAGTAAGTAACTTTTAGACCCTAAAGTGGCCTATGAAAACTTGCAGAATGCATTTAGAATCAAGAAGCATCTCTATGTTGTCGGAGTTGTTTGAATCAGTAGGTGAAAATGGTAGGAGTTGAACCAGAATGCTGTGGATGGGAGTTTGGGAAGTCTCTCAGTTCCTCTAGGAAGGTCTGAGTTACCTTGCAGAAGGTGTCTTTCTCTCTGCTTGCATGCTTCAAACTTAATGCCGTGTCCCGCCCTCGTCGCCTAGTTGACACAGTATTTAGATGTGACAGAGCTATGGATGTGTCATTGCTACTTTTAGCAGTGGAAGAATGTGAATCTTGTAGTTCTTTGGAATTCTGTTGCTCTCCCAGTTGTTTTGTTTGACTACTGTTTAGCTCTATTGCTGTTTGGATAAGTTCTACTTTACTCTTTACCACCTCTGTAATTTTCTCCAGTTTCAGTGCAGATTTCGCTGAATGGTTGCATGCCAGCTTTTATCTAGAGGAACACCATTCTCTTAGTTATTCCTGTACCTAAATTCAGATAAGTCCAGAATATGACCTTTTGACCATATAAATGTGTCAGTTATAGGTTTTCAGTCTGTATAATTCAACTTATCATTTGTTTTGCTGTATTAGTGTATATCTTAGCATGTTTTCCTTAACTGTGATTAAAGACTTTTAAAATTCATGTAAACTCTTTACCCATATAAATATGTGTTTTACTTCACAATTTACGTATTTGCTTATAGCTGTTCCTTGAATATTCAGAAACATGCACATGTAAGATGACGAACAAGGTGGTAAAGTTGATATCATAAAGTGGATAGTGGTTAAAATTTACTGTGTGATTAAAGGTAGAATATTTTTGCTATTTGCTTTTAAACCTCAGCATCTTCTTTAATTTTACAACTTTGAGAATCTTCTTTTTCAGTGCATTGAAATACATTAATACTATGATATTTGGCAGAAATGTTCAAATAAAGGTATTAAAACCCAATTAACAGAAACTCTTCAAGTACTTTTCTCACTGTCTAAATTAATGTTCACACTTCACTTCTAATTTGGCACTAACTCACGTTCTCTGATGCCACTTTATATTGGTAAAATCAGTATTGGTAGTTTAACTAACAGTTGATATATTTGGTTATTTTAAAACTGCCTGAAACCAAAGTGGTCCGATACAATTTTCTGTAAAAAACCTTTATGGATTATCCTAACAGTATCCCTTGTCTATTGGGAGCTGTTGCTGTCTTCTTATTTTACCTAACTTGTTTAGACACTTTTGAGAGGTACTCTTCAGATTTCTTAATAAACCAAACCCTGTAATTTCTTAATCTTCAATCTTTTCAGAGCATTCATGTAATAATTGGTTTTATTTCTTGGCTTAATGTAGTTTTTGTTCCACTCATGTCATTTGTAATTGGCTGCCCAATAATAAGCTTTTTGCCTTTTGAGGTCTAACTGGGATTTTCTTTTTCTAACCCTCCCTACCCCAAATCAAACAAAAACCTTACCTCAAAACAAACACCATGATCCCAAACTACAAAACTGTCTGCACCGATTTTAATAGAAATTAAAAATTGCTCGTGTGTTTGTTTTATGTACTAACAAATACTGGATGTTTGACCATCATTCTGCTTCTTTTTTTTTCTGGGGCACCAAATTAGACTTTAATAATAAAGGTGCTAGATAAATGAAACAGGTAATTAAGGCAGAAGTTAACTTCACAAAAAATCTGAACATACAGATCTGTTTGAAATAGAGGCAGGGATGGCTTTCCTAGTAGGAATCATTTTTAGTCCTTTAATTTGAAATTGCTAGTTAGTTTGAGATAAAATTGCTGAAGTCATGGGGGAATAGTCTGTGCAGCTGTGGCAAAGCTTTCTTAGTGTCAAGTCTGTTCTCCTACTTGTAATGCTTATGGAAAGCCTTTTGCAAAATGTTGTATGAATTTGTACACCAGCTGCTCATATGGAAGGTTTGCTTATACCACTTCAGACATAAGCTAAAAACACATCTAAATTTGTTCAAGCAGACCAGCTTCCAGTATTCTTTGTTCTTGTCAGCAAGCTGTATGTAGCTTAAAAATACCCCCTGTACTAATAGGCCTTTCTAGAAAGTATCTTCTACCAACTAGGCACTCTCCATCCCTTCTCATTTAAAAGAAACATTTAATTTATTATTTCTTTTTTTAAACAGACACCAAATCCTTCTGCAAGTGAGTTTATTCCTAAAGGGGGATCAACCTCCAGGCTGAGTAATGTATCCCAGTCAAGTATGTCTGCCTTCTCTCAAGCCTTGTTCTCTCACCCCTCCATGGGAAGTCCTGCTACTGCTGGGTTAGCACCAGGTAAGTTGAGAGTAATGATTTGTAGTACAGTGGTTTGTTTTGTCAAACATAACCTTGTATATATAGTTATCAGATTTATCAGGTATAAATAAAGCTACCTGCTACTTTAGCTCTTAATTTTAAGGCAATCATTAAAAAGTAGAGGAGCTTTGAATTTATATCCCAGTAGTATGGAAATCACACTGCAGGCTGTGAAATCTGCTCAGCCACAGCAGCATTGAAATTAACAACTTACTCTGCTCCTTTTGGGGAAAAGGGTTGCTGAGTTATCACATACTCTGTCCTAAGTGGTTCTTGCCAGAGCAGTACCTGAAGATGATTTAAACTACCCATAGTCTAAAAATGCATTGTAGTCTACAATGCATATGATGTTGGAATACCACACACCGATGTGCTCTTTTTATTTGTTTCTAGACTGTGTGATGTAGAAGTAATTATTTGCAATATTAATGAGTGCATATGAGGACTTAAAAATCTGTATTAAAAACACAAAGTAGAAGACAAGCTAATTCTATAGTACTTTGCCGTGCAAAAACAGTGTTAATTTTTATTGTATCTGTCATGTGTAATCTCACTTTTAAGACCAATTTATAGTTATTTCCTAGGTTTTAAACTCTTACTGAAATGTGTTCCATGCAGTCATATAATTGAGTGACAGATTTTTTTACACATTTAAAAAGTTCAAGCCCTTCATGCATCTTCTAGTCTTCTATTCTTAAGATGTTAACTTAATTCTAATAATTTCATTTGAATAAAATTAAAATACTTTTAATGTATAGCCATCAGCAGATCTGGATATTCACACTGCAGATTCTTTAATGAGTTTCTTTATGTGTTTAAACCTCCAGCAGTCTCTTGTGGCTGTCAAAGAAACATTAGGTAGCTGCCAAAAGGCAGACGGACAAATGTTATAAATGATTTTTTTAAGCATCTATTGGCAATTGCCATTTATTAAAATGAACTTCAGTCTTTCTTGATGCCAGTGTCAATGTGGAAGAAGCCAGCATTTAGCTTGCATGTAAAAACTTACCAGAGCAGGCTAGGAAAGTGATTGATACTTCTGTTGACCAAATGAACGTGTTGTGGTACTGTGTCTGCTTGATACTATATTGTACTGTACCGTCTTATTGGAAAACTGTTGTGTTTATATGCCTCTCAGCCTTGTCACCTGGATTGAAAAGTGTGTAAAGGATTAAATAGAATACAGTAAAATGATCTGCTTTTGGAAAGTGTCCAGTGGGGTCTCAGAGGGATCCTTCACAGTCCAATTTCTTTACTATCTGTAAGTAATACTCGAAAGGATAAGTAACACTGATGAAAGAAGTTCGCACAACCATTTCAGCTCCTAGAAATAAATATAGATACCAATGCTGCATACTTTCTAGCCTCAAATACTATTGTTTGTTTATGGACAAGAGAGATGGGGGAGTATTCATAAGAGCTAACTTCAGGCAGAGTTGGCTTGTTTCCTTGCTCTTCCTGTATAATTAAAAAGGAAATATAGTTCAAAGTAGGGATCTTGGTTGGATTCTCTGAATTTTTCTAGAAGCTTTTCTTTTCTCACTGAGGGCAGGATTCTCTGAACCTAAGTGTCCTATGTAAATATGGCTCATAGACATTTATTTTTATTTAAATGTCAACATCAAAGCTGTCAACAGTATGCATCCACAGAAATTCCTGTTACCTTAAGGTCAGCTAGGAGGTGCTCTTTCTGAAAAATTAGACTCTTAAATAAGAAAGCAGTATCTTCGTGTGGAGAAACTTCACCACATAGGTCATGCTGGATAACAGAATAAAAAAATACTTAAATACATTCTGAAGTTGTCATGAAAAAATGGTTGAGATCTGTTAGCTTTCAATAAGTGAAAACAAATTCAAATGGAACCCATATAGAGAGTTTATAAGAATTTTCCTTTGAATAAAGATGTCTCCTTCCAGTTAAAGGGTGCATACTCTCCAGTAGAATAATTTTACGAATTTAAGTATTTCTGTGAGATTAAGTTTGCTTATAGTAATTTACAGGATACTGGAGGAAATAAAAATTTCATAAGAAATAAGGAAATGTAGTAAGAGTAATTCAAGACTTCCATAGTTTTATTCACTCATAACAAAGTAGGTAGATTAGGCAAACAATCCTTTGATTTTCTTCTTGATGATGGAAAAATACAAATTCTTTCACATATCTGATTTCTGAGATTTCCCTAAAAGTAGTTGTAAATCAAAACCACTTTTGACATCTAGTATTTCATATGTAACTCAGTTGTCCTTGGAAAATTTGTTCTGCCTGTCTTGTCAACCATACTGCAGAAATACTGAAAAATATGGTAGGGGAAACCTAAAATACTTTAGTGGATAATTTCTTGTATCCATGCCTGATGTATCAGTTAGGATGTAGCATGGAAGAAGGTTACTCCTACATTCACACATTTACTTACATAACTGCTTTCTAGGGTAAAGTCAACATAGTGTCTTCATCTTGGTAGCCTTTAATAGAATATGGAAATAGAGTGATATAAAATGCAACTTACGCAAGTGGTGGGAGAAAATTATTTCATTGAAGAGTTGTAAACAGATCTCATTTACCATTTCCAAACTCTTTCCATAAACTCTCCTGAATACTATCTTACTGCTCCTCCCTTTCCTTGCTAGCAAACACACCCTGTTTGTCATTTATGTGTGACATTTAGTAAGGATTTGACAAATGGCACTTCTGCTATCAAGCTTATCTTACCCAGTCCTTTGTAGCTATATTAGAGTATTAATGTCATTAAAATATGCAACACAGTGTATGAAAAAAGTTCATGAATGTCATCTAAATGGTAAGACATCATTGCTGTGTTGAACTTGAGAGAGAACAGATGTATAGCCTCCAACAGCAAAAATCTGTCTATCTTGGGTTTGTTAAAGCTAGGTTATAGCTAAAGAATGATGCCTTTGTCACTGATGGAAGTGACAGCAAATTGCTGTTGCTTCTATATTTAGTCCAAGTCAGGTTCTGAGTTTATGCAGAATGTAAGAGATCCCATTTCTGCTGCCAGTCTGATCCTACTGACGTAGGAGCCAGGAGTGCGAAGGTGTTGTTCTTGTGTCCAGTTGACACATCTCCATTTGTCATGAGCTGCAAGAGTGTAGTTCTCAGAACCCACAGCCCCAGCTGGAGACGGAGCACTTTCAGCTGAAGTGGTTTATGTGGCTGAAGGCCCCAAGAGCTTGTTCCAGCCTCGTGGATCAAATGTGGTGCAGAGGAAGTTCTGCAGGCATTCCAGAGTAATGTAAGAACAGAAGGCAAAGAGACTTTAAAATTACTTTTTTCCCAGTTAAAACTGAAGAGGAAGAATTGATGACTCAAATTGTTTAGGCAATGAAGCAGATTTAATTAACTTGAAAATACACAGCGATAATGCTAATAGACCTTGATAGAAAGCTTACAATAAAAAGAAATATTTAATGAATTTTAAAATGCTACTTTAAGTTCTTGAAATAATCTAATTTTATAATTTACTTTGCTTTGTCATTCTTCAAAATTTACCTAGTAGTCTGGTGTATCTCTGAAGTACAGAACATTAAAGAGATAAAAAGTTAAATGTTTAACTTGTGACCTCTCAATGTATTACAAGCATTAGAAGCATAGGGATATGGTTGTAAATTAGTAAATTTGTAGGCAAAACTTGAAGGTTTTTTTTAACCTTTAATGTTCTAGGCCAGCTGATTTGCATACACGTGAGCTTAATGAAATCCTGCCTCACTAATTTGTGAATTCTCAGTAAATCAAAAAGTTGTAGATACTGAGTCATTAAGAGATCATGCTTAATGCCCTTTGATCCTGATTATCTCTGCGAATTCTCAGATTCAAAATACAACCTAGCTTTTAATTCAAATGCAATGTGTGACACAAAGCTTTATTAGAAAGATTGATCTCATAAAATGTCTTGGAGCATTGTCTCAAATGCATGTCAAAGTCTGCCATTGCCCTTTCCTCAGTCACAATGAAACTTCAAAACTAAAAAACAAGGCAAGAAATGAAAATAAAAGAATAAAGAGGGATATGCAAACATGATCTCTCTCTTTACAGAAAAAGAATAGCATCAGGAGCTGCAGGTGTGTGTAGGTAGCCTGCACAGTCACTGTGAATGTTGGGAAAAGATCTTCAAATCCTACAACCATTTCCATGTTGGTATGACACCATGACAGCTGCGTACCATGCCACCTCTTTTTAGATATAAATAACAGTGAAGTGAAAGAAGCCCTTTCTCCTTGCAGTTCATCTTGTGAAGGTTGTATTTGACTTCTTCATGAAGTGTATTAAGATTCCCCAAGGCAGGGAATGGAGAGCCACCTTTGCTGGTAGAAAAGTCTCAAGGGGGACAAATTGAAACAGGCTTTTTGATATCTGTCATAGTATTCCTGTTGGCATTTGAATTTTACTATAGGAGAATCTTGAACCCTGTCATAGGGAAAGCTTAATGTTATTTGTCAAGATCATTGATGAGATATATATATATATATATAGACACACACATATATATAGACACACATATGTATATATAGTCTATACAGATATGTAAATTGTAGGTAGATTTTTCAAAGCTCATTTCTTCTTAGGCCCGTAAGTGAATAGCCAATTATATAAGCTGTTCTATTAAAACCAGCCTAATTCTGTGAAGTGTGGTTCCGTTGTTGCTATTGTATGTTTAGTAACATCTTTTTCCTTGAGTACGAGTTAGTAGGAATATATATTCACTTTTTAATATAGCTATTTTCCTTTATTTTCATCTAATTCTATTTGTTATGATTAAATATTAATATTAGTATGCTTTTAACTGAATTACTAATGAAGTTGGTGATATCTACTTGAGTTTGTGCACTGTATTTGCTGCCTTAAGTTCTTAAATATGCATAAGTTTCACTGTACTATTTTTTTTTTTTTTTTGTTATACTGGGCTTTCAATTCTTATTTAGATTGTGCAGAATGTAATGCAAGTCTCTCAGAAGAATCTGTCACCTTCAGTGTTTGTTGTCTCGGCTGTTTGTACCCACCATGGCACTAGGAGCAAAATTCTTGTAGCATGTGTAGTATATTGTTCTAGTAGAGTAAAACCAAACTGTAGTCAAGCATCTTTCATCTCCTGAACTCATGCATATTGGCAAATGAGGAGCCCATATGTTCTGCCTGCCAGATGATTTTCACTGAACTCTCAGTGTCGTTTCAAAATGAGACCTAACTAGACTGGAAGGCCATCTGAAGGGATTTGTGTAATGCTGTGATCCTTTTCTTTCCATCTTGCATTAGTACCTGTGCAAAGACATTAAGGATTTATGTGTGCAACTATTCTTTGGCACATTTTTTTAAAAAAAATAAAACTTAAAGTGGAAATTGTTTGAAATGGTGTCTGTCAAAACCACTAGAGATCTTTTTTCTTCTGTGAAAATTGCAGTAGAAGGTCACAGTATAATTTTATCAAATTCCAATTCTTCAGTTTTCCATAAGATATTATTTACTGTATACTGTGTCTTGTACATGTAGCGTTTATTTTAAAGTAGGAGAGGTCTTCAGTTAATTTTCCATCAGTATATATGAAGGCTGCTGAGTTTTTCATGATCCCTACAGTTGACTGTTTTATTGAAACAGTTATTCTTGAAGCCAGTTATTCCTGTCTGGGTTGAGATGAAGTGCTTGTGAGGACTTCAGTTAATACTGCTTTACTGGAACAGAGTGAAAAAGATGTGTTAGTAACTTTCCATGGATGAAGAGAACTCTTGAGTATCATAAATTGTAGAGTTGCTTCAGTTTAATGGCCACTTTAGTCATCCTTCAACTTCTAATACTAATACATTGTTTCCTTTGAAACTGATCTTTTGTCCCAGTGGATTAAGAATGCATTTGTGTTTTAGTCTTTTGTTAAAAATGTAACAATCTTTACAGTGCCTTTTGAAACATTGACATGTTACTTAGTCACTCAAGGTAACTTTTTACTTTAATGAAAACTTACTTTATTTTGTAGCATAAAGTGGTGCTATCAACATGTGTAACATTTTACAGTCATACAGTTAATTTCTAAACAGATTTTTAGGAGACTATTTGTTACCATTTAGAAGTGCCTATTATAATTCACTTTTTAAGTTAGTACACTAATCAGCAGTATTGCCTATCTACAAGGTGTTTTTACACACATGTACATGTATTAATATAAAGGAAAGTTCTGGCCTAGAAAATTGCAGACTTGTTTTCCTTTCATATTCTTATATTTTACATTTTTATAAAAAGAATAAATGACTGAAAAGACACAATTAAAATTAAAGACATATGATCTTCCCACAGTTTACATTTAAAAAACCTTGTTTTTTTTGTTGGAACTACTCACTTTTGAGGAACAAAAGAGAATTGTGCTGAATTAATAAGCATGGGTTTTGAGATGTCAAAGGAGTAAATGAGAGGAGTAAATGAAAGGTTACAAATATTCTGTTAATATCATTAGGATAATATAGCTTCACAATAATTTTTTCCCAGGTTACTGCTTACTTGTTAATACTGAAACTGTTACTTGCTTTTATCTTTTGTTTTAAAAAAGAAAAATGAAATGTAGGAGGGATGAGATTACTTTAGGGACACGATACGAGTGTAAAATCACTCCTACACATTACTGATGATGCATTTTGAGAACGCTGCATACAGTAACTCGTGATTGAAGTTAAATAAACTAGTTTATGTAACTAAAAAGTGTGTATGCAAAAAAAATTTGCTCCTGCTTTCATTAGTCAGATATTTGCTTAAATTACTCTGGTTACTAGAGCTTATGAAATTAATTTAATCAAATGTCTGAGTAATAACTAACAGAATACTTAATTAGAGAAGAATTCTCGACTGTCAATAGAATGTTAAATATAAAAGTTATGTATCTTCTAACCTTTTAAGAAAAGGATTTAGTATGACTAATACAAATCTGATTGTATAGAAGAGAAAGTACATTTCAGTCTGAACTGAGCGACAGTAAATTTCAAAGATGTTTTCCTTGGTGATAATCCGAACACCTGAATATCTTAGATCTTCTGCTAGTAAGTAATTCTGCAAGGAGTTTTTTTGAAGGGTTTTCTCTTACTCAGCAGCACCCTGGAATGTCTATTTTACACCTAAATTTTTGTGAATAAGCAAATCCGAGAATTCTGCATGCAGTAACTCTTGAAGTAATTAAACTTTCTGATAACTAAGAAGTGTGTATGCAAAAAAGTTGCCCTTGTTTTTCTCATTGATGCACTTTTAGAAACAGAGTTTCTCAGGCTTCAGTGGAGTTGCCCCTGTAGTGTTGAAGGTGAACACCAGCCAATATAATAATTTCAAATAAATTAGAAAATCCCAACAGGAATGTTTAATAAACTTCATATCATGAGATGTTGCCTATCTTTCCATGTCAGATAGATCTTTTGGGGGATGACTTTTGAATATCATAATTACAGGAAAATAGGTAAATACTCCCCTGAAGTTATTAGTAATAGCATATTGTGTACTATTAACAAACTTACTTGTGTGCTGTATTACTGGAGACATTCATAGCTTTGGAGTTCTAGTAAAAGGTACATGCATAATCAGGTGAAGTGAGTTACAGCTTAGCAAACTTCATTGACTGCTCATGTAACTGTTAAATAAACCCTCACTTATATAGTCATTAATATTTTATCTTTTTGCAGTTTAATGAACTATCTTCTAGACACAGCATTATTTTGACTTGTCTTCCCCTTTCAGCTACTTCTATGTTTTTCATTTCAGTTCTTCATGTGTATATCATAGGTTCCCAAGCCCTATCTCTCGGCACTAAGCAAAGATTTTTGGGAAAATATATCTGTTCAGTCATGCTCTTACTCTTTTCTCTCTCAAATTTCTATACCTAGATGAAGAGTTAAGTGTCTCACCTGCTCAGAGTGCTGTTGGTAGTGAAGGCTGCTTTTCTGAAATTGCTAAATTTTTTTTTGATGACAGATTTGATCAAGAATATCTTCTTGTGTTTCTTTAAGGAATGTCACTGTCAGCAGGATCTTCTCCTCTTCATTCTCCCAAAATAACTCCTCATACATCTCCTGCTCCACGAAGAAGAAGTCATACTCCTAACCCAGCAAACTATATGGTGCCTACTAGTGCCTCTGCATCTGTTGCTAATGCTGTCTCTCAGCCTCCATCTACTGGCCAGGTGATCCAGAAGGAAACAGTGGGTGGAACAACATACTTCTACACTGATACAACTCCAGCACCTCTCACAGGAATGGTATGTTGGCTTTCAATACACAACTGTCTGGAGTTTGTAAGTGCTGAATTGGTTGATACTACAGATATTATTTTTAATGCTCTAAACTGCTTATTCTGTATGAAGATTAGGCCTTTTAGTTATGTTAGTTGTTCTCCAAAAATCACTGAAATATAAGGACAAGAGAAATTTTTGTGTTTTTTCACATACAGCTGTGTAGAGCTTTCTGGGGTTTTAATAGAGTGATAGCGAGAAAGCATTCTATATATCTCAGGGATACATACATAATGAGAACGTCAAGAAGTCAGAATTTTTTTTTCTAATAGCTTAAATAGGTCTTACATTTACAGTGATGGAGAAAAGGCAGTTACAAAAATGTTAAAATAACTTTGTACATACATATATACACATACACCTCGCTCCTCCTTGAAATCATTGGAAATGAATACTACATTAAAAAATGGTAACATAGCTGACAATATATTTGTAACTTATACTGTACAGGAAGATTTCAGAGTTCTGTAGTTTGGACTGAAAGAGTGAGAAAACTCTTCATTTACGTTATCCTTAAGGATTTTAAAAAGCTTCTTGAAATATTTTATTTTTAGGTTTTTCCAAACTACCACATCTACCATCCAGCTGCACCTCATGTTGCTTACATGCAGCCAAAAGCGAATGCACCTTCCTTCTTCATGGCAGATGAGCTCAGACAGGTAAGATGATAGAGAGTTTAAAGGGAAATTCCATATCTTGGCAAAAAATAGAAAATTGCTAATGGTAGAAGAGAAATGGACACTTGCGATCTGTGCAGTCAGTTTTCCCTGTGGAGAATTTGAAAAATCAAATCTTGTATTAGGTGGAGTACAACAGAGGGTGGGTATGAGTTACAACATATATGCCTGCAATCTAATCTGCATGCCATGATTTACTATTCAGCTCAGTACTATTACTGATGTATTTTTTTGGTGTTTATGGGTTTATTTTTGTAGCATTATTTTAAGCTGCAATACTATTTGGCTTTAAAGTCTCCCACTGAAATGAAAGTGTATGCAGGTGTTTGAAGAGCCCTTCTTAGGGCTCATCATCTCAAGGCTGGCTGTGAATGTTATTAATTTCAATTTTACTGTGGTAGGTAAAACTGTCAGTGCCAGCTGTAGCAAATGTCTTCTGAAGCTCCTTCAAGAATTTAGGTTATTTTATCATTCAAATTTTCAAGCTAGTGGTCTTCTGACTCTCTCTGCCCTGGACAGTTGCCTCAATTCTCTATTTTAGTACAGGTAGCTAGTACTTCAAAGACAATGTGCTCTTAAGTTATCAAAACTAATGAGCTGAATTGTTGTGTTCAAAACTTACTTAATTTCTCCTTCAGGAACTCATCAACAGACACTTAATAACTATGGCCCAGATTGATCAGGCTGATATTCCTGGTAAGTAAGTGTTTCTTATAAACTAAACAGTGATCATGTTTTTCTGCAACCATGCGCATTTATCAATATTAACAACATCTTGCTAAAAATGCCACCTGTTTTTAATTTTTCATGAAGCCTTAATCATCAGCCTGGGCTGTGGATAACCAAATGCAAAGTGTTTCAAAAGTATGAATTACTTGTTCTCTCTTCTGTTCTAATTTTCCTCTGTTTTGAAACTCCTTGATAGTTAGGAATACTTCAAATTGCTGAGAAAGGAAAAATCATTGAGGCAGTAAAGCCTTGTGAAGAACAGTTTTGTATTACTTTGTAGATATTAGGTACTTCTTTAAATGATGGATATATTTTTCAAAGGTTGTATGTAAACTAGCAAAGCGGTTTGTTTTGAAGTGGATTGGCTGGTAGATCAGAGAAGGCTTTGTACTAGTTGTCAGACAAAAGAACCATAATGCTACTTACTGTGATTTGGCTTTTGGGGAATTTACATTACTCAGCTTGATTTAAACAGTTTTTGCTTGCAGTACCTTCTCAAATTTGTGCATAGTATGATAATGATGCAGTTTAAAAAAAAAGTTTAGTGTTTTTAATCCAGATGAAGTGCAAGGGTAATCTTTTACTTACTCTGATTTGTAAACCTTTAGCACTTCTCTCTCCTTGTTTTCTAAACCAGTATATTAAAACACATAAGACTGATACTTGCTTTTTTTTCCTGAGAAAAATGGGGTTCTTACTGTGGTATGAAGTCTGCATTGAAACTGGTGCTTATTAATGAATCAGTGTAGGAAAAACACCAAAGAAATGTCATTCATAAGGGCAAATTTCTAAGGTAAATGAGAAAATGGCAGATGGAACCATGCAGCTATTCTGTTGGTTTTACTTGGTGTAACACTTTTTCTGAAGACAATAATTTTAGCTCAGTGGGATCACTTCTAGGAACCTACCAATATGTTGGTATTAAAGCAAAAATAGTGAAGTTTTACTTCACATGTACCTAAAAGATGATGGAGACAATCTGTGTATTAGTGAAAGTCATTTTCATTTTCTCTGCTACTCAGTGACTTTCTCAAAGTCAACTGAGGCCTAATGTGTTTTTGTATATAAACTGATTTTTAGCAGTTCCTGCCGAAGTGGACAGCTACCATAGTCTCTTTCCCTTGGAACCACTGCCACCACCTAATCGGATACAGAAAACGAGCAACTTTGGGTACATTACATCGTGCTATAAAGCTGTAAATAGTAAAGATGACCTGCCCTATTGCCTTCGGAGGATACATGGTGAGAAACGTGGAGTTGTCTCAGTAGGACTAGCGTTCCCAAGCATACCCGTCATATTTTAATGTCTGGCTGCTTCTCAGCAGTTTCAGATGAAATATTAAAGTAAAAATTTCTCATTCTAAACGTTTTGCTTTAAACCATGGGTTTCATTTTTTTCCTAGGTTTTCGTCTTGTTAACACAAAGTGCATGGTATTGGTTGACATGTGGAAAAAGATTCAGCACTCAAATATAGTAACTTTGCGTGAAGTGTTTACCACTAAAGCTTTTGGAGAACACTGTAAGTTTTTCTTTTTTCTTTCCCTCTGCCCCTCCTCCTCCCAGCTGATGTGTTGATACTTTTTTCAAATGTGCTTGAGTTAATAAATGTCACCTGTTTCTATTTTTAAGCTCTAGTGTTTGCATATGATTTTCATGCTGGAGGAGAGACAATGATGAGCAGACACTTCAATGACCCTAGTGCTGATTCCTATTTCACAAAACGGAAATGGGGTAAGGAAACCACACTATCATATAATACTTCTGTATTATACTGTTTCAAATGCTTCAACAGTAAACATCTGGTCAGAAATAGTTGTTCAGCTTAATTTTTTGGCTAATCAGTTCTGCCATACCATAAGCTGATTGATATGAGAGAACTCTCCTTCACCTCCTATCTGTAAAAGTTTTTTAGATTAACAAACAAGTATAAAATTGGTGTCAGTGTGTAAGGGAGTTACAGCTCTTTGAAAGAAAAATAAGTTGGAACAAAATTGGGAGCCAGGAGCTCTGGTGTCCTTATTGCAGGTCTGTCACCAGATAACACGTAACATTTAATAGCGATGATTCCAAAATTCAGAAGTTATGCTATGCCAATTTGAAACTTGCTGTTTAGGTGTCCTACCCTTGTCTTTTTTTCCTCACTAGATATTATGAGGAATAATTAGACAGTATTTTATTTGATGGTTTGAAATATGAAGTACTAGTTAAGACAAGAAATGGATTGAAAAATCCCTGTACCATGTTCTTTTCAGAGACCAACTTCACATTTTAGGTCTGATTTTTTTTTTTTTTTGGTGTGGGGTTTTTTTTGTGTTTGTACATAGCTTCAATGGAGTCACTAAATCTACATCAACATTCATAAACAAAGTCTGTCGCAGTGTGGTCTATGGCTCAGCAAGTAGCCCTGTAGAGCTCATATACTTGTGGCTAAAGCCTCTTCCTCTCCACAACAGTGTACTGTCAATCATTCTTCCTGTTAGGACCAGTTCATGACCCCTGCACTCTTACAAACTGTAGTCAGGTGTATGGAACAACAGCGCCATGCTGACAAAGAGAGGTGGTCACTGCTGAATGGAATCACAGAAAGACTTAAGGTAGAAAAATACTCTGCAGAGCTTCTTTGGACCAACTTCCTGCTTGATGCAGGACCAGCCCTGGAATTAGATCCAGCACTAAGTATGACCAGAGAATTGTGACATAGTCTGATTTTTTTTTTTTTTTTTTTCATTAGAGAAGATCTTCCCTAAATGTCTTTAGGCTGCCAGCATATGAAGAGAAACAGAAGCTAAGATTTTTTTCATTCTTATGCCTTTTGAAATTAGAGCTTTTAGTTGTGAATTCAAACTGTTTCAAAGGTTGAGATGTAAAATTTCACTTGGCTATCTTTTACATCTGAGTATAGTGGCTTGGTAGAGTGTGAATATGTTCAAAGGCTTGAGGATAACCTTATATACATTCAAAGACTTGTGGATACCTTATATACTGCATAATTCTCACCAACTTTGCACTGAGCTGACCAGTATAAGTGGAGATGGAACTTGATTTCCACCACTGATTTTAGTGGTAATATCTCAGGTAGAGGAAACCCTAGTTTGGTGTGTCATATCCTGTGGCAAATCAAAGAGTGCAATTACAGATTCAATGAGCCTGATGTGAAACTAATTTGGTGAGATAAAACTGGAAGATCTACTGCCAGGTTAATGACTGTTACGTGCAGGACTAGACTTCTGAGTGTTTCCCAGTCATGGCTTTCAATTTGCATGTAAATCAGTCCTTGTTATGTTTTTGTATCTCTCTAGAGAATCACAGAAGAATGATGCCTGTTCTAGATAAGATAATAGAAGTTACAATAAAATTCTTGGGAACACATTCTTTTGTCACACTGGAAAATAATTAAGTTTTGGTCCTATAAAGGGCAGTCATGTCTCATTAATCTGTCAAAGTTCTTTAAAGGAAGATCCAGTAGATAAAACCTTGGAGTTTTCAATGAGTTTCCAACAGAGTGTTTAAAAGAACCTGAGTAATCATGTGGCAGAGAAAGTTCTTAGGTTAATGTCTGGTTAGAATATTGGAAACAGAGTGAACAGTGAAGATCACTGACATGTCTCACAAGAAGATGTCCTGGGAGCTGTATTTCTTAACACATTCACTTGTTTGTTCTGAAAATAAATGGTCTGTCAAAGTTTGCTGGTAATACCAAATTATTTGGATTGTTAAAAACAAAGGCCAATTGTGACTGATTGCAGAAGGATCCTACAAGACTGGAACTCTTACTAATAATATAGCAGGTGATGTAAACCAATGTTTTCAAAGGAAAAATGTAATTAAACATAAAATGATGGCCTCTTTTGTGACTGTTGGCACTCAGCAGTAGGTCTGGGACCACAGTTAAGTAGATTGAGGAAAATACTGTCCTCTTGCAGAATAGCTGTAAATAGGAAATAGATTGATGTAGCTTATTGCTAAAAGAGCAATGAAAGGGAAGACATTGTATTCAAGATGTGTGTGCCTGATAGACTCCTCTCTGTAGCTGTGGTCCTCCTCATGTGTTTCGAAGGATGTAGAAGAACAGCAAAGACGTTGAGAAGAGGTGACAGGGATTATCAAAGGTATGGAACAGCTGGATGAAGAGCAGCAAAGTGAAATAATACTTTTCATGCTTTTAAAGATGGAAAGGAATGTAATGGGGTTAAGAATGACTGGAATATGGTCTGAAAAATCACCTGGAATAAAGAAGACATGAATAAAAATAGCTTATTTCTTCCAGCCTAACACTAAGGACTGACCAATTAAACTAGACAGGTAGCAAATTCAAAACCTATGTAAAGATAATTAAGCCATGGAACTTTCACAGATTATTGGGGACATTTGCCTAGGTTCAGGGGGAAGTGGGCTTACTCATGGAGGAGAAATATTTTGGGACTGCAAAGACATATCTACCTCTGGACTGCAAATCACTGGAGGCTAATAGAATATTTTACTTGTCTAAGTTTATACACTTAAGTATTGATTGCAAGCTGATTTTAGTGTATGAGTCTTTGAAACAGGCTCATGGGCTATCTGGACCCTTTATTTGGCCTGCTTCAACTTTTGTAGGCAAGAATAATCTGGGAAGTTGGAAATAAGACATCAATGTCTGTTCAAACTAAAGCATTTTTTAAATAAAATGAGCTGTTGCAACAGAACTTACAGGGATATGTAGGGAAGATAACTGTCTCCTGGCTATGGCACTTATTACCTGCTCTTTCAATCTTTTTAGTGGATAAATTAGGTGGAGTCACCTGAATTCCCAAATTTTGCCAAATCTTTCTGCATATCTTTGCTTTGGCCTTTCTTTTTTTTTGATGACTGCTGCTTTCTAGACTGGTCCTCAGTAGAAGGAGCCATTTAAGAGAGAAAAATAAGATTGCATACCTATAACTTGATTTCTCAGAATTGCCTGCCTTCACGGATCCTTTCTCCATCCCCTCACAGAGTTTCTTGGCCGTCTGCCTGCCTAGAGGAGACTTCCAAGAGAAGCAGGGGAATGGATGGAAGTTGGGTACTCTGCAGCATGAGGCCCAGATTAGTACAATTGCTTTTAAAGGTTTTAGGAGGCACAACACTGTGAACCTGATCAGTGAACTCAGAGAATTTGATTTCAGGTATGCAACCTTATTTATGTTGAACACTTCAGTTGGCAACATGAGACCTTGACAGTTAAAAGATGAGGGTTATGGTTTACATGGCTGTCTTGCATGTCACTGGTGTCAGTGTGGTCAGTCTTGGGTGTTTTCTTCTTGCTATGTTATTTACAAACCCTGTTACAGAACTACCCTGGTAGAGATTTGGTGTGGGGGAGAAAAATAGCAGCTTACATTTATTTTTCTACTGTAAACTAATGTCTCTAACTTCTGAATGCAGTATAATTTGTTGCTTGTGTTCTTTATTCAGTGATATCTCCTCTTCCTTCAGGTGGTACAGTGTGATAATCCAACATTGTTCTGTCATATTTTACTAAATTTGCACGTGTTTTAAAATCAGGAATCTGAATTTTTAGTTAATTGCTACTCAAAGTACAATTTGAAAAGTTGCTTCTTATTTTATTCTCACTTCTTATATTTCCTCAAAACACTTCTTCATACTCTAAACATTAAATCTGTTGTTCTAGAACTTTCTGCTTTTCTTCCACCTTTCTGATATTTCTTAGCTTCAGATTATAGTACCTATTAGTGCATTTATCTCTGCTGAAATTATTTCTCTTTGCATTAGCCAGTTACCCCAAAAGTACTGAAATGTTGCTCTTAACAGGCCAGTGAATGAATGGCAAACCAAATTCTGAATGTATGTACTTTAAAAGTTAACAGCCAGAAAATCCAGGCAAATTCACAGTAACTATTGGCAGCTGCCAGAAAGGTTTGTCTTCATGAGTTTTTGTGGTTGGCAGAGATAAGCATGCCTTTGATAAGTCCTTTGGTCTGCTTTTAATCGCTCCAAGTAATTAAATGTTGGTGTACACGCTGTTAGTAGGAGTTCTCAGCAGCACAGTCTCTGTTCTTCAGCAGACAAATACTTTGTGATGAAGAAAAGCACGGTCTGGGAAACTTGCTTTGCTCTTGACACATTAATAGTAGTATGTAATGCACAAAAATGGACTTCACTGCTGACTTTACAGTTTTTGCATCCCCACGTGCTGAGTGTTTTTTCATAAAATACCCCTTCCATTGAAAAAGAAATAAGTTGTATGATGACTAGATGAATAGTGTGTGATGAGGAGTAAGAATATATGAATATTGAAAGTCAGCATGATGTTTTTGAAGACAAAATATGTGACTAATAATTATCCTAAAATACCTTTCCCAAAAGCTGCAACCTTTTTAAAGTAAGTTCAAGTTTTCAGTAGCTTTGGATTTTTTTTTTACAAATTATATTGCTGCACTCTAGTAGTTCAGAACCTTTCTGTATATTGAAAACTGGGAAATGTGAAACCAAACTCCAGGTTTCCCTGAAGGAGAAATGAAGGCTACTGCATTTGTCTTGTTGTGTGTAGGTACACCAAGTAAACACTGAACAATTCACCGTTCAAAATGTAAAGCAGGGATTTACAAGCCTAAGAGGTTCAATTTAGTAAACAGCTAAATCTTTCGTTGGGTTTTTTTTCATAACTGTGTGAGAATTGCTGTTTCTTAGCATACTTTCTGACAGTGTTCCTGATGATATGAAACAGGTCCTGCTGCTGGTGTTCCCAGGTCTTACTTCCCACCCCAGGACTATTCCTGGATTTATACTTGCACTGGAGAACAGAATTTCACTTGAATGCTTTTTTTAACAAGCGAAAACTTAATGTACACGTGCACACCGGTACAAAGGGTAATTTTTTTTGTTCTGTTGAGAACAGCGTACCACAGAACTTAAAAATAATTGTCAGCATTTTTATTTATTTATGTTTACCCCAATGTGGCAAGGAAAAATAATGGATAACCTGTGTTTTTGAAATGGCAGGTTTTAAATTTTTAATCTTTTCCATTAATGTCTGTGTTCAACGTCTCAGAGATGAAATTATTGGGAGAGATAAATCTGCCATGCAGTAGGTGGGAAGAGCACAGTCTGAAATTTTGCTTGTTGTAGCCATGGATTCAACGTGTGGTGGGAAGCCTTTGCAAATCAACCATGGAATCTCTTAAATTGCTTTTTCAAGTAATACTCTGATTGTTTGGGTAACATTTACTTATGTTCTTGTGATGTTTTTCACTGTGTTCAGCACTGTTTGGAAAGCTTTCCAGCTGTGTGTTTCTCCTGAAGAGCAAGCTTTTGGGTCTCATCTCCTTGTGTCCTTGCTCAAGTGCTGTCTGTGGCAGGTCTGATGGGCCTCTGGAGACATACATTATAGTCAGCATTGCAGCAAACTGAACTGCTTTTAATCATGCTTATTTTGAACAGATAGATACGTAAGAGGGCATTCAAAGCCGATTCTTCCCATGTTTGAGCTTGTATGTTTGGTGTTTGTGAATGTGGGGTGCAGCCAACTGATGTGAAAGCAGAAGCCTAGATTTGGCTGTAGCCTCAAGTAAATTTTTCCAGTAGTGAAATAATGCTGCTTGAGATTTTCTGATAGATGAGGAGAATCTATGTTGAACTCTGGTCTTTCAATGTATATTGGATTTTCTCTTGGTTACATTGCCTTAATTTGAAAATCAAAGGGCAGGTGCTGTTATACATGCAGTAAAATAACTCCCAAGTTTTGGCTTTTCTCTCTCTTTGAGGTATTACAGCAACATTTCTATTCTGGGCTTACTTTGTACAGATGTCACTGTCTTACAGTATCCATGCGCATCCCTGTTAAACTTACTATTCACCTGTTGCTGTTTGCCAAATATAAAGTGCATTCTAAGCAAGTAGTAAAGAGTCTCAGCTAATACAGGAGGTTGTATCTCCTCAACCATTTTATATTATAATTTTTTGTCATGCTGAAGAAGAGAGACTTATGAGGGAAAAAGTTTGCTACGTGAGACTTCTGGTATGATGGTTTTGTGGGAAGTGATTTGCATAATGATTCATCAAGGGGCCAGGAAAAACAAACAATATCTCATTGCATTCAGCTTTGCGTAGACATGCCAGGCTTATTGCTTTTTAAAGGAGTCATCATCTTGATCTTCATAATCTAAACCAAAGCTCCTTAAACCTGAAAAGCAAGCTAAAATTTAAAAATGGACAAAGCAAGGCTCAAATGAAGGCTGGTAACATTCCCAGCCCATCACCCCAAAGTCAGTAGAATTTCCAAGTAAAAGGTTATCAGTAATGCGTTCCACTTTTTTTCACTGTACATATATTTTGTGTTTGTGTACACATGCAAGCATACACATGCTCACTTTTATCAAATGCACAGATGTTGATATGGTCCTGTAGGAAAAGAGGAAAAAAATTCCCCAACCTCAAAAAACAACAAGAACAAAAAACAAAACAACCCAAAAAAACCCCAAACAAACAAAAACAAACAAATTAAAAAAAAGTGTTTAGAGAAGAATGCAGTCAGTTTACAGCGAACTGAATCAGATGCTTACATGATTTTACTTAATACTGATGATACTACTGGTCTCAAAATTAGCAAAATCAGTACTGAGGCAACCTCTTGAAATGTCTATCGTGGTTTGTAAACTTGAGATGTACTGTCTTACTCTGGATGTATTTTCTTCTGCTTCAACTTTGTGCAAGGCAAACAATGGCAGCTTATTTGAATGACACACATCATACTTAAAATAACATATGTTACCTATATCTTCATTTTTTCATCTGTGACTCAGTATTACTCAAACTGTTTGCAGTGTAGGATTTGAGTGTGCGTTTGCAGAGATTGAGTTTCACTTTTGAGAGGAGAACTGCGAATCCCTTTGGAAGGGGAGCAATGCATTTCTTTCATATGACCCATGGCACAGGAGTCATGCAGTGATGGCTTGTCAGGGAGCTGTGTCACAGCCGAACATACGTGAAGTTGTGTTCAATGATGTTTAGCCACCAAATCCTTGTCTGATTTGCCCATGTAATTTGAAATTAGCGTGTTATTTTTTTCTTATTAGATGATAGAAAATGTTTAATTGGGAAGCCTACCTGTAATAAAGGAGATAAAATGGGATCTGTTGCAACTATTGTGGTACATACTCCATCTTTCAGGATACTGGTAGTACTGAAGTACCTGCATATTTTGATGTACTTTGAGCAATTTCCAACCAGTGCTCATTCTAAACTTCAAAACATTGTTTCCCTGAACATAAGAGTGAAAATAAAAATGTCTAATGAATTGTCAACATTTTCAAAAACCACGACTGAAACCAACCAATGAAGAAAAATCTACTCCCAAACTCACCTTTAAAGCACAATAGATGTGTCTTTCAGGGACTATTAAGAGCTAAATAAAATGAATAATAGTTAGTTGTATGATTCAAGATGTAATTTGCCTTTTGCACAGCAGCCTTCTATTGATGCTTGCAATGTTTTGATTCTAGGTCAGCATGATGGACCTCTGCCACGGCAGCATGCAGGATTGCTTCCAGAGTCTTTGATATGGGCATATATTGTGCAGCTCAGCTCTGCCTTACGGACCATTCACACAGCAGGACTGGCGTGCAGAGTTATGGATCCAACGAAGATTCTGGTAACGGGCAAAACAAGGTAATGAAAACATTCTGTCTCACTGTGTTACTGTGCTTTGTGTTCATGGCAGCTGCTGACTGTGCACCTGATACATAAATAGCTACTAAATTCTCTCATCTGGCATGAGGCAGTGTGCTAAAGCTTGTAATTTGGGTTTTTTAAAGGTCTTTTAAAACATATTTTGGGAAGACTTATGCATTATCCTCAAACTGCAGATCAGACCCACGACTGTCAGTTTAGAAATTTTTTAATTTATTTGTAAACTGAATATTGTCTGTGCATTTTATCAAACAGTAAAATCAGTCTTCTCTGGTGCATAGTAATTTGCTACGTACGGATGACTTTTATCATATCAAACCATTTAATAAATGGTAGAGGAAAAATTGAGTAACCAATAAAGTTTAATGGCAATTCTTCTTTTTCTCTTCTTGTTCCTAAAGGTTACGAGTTAATTGTGTTGGAATCTTTGATGTTTTGACGTTTGACAACAGTCAAAATAATCCACTGGCATTAATGGCTCAATTTCAGGTAAGACAACAATGCCAGTTAGGTTGGTGGCTTGGCAAAGGGAGTACTGCAAACCAGTGTGATTCTTTTTGGAAGACAAGTACTTTAATTAAACTGTAGTCCAGTGTCTCTATCTGTAAATGACTGTATTTTTTCATTTCCGATTTGGTCTTGGTTCTGCCGTACACTATTCAAATTTGCTTGTAATTTAGAAATATGAATGCTCACTTTGATATCTTCTGCTTCTAAAATTTCAGCAAGCTCACCAAAAAGGTTGAACTATAGCATTTAGCAAACTTAAGTGAGAAACGATTGGAAGTAAAAATTTCTAAATGAAGGAGAAGAAAAATCTTCCATTTAGTGTTAGAGATAAAAAATAATGATTCAGTAATAGTTTTTGCTCTGTCTTTTGTGATTTTAGCATAAATAATTAAGTGTTGAATACCTGTTCAGAGAGGAGTAAGATCTTTCAATTAACTGCATTTAGGCCCTCTCCTCATGCCTAAAAGATTCTAGTGTATCTTTATTTTGGGCTCCTAGTTTTTCCGTGCTCTCCTGGTGTTCTCTGAAGCGTGGACTCTGCATAATTCCTGAATTAAGAAGAACCCCTTTAGACTTAACAAAAACTGTTCCACAGTCATCTGGAGCATCACTGTGTACAGGAGTGCCTCTTTCCCTAACTTCCCCTCAGGGTAAAGTACGTTACTTCAGCAGTCATCACATACCCTGTCTGTACTGGGAGTGAAAGACTACAGTAGGGAGTTGGATTTAATTTATTTTCATTAATTGAACTTATTCACTGTGAGAAATGCTTATTCATAGTCTTCGAGTAAAAACTGAAATGTTTGAACTTTGGCCAGCAGAAACTAGCTTGTTGGAGACCATGTCCTAGAACATAACTTTTTTTTTTTAAATGATACAGTAAAGCAGTTTTCAGTGTACTTTGAGGAGTGTACCAAAGAATTTCATGCTCTCACACACACACACTCAGTTACATATCAGTGGGCTTTTGGTAATAATTTAGTGGAAAACAGTTGAGAGAAGATGAAAATACATGTAAGTAAGGGATTTTATGCCTAAAAATGTAATGAGATTTTTTATTTTAATCTAAGTACTTCTCTATTTTAATTGCAACTTGGAAAGGGATCCTCCTGAGATATTATGACATTCAAATAAAGTAAAACATTTAAAATACTTGGTGATACAAATCTGAAAATACTTGCAGGTACACAAATCTGTCAAAAGCACTTACCACTATAGCAGCCCAACACTTAGCAGCTGACTTGCTTGATAGTGCCTAGTTTTTTTTGGGGGGAATGGCTTTTCATGTTTTATACATTGTTAATATTCAAATTGTTTAGGTTGCACTGCTAAGCCAGAAAATAAGTACTCCTAAATACTTAGCTTGGAAGATCTAAACTGCAATTAGTAAATACAGTATGGCATTTTTTTTTGTTGCTTTTTCTAGAAGGGCTGGCCTTTCACTGCCCTTTTTCTTCCTTCAGAGATGCCGGACTGAGTTCATTCCTTGAAATTTAGGAGTCATTTCTCATGCTCTACCTTTGTTTGCCCTAGTCAGATAAAATTACAAAAGAACAGCTGCTGCTTGTCCTTTTTCTTTCGATCCATGACCCAGTTCCTGAATTCCTCTGGGACTCCTGTGACTGTTAAAAACGTAGGTTATCTCTTGGTTTACTGCCCAGCTAATATGCATTTCCTTGTTGTTGTCTTCAAAGGAGAAAGGTATGTTTGTCAGGATTTGCCATTTTCTGGCTATTTCCCATGGTTAATATAAAGAGAGAGATTTTGGCCAAAACAGTGAGGGGCTATGTAAAAGGAGTGCAGTTATTCTTTACAATGTGTCAAACACATTAATCTCTATGGTCATTTAAGAGTTACATAAAGGCGGCAGTAAGGGAAGCTAAAAAAAACTAAGTGAAACATGAATGGCCACTTGCGTTAAAAAACACTTAAACCTGTATAAATTGCAGCACATCACTTCCTGCCCTGCCCCAATCCATAAATCTTGTGTCAATCAGTTGCAGAGTACAGATGGGAAAACTAAATGGTCATACAGAAAACAGTAAGAAGGTTTAATAAATATTTCTGTATTAGGAATAAAATGTGAGTCCTCCCCTTTAAAAAAATAAGAGAATGTAAGTTTTACTGTTATAACAAGGGCAATAAGGTTAGTTTTGCTTGAAGTAAATATTTTCAAAAAGTTTAGCAAACCAAAATAACTTTTACATGCACCTCCTCAAATTTAAAGAAACTAGTTTGAAGAGGCATCTCAGGTATTAACATTGACTCTAAAAACACCCATCAAAATGTAGGAACTTGGAGGTATTTGTAAGGCAAATTCCAGAACTTTAAAGGATAAGTGAATCCACAGAACTGGAGTGTGGATGAGCTGATACTGATCCAAGCATAGCAGTGGAACAGGATAAACAAAACAAAAGAAAAAGTAATGTTAGTTTCAAAGAGTTTCTAGAAAATGGATCCTGTGAAAAATAAGTTTTATTTGAATAGCTTACATGTCTGGCTGGTAAAATCAAGTGTATAAAATGTTGAGGTATCTTTAGGGCTTGAAATTGACTTGTAATAGGGAGACATTAATGAAGGGGATTGTTTCTGAGTTTGTCTCTTAGAGCTGGTTTTTAGTGAATGCTATTTAATAGTTCTATCAATGAACTAAATGCTGATAAAATCTTAACTAGCAGAGCTTTCAAGAGATAAAAAAATAAGCTGGTACATGTTGCAGTTATGAATTGTATTGCTAATTAAATGGTTATTAGTTGCATGCAAGCTGCAGTTTTGAACAAAAATCTGCCTGTACTTAGAAGGTGTAAAGCTTTTCCTTGAAGGTAAGAATCAACTTCGTATGACTTCATAGTCAGTGTTGATAGTTACCGTAGCAGAAGTTTTCTGTTGGATCTTTGGCAAAAGGAACTTACGTGATCCATAGGAGCATGCAAACACAATAGGGAGTACAAAGAGGGAAATGATTGTACTGAATATAGATCTATACCTTGCACTAGCAAGGCTACTACAGGAATGCAGCATGTATTTCTAGTGTTCCAGCTGCAAGGAAGTCTAGTAGTTCTTGCGTGCCTTCTTTAACCTTTCTGTGCCTAGGAGTAAGAGCTGACTCTGCTGATATTTTCAGAGGAAAGGTTAGGACTTTGTAGGTGTATGTGGATTGCTTTGTTACAGAAAGAATGGTGTAAGCCAGCTCCTGGGAAGTCATGTACCCTGTCTAAATGGATACAGTTGGTCAGCAGATGGTAGTTTAGTTGGTTCTAAAACAGTAATCCGACTCTCAGAAATCCTGAACTTTATGGGATCTTTGTAGCTTGAGATACTCTGATTGTCCAGTCACACAGGAAAAATATTGCCTTTGTGTTCTTGTAAAACTTCAAATATTGGGTATTGTGATAACATTTTCTTTCAAGGTTTCAGCTAACAGTGAAGTGCCTCCAGAGAGCAGTCCAAGCGGCTCAAAATCTGAATTGTGTTACAGAATTACAGATATATCTTAAATTGGTCAGTCTCTTGACTGGATGCTTGAAGTTCCTAAAATAAGTGAGATGAATCTAAGCCACTTTTGTGTCTAAAACAAGCTAATCATTGGCCATAATTTGAAAACTATGTGTTTGAGGCTGCATTGGAGTGTCATATCCTCTCTGCTAGTTCTAGTGGTAGATGTAATTTGCAAAACAAACAAAAATTTAAGGTTGCAAGTCAAATGCTCAAAAACCCCACAAAGCTCAAATTTAGAATTTCCTGTCTGATGTTAAATGTAAGACTTTCTCAACCATTTCTAAAATCTAATACAATGTGTATTATGAAGGCACCTGTGCAGAGGAAGACTTCATTTTCATAGGGTCTTGCCTGAAGTCATATATTTTCAGTGTCTCAGGGTTGTGTGATGATACAGAATTTATATAGGATATATCCTTATGAATGACTGAAAGTTAAAAGATACTAAGTGTAAATCAGAGGACTGCAGAAGGAAGTAAGACTGTGGTTAATACAATTGCATATTTCTTCCAAGTCTTTTTGGAGAAAAAAATCATAATGAAAATGACATTGTCTCAGGTGACACATGTCTCTAGATACTGCATCAGCAAAAATCTTCTGTTTAGAGCTATAAGTGTTCCCTGCTGCTGAAATTGGCTACTTGGTAGTGGAAGATAGTTCACACCAAAATGGGAGTTTATTGCTCTGATTAACTTCTCTTTACCAAAGGAAAGAGGAATGCTGATGCTCAGAAATTCTGTGTTGCTTAGGAAATACTCTAGCAAATGCCAGTTCCACCTCCTTATCAACCACTTTGTCCTTATTTCTGTCTCATTTTCCACATCCTGTTTCTGTCTTCATTAGCTACAAGAATAATATGCTTTTTAACTTCTGACATATTGTGTATCCATGTCCAAATTGTGCTGCTTAATCATACTTGATATAGGAACAGCAGGGACATTGAGAGACCTGGAAAGGTTTGGTATTTTTCCCTGTCCCTCAGCACCTGGGAGACGTGGCTTCAGGGAAGGCTCTGCTCAGCTACTGCAACCAGAGGCAGCAAGTGTGGTTATACCTCTGGGTGGAAGAGCTGTGAGGGACTGTGGCATGTTCATCATCACAGCACTTTTCTAAAGCTGCTAAATTCTAGCCAGAACTTTGAATGTTGCAGTGCTGCCAGATTTTTTTTAGCCTTTCTGACAGAAATGACAGAAGGTGGATTCCTTGTATGACTGCATTCTCTGCTAAATGGCTTGGCCTTGCTCTAGGCTATGGAACTGACATTCTCAATTATTAGTAGCTTTTATGTTTTTAGTTTTGCAAAAATACCTTTGTTTCTCAAAAAAAAAACCCTCAGGAAAATTCTAGTTTCATATTTCTAACCGACTGTTGAATTCACTCTGAGGCATGTATCCAGCATGGAAAGCTGCAGGTGTTTTTAAGTTTGGCCAAGCTGTGTGCAGTTGAAAGTCTTTCCATGGAAAGAACCAGTTCAACTTTTCCTATGAATGTCATTGTTTGCTACTAAATTAGGCTCTTGCTTTTAGCAGTGGACTTTAAAATCTGTTACGGCTTTTCAAAATCATTTCTCATGGCTGACTATTAATACTGGCAGAATTTTCTGTTACGGCAAAGCAGACTCTGTCCAGCGTTCATCTTTTAAGAGCAGTTCTGCTTTTAACAAAAGTGTTTAGTAATGCAAAGGTTTTTTCATAACACATGATGCTGTTCAGTTTGTCAGCCATACAGACCTCTCTAGTTATTTTGCACAGTTCAGATCTTTTCATGCTGTCCATCAGAGATGAAAATACTAGAGCAATTTGTTAAAATGGTAATATGTGCTAGAATGTGGTGTGGATTCCGATATGGAATTCACACTGGATGGCTAGTTCGAAAAGATATGAATGCAGAAAATGCTGGTTTCACTTTAATAAATAATCCTTTTATTTCTACATCTCGTATTGAGAAGACTTGCTCTGTTTGCTACCAACTTGACTTGTCAGGATCGAGCAGGTGGGTGGTTCGGAGAACCTCATTACAGAGCTTCTACTCACTACACAGTTCTCTCTGGTACTGTCCTTAAGCTAAAAATAGGTAAATTTTAATCATCCAAAGATAAATATAGTACTTAAAAATTGCTAGGTGTCAGGACAGATTTTTCTCTTTACATTTTAACTACTGTAACTTGAACAATCTTATTGAACTTTGATTTGAATAGTACTTACTTTAGTTGCTCAAATTCTTCTAAGGTTATTGAAGAACTGTCTCTCTTTAACAGCATCTAGTACCATAGGTAGGATTTATCTCTGTACTAAGAATCTTACCTGTGTGTGTTTTCCCTATTAGCAAGCAGATCTGATCTCCCTGGGGAAAGTTGTGTTGGCTTTGGCTTGCAATTCTTTATCAGGAATTCAGAGAGAGAATTTGCAGAAAGCAATGGAACTGGTGACAATCAACTATTCCTCTGATCTGAAGAATCTGATTTTGTAAGTTTGTTTAATAAATCTTTTAAAAGAGATTGCAGCTCTTTTTTATGTATACAAATGCAAACATCAAAAGTTTTATGTTAATTTTAGATGCAGGTAAGATTACAAATAAATCTGCCGTTGTTGTTTGCATGGTCAGTGCACTGTTAAACATTGATACGAATTTTTTTGTATAACGCTGGCAAAGCTTTTAGTAAGAATTAGGAGTGTAAACAAAACAAGCATTTTAGGTTGTCTTCAGTACTTCATTGCGTGTTCTCTGCAATAGCAATATGCTACTCGTATCTTATAGTTTCAGAAGGTTCTGAGAAATATGCACATTGACTTTTTGGCCAAAAGGCTGAGTGCTAGTTTTTTCTGGTTGCATATTATTTTTATAGTTCAGTATAGTCAGCCTTTTTCCCCTTGAAGCACAAGTGGGAAAAGTAGAAGTCTTTGCTGCTTTCCTCATTTGAAAAACAATTGCGTTACAGTCTGAATCTGCATCCTTCTCTCTTTTTGTATATGTTCTTGCTGTTTGAGTGGAGTGAACTGCAGAGTTTTGTTAAAGTATACCCTTGTCTTGTTTAAGTAACTGACTTGATGTATACATGCAAATTAACATATGTTTTCTCTGATGATACCTTCTTTCAAGAAACATAATAATTGTCAATTTTGTGTATTAAATACAAAAAGTCAAAAATCATTATAAAATCATAATGGAATATAATCTCTGGAATTTGCAGAATGTAATCATTTTGGGGTTGGGTTATTTTGGCAGATATTTGCTGACCGACCAAAACAGGCTTCGCAGTGTAAATGATATCATGCCTATGATTGGTGCACGATTCTATACTCAGTTGGATGCTGCTCAGATGCGAAATGATGTTATAGAAGAAGACCTAGCAAAGGTAAATCATGTAGTAATTCCTGCAGAACGACCTGTAGTCAGTATTCCTAGAGTTGTACCTTAAAAGGGAATGTTTCCTACTGGTTTCTGTTGGGTTTTTTTTGTTTGTTTATTAACCTAAGTAATCTGCCTGAAAGCTTGACAACTCCAAGCTCAGGCTTTTGAAAGCCCGAAAGCTTCAAGAAATGCCTAGTTTTAAGATGTCTTCAGCTGTGCTTTAACTGAAGTAACATCTTCATTTCCAACCAGTAGTCTTGGGGAAATGATGTTCTTTATAGCATGGTTAAAAATAGCATTCTGAGTAAAGAAAGCCATGTGGATCATGACATACATCATGTAGATCATGTAATGTATGCTAAAGGTTATGCAGCAATATATATACAGCCCCTTAAATTTTTAGGTTTGTGTTCCCTTTACTTCTTTCATATGTTTTCCTTTCCAAGTGAATTCTAATTCACGGAGATACTGTGTTCAGCTTTGTGGTAGTTTGGTTGGTCTGTGGTGTTCAGTCAAGGTATCAAGTGCTAGCTATAAAGGAAATATGTACTTTGTATCAAGTCGGAGTGTATTTGTTCAACAGGAAGGAGTGTCTGATACTCAGAAACCACTGACAGCAGGATTTCTACCAGGACTGAGATACATTACAGAATGCTTTCATGACCCTGAAAATGTGTGGGATAGGGTATTACACAAGGATTTAATCAAATCCTGTGATTCCACTCCATTATAACCCCTCACTGAGAACTTTTTGAGACAGTAGACCAGTGGTTGAGATTCTGATGGACTCAGTTCTCTTGATTTCTCCAGTATTGTCTTGTTGGAGAACAGTTTTCCCTCCTTAATGAAAGATGCTGGAATCTATCAGAAGCAGGGAGCTGTAGAAGAGCTAGGCAGTATCTGTGTACCTCTAGATGTTGGGTGCCCACTTTATCAGAATCAACTACTAATCCTTCTCGAGAGATGTTTAAGAGCGTTTCTTGTTAAGGTGACCTATGTGCCTGCACAAAGCTGGGCAGATCGACTCTTTCCCATAGCGAAGACAGAGATTGCTGTGTGATCAGCATTAAGATTTCTGTATTTTTAGTCAGGTTGTTTGAGCAGTTGCTTCTCACTGGCAGGTGAGCAGAGCTACTACAAATCCAAGTCGTTGCTCAGCCCCCAGTTTGGCAATAGCTGTTTACCTGCCAGTGATAAATACCACTTCTTAATTAGCTGTCATGCTGTAATTTGTTTGTACTACCACATCCTCTCCATTAACATCACAGCTACAGTATCCCGTAGGTCTGGCCTGGTACCCTCTCTTCATTATTGTCCCAAAGCAGATGCTTTGGAGGGAGTGTTAGAAAAAGACTAGCACACACTAAAAAGTGTGTGATTTTTTTTTTTTTTTTCCCTTATATCATCCAAGCATGCATTCATCTGTAGCTTAGGGACTTCTGATGCTAAGAGTGGTTTGTATGTAGTTAATATCTTCATAACGCTCACTTTTCACAGAGCAGTGACCCTATCACTCTATTCCTTTCCTTCCTCACCTTTACATTCATCATATTGCTGTAATAGCAGTCAGTCTCAGTTCATCCAAGCCCTGTGGAGAGTATCTCCCGCCTTACAGGCCACTAAGCCTGCAGGGAGGCCACCTGGAGACTTAGTGCTTGTGTTGTTGCTCAACTGTGTCACCATTGACTGGCAATCTGCAGGGCAGTGAACTTTACACAGATGTAGTTTTGGCTTTTGAATATTTGACCACATACCAAAAAAATATTTGGAGATTAGACCAAGTAGTAGACCTTGGCTAGCTGGACAAGGTTGGTTTTCCATGTCAGTCTCTTTAAGTGTAGCTACTGCTGTGGTACAAGCCGTTCTCCAGTGTGTTTATAGACTATTAATAGAAATCTGCAACCCATAGGATGTGCAAGGTCAAGCTGTTATCACCTTGACCTACTTTATTTACCCAGCTGTGCACAGTAATCTACTCCAGACTGAATTCATTTGAAATCAATATGATCATGCAGGGAATGAGATGCATCTTAGCATGAATAATGTTGTAGAGCTGAGCCGTTGGAGAATGTGCATAATACCAGGAGGGAATCTTTTCCTGACAACTTTGATTTACACTATGAGTTTTTTTTTTTGTTTAATGTGAGTTAGGATGTTACTTTTCTTACTGCATCCTAAGTGATGTAGAAAAACATACTAAATCAACTTTCAGTTGCATATATTCTAAACATCTGTAATTCTAATGTTCTGCCTCTGTGTGACCTCATTGTCATTGCTTTATTTCCATCACTTATGGACTCAGCATTTATACTCTTTTAAGACTTAGATTCTAACTGTTTTGAAAAAACTTGTTTCAGAATTATTTTTGCAATCAATTATTATTTGAGTATTAGTCCAATGATGTTGTTGCTAAATATTTACTAATAATGGCCTGCAAACCATTTCCGATAAACAAATCTGGTAGATTTTCTTCTCATCTTTACCTGAAATAAGGTAGTATACGACATACTTCTGCATATCTTGGTAACTGTGTATATCTGTATATATATAAAAAACCCATGTTCTTCTTGTTTAACTTACTGTATTTTAGCATGCCTTTAAGTATAGGCTAGCAAGAGACTAGACTTACATTTCCACAAAGAAATAGATTGCCTGATCAGCTCCTGCTGGGGCAGAAAGGTATCATTAGATGTTGAATCTTCACATTAGAATTTGAAGTGTTAAAATGAGTGTTGGACTACTGATACTTAATACAATGCATTTGATCTCTGAAAAAATTATACCCTCTTCTTAGAATAAATAAGTCTTTGTAATTAATTGAGCTTCTTTGGCATTATTACCATATATCTTTTGCAAGTAAACCTCTTAATTTTGTTTCAGAGACTCTTAATCTCTTTCTTGTTTTCTAGGAGGTGCAAAATGGAAGGTTGTTTAGGCTTCTAGCAAAATTGGGAACAATCAATGAGAGGCCAGAGTAAGAAATACTTGGTTTTGTGGTTTAGAGTATGTAAAACCCAGTTTGCAATGCACTGTTTCTTCCTTCATAAATTTAAGCTAAACATTTTTCCCCGTATTTACCCCTGGAGAAATGAGTATTTAAGAAGCCTTGAGAAAAATTAGATAAGCAACTTTGACCAAAACTTTAAGTAGACAGGAGAAGGCTACAAATAGATAGGCCCAAGTTGCTTCATTGTATTTAGTATGGTTTTTCTTAGCAGTGAGTGGCAGTAGTTCTGGAGTAAATCCATAGCTTGCTTTAGCTGAAGCGAAGGATGTAGATACGGGTTTAAAGCTAGTGAGTTTTCACCTTGTTTTTTTATTGACTAACTACATCAAAATGAAGTGTTCATTGTCTGTTTTCCAGCATTTTGCATAAACTTAGAGTTATGTTTATAATGCAGGTTTCTACATGTTTTTTACATGTTAAACTTGTTGCAGATAATTTTTGCTTTCTTCCATTATTTTTCTGTGGCTCTTGGAAGGCATTAGCTTTAGGTGCTCAAGCAGCTGAGAAAGTTTTTGTGTATGTTTTCTTCTGTTTGTGGCAAGGGGGGCCTAATTTAATTGCAGTTTATAACAGGTAGATTAGCAGTGAAATAAGACTACTCAGCTGAGATTGAAATGTCATGTATATCTGTGGGGTTTGATTTTTCTTAACTTACTGAGCTTTAATATGAGCCTTTGTTTTACACCAGGTTTCAGAAGGACCCAACGTGGTCAGAAACTGGAGACAGGTATTTACTAAAGCTCTTTCGAGATCACCTTTTCCATCAGGTGACAGAAGCGGGTACTCCTTGGATTGACCTCAGTCACATTATCTCATGTCTTAACAAGGTACACTGTACTTTGGTTAGCTTTTAAACATTTGTTTGGGTTAGCATGCTTTAAAAGAGTATTCCATTGCAAAGCAAGCTGACATTGGAAGGTTAATGCCATTGGTTTAGCTGGCGGTTATTTTCCCCATTTTGGATTAAAACCATGTATTCACTAAGCTAATATTCCAACATCTATGGATATTTTAAATAATATTAGTACATGAATATTAAAAATTTGTTAATATAGCATGAGATACAATATTAACTTTTCATCCTAGAATGCATTGATTACTGTGGATAAGCAATGCTGGTCCCTTTATGCTACTCTGGTCTTTCAACACAGCATAAAGGATCCATAATACTCCTTTAACTGGGGGAGGTTTCTGCTGATGGTTATCACAAAGGATGAGTGTAAGGCAAGATCCATTCCTAAACTGTGCTGACTAGACTAGGAGACAGGAGGGAAACTGCAAGAGAACTTGGTGCAAAATCCTTGCCATCTAGGACAGTGCTGGAAAATTTTTGTGACTTAAAATGTTAAGTCCACTTCTATAATAACTTCCCTAGCCTCTCCAGCTCTTTGTTTTCCAAGGCTGACTTAACAAAGCTATTTGCAGTTTTCTAAGAGCTGCACTAGTAGCAAAGTTTTATGTGAGCTCTCTCATGATTAATAGCAGGAGATGTGTGAGAGACCACAAGATCTTCAGTAGGCAAAGAACTTGTCTTGCTCCATAAATTAAAAAGTACATCAGCTGATTAGTTTTTTTATTGGTAGATCAGCTTTCAAGTTATTTTACATTGTTTTGCCAAACTTCACTAATTCATGGGAGACTAAGATGCTGCTACTTTTTTGTTGTTGTTTTTGTAGCTGCTTCGTAATTTCACTTGCTCTGTAGAGAATGGTGATGCAGACACTGACAATACACAGTTTTAGTGCCCAATATTTTCTTTTCTAGGATTAGGATAGCCAACTTTCTCTTCCAAAAAAAGTGGAATACATTCAGATCCTTTGACATGTAACAACTGTACAGTTAAATCTTTTTCTAAAATTGTCAGGGTTTCTAACCTCCTGTTAGACCACTGCTGTGCATTTTTTTAACCTCCTTTTTATCTTTCTGGTTGGTGTCTGTAATCACTTTAAAAAGGACATTAAAGGGATTGAGGCTAAATCAAAAAGAAAGCATGTTGACATTCAAGTAGGCATTGAAATGCCATCATGATTTGAAAGCAGTGACTCATACTGTACTGTAGCAAGAGGGGACAGTCCTGAATTCATAGGTCAGGTAAGAGACAATGTCAAAGAATGCCTTGTTCTTTGAATGTTCATGGCTTACCTTTTTAAACAGAGACTCTTCTCTTCTGTGGTTGTGGGCTCAGCACACAAAAAATGTAAGGCTTACAGAACTCCGCTTTGGAAATACACTCTGAAAAGCACTATAGAAGTGCTAGTAGAAATTATATGGACTTTACTGCTACTTGCCAAAAGCATTCCTTTTGAATGAAAGCTACTCTGTTGTCTAAAAAGAAAACAACAAACCTTCCTTTTCAATGTGGCGTTTTGAGCATCTTTTCAGCTGAGAATACTGGTTTCTGCCTCCACAGGAGGAGAGAAAGAAAGTCAAATACTGATATTTCTAGTTACCAGTGTGGCTTTTTTAATACAGATCTTCCATGTTCTACATTAACTAAGGTAATTCATTGATTTGTTGCATGATGCTAATGGGAATGAACAGTGGACATATTTCACAAACACCTTAGTAGTGTTAATATTTTGTAACGGATGTTGGAAGACACTGGTGGTTTTATCCTGCTCCACAAAAATTAGAAGCTAATTGGCTTGCTTTTGTCCTTCTGAAACTATTCACAAAGCAGGAACTTTAAAATGTGGAGGTTCCAGCTTTTAAGGTTGCTCTCAAAACATTACTTTAGAAGACAAATGCAAGAAATTTCTAGCTTTCTGTGTTGCTCCAGACAGCAGCTAGTGGAACATCTCCGTGACAAATTTAGTTGTTTTTCTATTCAGTATAACATTATAATACATATATTTGAACATGCTGGGGTTGTATTTCCAAAGAATGGATTGGTAGTGTCATATCTCACTTGTCTCTGCCCCACCTTTTGTATTAGAATAAGAGACTCTGGTGGAAATATCAGTGTATTGACTAAAACAAAACTACAAAAGTTCTGCTTAATAAGAGAGTCTGACAGTTCTCCATTGATGGACATTTCTTGCAAAGTGAAAAGAACATAAGAAACAGTGATGTAACGGGCTTCAGCATGTAAAGCAGGATATTCTTCTGTTAGAAATTAAGGTCTAATGGTATATAAAAATAAAGTACATACTGAATTGGAGAAGTCAGAACAAACCATGAGAAGAAATGTGGAACAAACGTTGATCTTCAACCCCAAATTATCCATTTGGTTAGAGATTATACCAAAGTAATTTTTTCTTTCTAAGAAGTGAAATGTCCCATTTAGCTTAGGAACTATAGGAACTAGTTTTTTTCCAGTCCTGCCAAAAATGTGACGTTTGGGTTTCTACCAGTTTTCAGACTACCTGGGGCTTATCCATCCTTTATCTCATTTTAGAATGGACAAGAAGTAAGTTACCACCTTACATTTAGGTTTGTGGATCTTGTGTGCAAATGTAATGTCAAATTTAGTTTTGTTCTTCAGGAGGTACATGAAAATTTTGCCAGGCTCTCTACACAGGGAAGTATAGCATTGCAGGACTATTAGCTTTGTGGAAAGGGAAGAAAACAATGGTAATCTAGTCCTGTGGTCTGGAATGTCCGTCAGGTTAAGACCAAAATGTCTCGATTTTTTGGCAAGGACGTTGTTGTGGTGCAGTTCAGATCCTTCCTTTGTGTCCTGTTAGCAAATTTGAACTGCACCATAACAATGTACTTGCCAAGAAATTGATTGCTTTTGTTGTTGGGGAAATGTTTTGTCATTTCTTTCACACTTCTTTTATTTTATCTTTTGCATTCTTGTTACAGTTAGATGCTGGTGTGCCAGAAAAAATAAGCCTCATTTCCAGAGATGAGAAGAGTGTACTTGTGGTAACTTACAGCGATTTAAAACGCTGCTTTGAAAATACTTTTCAAGAACTGATTGCAGCCGCAAATGGTCAGTTGTAGTATTTGCTGAAAGCATGCAGGACATTGCTGAGGAACTTAACCAATAGCAAATTGCACTACAGCTGAATTGTTGTTGTCATCTCATTTCACATTTGGGAAACAAACAGGAGATGAGCAAAGCTGCTTGCACTTCAGTCAGGTACACTGTTACTTGAAGGGAAGAATGTTTCACTTATCCTAGAGCTAAGGCTGCCATTGGAGGCTTTATCTGTGAAGAATTTATTTTAGATTAAGGAACACATCAGGTGCATGATGTTCCTACTTTTATTTTTTCCACTTGTATATGCACTAATTTTAATTTTTTTAAGACTTTTCTGATCTCTGAAGTTTTGCCACATTGTATACTTAAGGGAAACTCTTTGCAAGGACATTTCTGGGATACATTTTTGTCACTGAGGATATAGCAAAATTTATTCATTTTTGATATTATTTGCACCCAGAATAGCATAAAGGACCAGGTAAATAATTTAATAGAAATTGTGTTCTATTAATGACCGTTTAGTTTGTAACCTCTGTAAAAGTGTGTTGTATGCAAGCTCTGTATGCCACCCACTGTTAGCTCAAAGAAATGTGCGAAGAAACAACTTTTTAAAGCCAGTCAAGTGAAGTATTGGTGAATTGACAAAAAAAGGAAAGAAAGTCCCCTGTCATTTGATTTTAAACTTTGTCTAAGCGAAGTGACGAAAACAGCATAATGGGAAACATCTTTAATTTAAGGAGCATATCAAACTTGCTCTAAACACAACCAGCGCCTTTTAAAAACTGTTTGTACATTTTCCTGGTAGTCAGAAGCATTTACATTTATGCAATTTTTTTAACAGATTTTTTTTTTTTTAAGAAATTGTTTAAATGCCTGAAGTTTCAGGAGTGTATTGCTTTAGGTTATTTACAGTATAATTTTTGTATAAAGTTCTGTTCTTTGAACCACAGCTTTATTATGGTACGCTACACTGGATACAGATACAAAGACACTGTTAAAAGAAGATTAAGTAAACACAGCAGTTGTCTGGCATCAAGAGCTTTTCAAGTTTTACGGCCTGAATCTGGAGGGATAATGATCTGCTGTGCCTTTGCAGTCACTGCTTAGCCCAAAGTAATATTACTTTTGCTAATACTCAACACATGAATATTCCTGAAGTAATTCAGTCTCAAAAGTCTGGAATTTTGCTCCTCAATTACCTGTCTAATTTTTGGACATGCAGTTGTCTCCAAACTTGGGTATTCATGGGATTTCTAGTTAAACACCTACACTTTGATACTGAAGACTGCCAAATATGTAGGAATTTCCTTTCTTAAAGCAGTAGTGAAGACTGTATCTATCCTTTCCCAGCACTGAATGTTTTAATAGCACTGGGTGCTCACCATGAAGAAAATGTGGAAACTCAAAAGGTCAGGACAGACTCTAAGCACTTGCAACTGATGTTACTGACATCAATTTTAATAATTCTCAATATTTGTAGTTTTCAGAGAAGTTTTTAATATTTCTCTGTCCACTTTTATAAGCTTTAAAATGATTCTCCGCCTTGAGACTTGCATCAAGAAAAAAGCAACTCTCTTCACATCGAAAGCTTTGAAGACTAGGGACATGCTTTACACATTTTAGAAAATGTGGTTGAATCCACATTAGGTAGCATCAGTTGTTGAGTTTAAAAATCAATTATTGTTGCAATTTTAAAAGGAACATAATGTTTAATATTCAAACGATAACAGTTGCCAGAATGTTCTTTTTAATATAAAAAGAACAGGAACTTTGAAAAGTGAACATGCAGAACAGTCTTTTATCATTAGCTCATGTATTTGAGGAAGAGCAGCTGTCTTTTCTATGTTTTTTGACAAATCATATTGTAATTCTTTTGTACAAAAAAAGAAGTACTTGTATTCTAGAAGAAATATGGAATGCTTAATTTATAAGCGGGCTGAGGTTTTTTCCAGTATTGTTTTCTTTGAAAATGAAAGGGGATCATCTGTTCAGTTGTGGGGTTTGGGAACCTTTGAAAATTTAATTTGTGGACCAATATTTTGTGGAAGTGTAAGGCAGGGGTAAAATAGGGCTTGAATTCTCATCCTTTTTAGACCAGCACACCCTCTGCAAGACATGTCTAAATTGCAAACCTGTGTGTATTTGCATAATGTCAGTTTGCTTCAGCCCCTAGTAACCTCAGGACTTGGTTTAAAAATAAAAAGGTAGACAGCTAATAAGTTTTCATACATAATGTCAGCCAGAAAATATTTGGTGTCAGGTAATACATAAAATTAAAAAGAAGTTGAGCTTTGTTTTTTATTTATTTTATTTGGTCTGTATTTGGGAATGATTTGAACAGTCTGAAGTTCAGCTTGGGTGTTTTTTTGGGGAGAGCCCTTCTACCCCATTTTAATTCCATTTAAAAGGTTGTCCTAAAGTTGTCGTTTGATCCATTCATAGGAAGAACTGTGTATCTGTATTTAAAAGAAGAGTCACCAGGATGTGCCCTCCCAGATGGGAAATTTAGTTCTGACCTTCCTATTTTTTACAGCTAAAAGCACAGAAGGGACAACCTTTGAAATCATCTGATGTTGGTCTTTTTAATTTTTGTACCTGTTTTAAATTCTGTTGCTGTATTTACTATATTGTAAATATTTTGTTGAGGGTACCTATGTATTTTTGATTTGCCCTTGTTTCAGTAATTCAGGTGTCAACTGCTTCCCCTAAAAAGCACCAGTATGTTAAGTTCTAATGTCATGATCCCAGTATGTGTTACTCATCTTTAATCCTGTTTTCATTGTTCATGTGTACAGCAGTATTTTTAATAAAGAATACCAGAAGTAACGTGGCCTTATTTTGACAATGTGAAGTTCTGAAGTTGGATCCAGGGCTTTTCAACTTTGGTGCCAGAATTTTATTTCATTCTGCCTCGTACTTCTTTTGTATTCATTCTGTCTGCAATGCGGAGTTTAAACAGAGTCACAAATTGTGTTTAGTGCTTGCCATTGAGAGTGTATCAGATGTCCTAAATCTCAGAGATATTGTTCACTAGAATTGTATTAATGCACATTTCCTTAACTCTCAAGTCGTATCCCATCTGCTTCAGTTTGATCAAGTCTGCTTTACTCGATAAGCCCTACTTTTGAAACCTCTGCTCAAGTACCCTCACTTCAATGTTTATTGAGCTTTTTTGCTCAGTGACAAAGTATATTAATTTCTCTGAGAATTTGCATGTGGAGTCATGACAACTTCATTTTGTGGAATTCTTTTTCTATGTTTTTAACCAGCAAAGGTTAGATGGTTTGCTGGTGGGATAAAATCTCCTATATACATCCAATCCTGACTGTGCTTATCAAAGATGAAATTTTGTGTAATATACGTGAAATTGTCAGTAGTACCTGCACCTATTTAACATGGAGTCATTATCCCTTAAATTGCAGGGTTTTAGAAATGTTGTTATATAAGCTGCAATAAGTCTGATTGATGCACATATCCAGTCTCCAGTTTCCTCCTTAGTAATGTGCAGCAACAGCTGCACAACTCCAGCAGCAGTTGGTGATCCCATTACGTTCTGCTTTGCCAGAGAAAGTTTCATCTCCACTTCCTTCCAGCACTTGGAGAGCCCCTCAGATGATCGAATGCTGTTTAGCAGAGAGCACTTGACTGAACATCTCTGTGGAGGCAGCATCCCCAGCTTCAGATGGATGGGGTGGGGATGTGGGGATTCTCTGAAGAAGTCTCTTCTCTACCCAGGCCTAAGGTGCTGCCTGCTGTCACAGTAGCTTCAGAACAGCTTTGCTGGGGACACCTTAGCTCTGTTTGCTGTCCTTTTGTTTGTTGCGCATCTTCTAGCTGCTGAAGCAACCAGTAATGGTGGGTGGTTGGATGGATGTTTGTCCATGTGCTGCTTTGTCTTCCCCCACCATGAAACCTTGCTTCTCCCAGAGGCTGAGTTGAATTTTTGCCTCTAGACAGCAGTAAGTACTACTCAAATATGCTGAGCCTAGGGGATGTCACCCACACAGGGAGCAGTGACTGGTGTCTGTCACTGTAGCTGCTTTGCTGTGTGAGAAGTGTGCCTTCTGTCTGATGATTCCATGTTCTCCTTTGCTCACAAAACCAGCTTGTGGGATATATGTGTGCCAGATGTTTGTACTGCCCAGTGCTGACTGATGTGCCACAGCAGTCTTTGACACTGGCAGAACTCTGAATTTTTTCAAAAGCAAACTTTATTATATGAATTTAGCAGTCAAATACATTATATAAAGACAGAAAATGCAAGACAAAATAGGAGTTATTCACATCTGAAGACACTTGGGGGTTCATATAAAAGGAATCTTTGTAGTCCAGTTTTCTTAAATATTTATACACAAAAAGCATATTCATATATTTACACTGTGCAAACACGTCCTTTGAGATGCATCATCCTGTAAGTATTTTTGCTCAATTCTAGTAACAAAACAGTTCTGAAACTTTTGTTTGAATCAAGGTCAAGTATACTTAACCAACAAGAGACAGTGCAATAGATACTTAAAGCTGATGATCTCTTGCGCAGAGATGCTTAGCTCAGAAGTAGTGGTACATATTTATTTTACTTGAATATCAAAGATAGTTTTTATTTGTAAATATGCGAAAGGTCACTTGCCTTAAGGTCTGTTAGTGGGTTACATTCACAGCTCTTTAGCTGAATTCTAAGAGATCAAGAGATCATATAACATGTAGCATTTGAGTTAATACATATTTTAGTGGACCACAAGAAGCTGAGATGGGCGGTAATTGATTTGGCAGATATCAGTGCTACTGTGTTAAATGTCCAACTCTCATTTTAATACTGCATTCAAAGGTGAAAGGGAATGGTTGCATCCTAGCACTTCTGGAGCAAAGAACACTCACAACCTTTCTGAGATGCTACAAAAAACTGTGTTGCAAATGAATGATACATTTTTATTCCTGGAAACTTAACATGGAAATTTAGCTGTCTTCATAGACAAGCTGTCCTAACTTTATGGATTGTCTTGTAATTTCTAACTATTCTCTTCAAACTCTCTAGTGATCAATCAAAGTATGTGCAGTCTAGTAGCCATCCTGTCTTTTCAGACAGATTCCCATAAATAAAATATAATCAGTGCAGTGTTAGAAGGTCCGTGAGGTTTTGTGGACAGAGTTTGTCTTTAACCTATCTAGCTTGTGGTTTGGTTCCAGTGTGTGCGTGTTGGCTTGCTGACAAAGCGCAAAACTTCAGTATTTACTTGATTTCAGCAGGATTGTCCAAACTGAATTGATACGTATTCCCTGTTGTTACAGCCCCGGATCTGGTCTTAGTTCTCCTCTCTCCTTGCCAATTGTGTTTAGTAGCACATTTTAAATTCTTGCCTTGCAAGGCTCCCTACTGCGTTTGCCATCTGGAGCAGTAAGATCCATATAATGCCCCATCCCCAATTAGCTTATTCAGCTTCCCCAGAGCATCAGCCTTCCCGCAAGTTTCTCAAAGTAATTTTCATTAAAAATATAGTTTGTGGTCTGTTTCTAGTTTCTGTCTTCTTGAAAGATCTCTTATTTTCCAGCACAACACATACCCCAGCAATAGGATGGAAATACCTCAGTGCCTGGTGCAGTTTCCCAGCTCCCTAAGGCTCCCAGCTACCTCTCTGAATCAGGACAGCAGTGACCCAAGTCTGAGCAGAGGCTATAATAGTGGCCTTCTAGGCTTTCCTGGATGTGGAAGCACTCGGCATTTTTAGTGAAAACTATTGGTGTTGAGCATTTGGGAAAATTGAGGTTTAAGCAATAATGTTTTGCTGTATTTTGAATATGTGTGCTGCAGTTTGTAGAAAAGCAGATCATTGTGATTAAGCCAATTATAACTTTTTAAGTTTTACGATAATTAAAATCATTTGGGTCAAAGTCTTTAAACTGACAGCATTTCTTAAGAACCTGCATGTGTACATCTTGGCCTAGAAGTACTTAAACTGGTGGCTGAGAATAATGGACAACAGAGTTGTAGTCAGGAGGAGGAGAACGGCTGGCTTTCATTTTCTCCAGCATCGCATAACCACAGGTGTATCTTCGCTTGGAGTCACTGAGCTGGTCACAGCTGAAACTGCAGAAGCTTCTTGGCTTGGTTATTCCAGAAAGCACTGACTCCTTGCTCCTGCTGGCACCTTTAACGCTGTAATAGAGCAGTGTCATTGTGAGCTTTCTTAACATTTAAAGGTTTTTGTTTCAGTGACTTGAGCAAAGCCAGGTCACAAGAAGCAGTTTTGTTTATTCTCACATGGTGGGAAGGATATTGATGCAGATGGACTTGCTTAGTGGGAGTGCAGAGCAGAGGACTGAAGGAGTCCTCCTGTGTTCCCTGTGAGTCCCCTTTAGAACAGAGGTGCTGCGAGTGAACATCACTGTTAGAGGTGTTCGTGTTCATTTTATCAGTCTTGCTGCTTGCTTGGAGCACTTGATTGCGCAGCCTAAGCTCTAATTGCTCAGTTTTGGTGGGTGCTGGGGAAACTTTACCGCAGGGTGAAGTAGTGGGGAGTGTCTGGCATCTCTGCTGATGCCAAGGAGGTGTATCGCCACATATAAATGTTTCTTCCCAAGGGATCAGCGAGTTTTGAGCAGGAGTGAAGTGATGAAAGGTCTCAAGCCTTGAGGCAAAAGTAGAAAACTGCTAGTGTAGGTGTTCCCAAAGCCTAATGCTGGGATGAATTTCTGATATAAATGGCTGATGTTTGTGAGGAAGGGCATGAGGTCTGGCTATCTCCTCTTTTTTGGCTCCTTTTGGCAGCTGCCATGAACCGCTGGTTTGAATTACAGTTTTCCTGTCCCATAAAAGGACCAGTTATCCTGTGCAATGCCTTTTATGAGATGCCCTTTACAAAGAGGGGTTCAATGTCTTCTCAGCATAGCCACTTTTAAAGGCACTGTTTGCCTTACAGCACTTTCTCATCCATGTTCAGAGACTGCAGTTCTTAAAAGGGCTCTTTCAATAATGAAGAAAATTAGGGCAAAGAGAAGTTTCACACCTTTGAACTTGGATACCAAAGATTTATCTGTAGACAAAGGACAAGCCAGAGCATTTTTCCATCATTGGTTACATGTGAAATCCTAAAGTAAACATGTTGGACCACAGTGTCTAAAATTAGATTTCCTCCCCTTTATTTTTATAAGTTCATGGACAATCCACTCCTCTCCATTTATAAGGTCAGAAATGTTGGCAGCCCTAGTCTTGGATGCCAGAGAAGACAGAGCATTTGTTGAGGTTTGCAGAGCCCAGAGTTTTGCTTTTCATTTTATTTAGCACTATTAAATCTTTAAGTAAAACTACAGAAATAGCACAGGACTATTTGTGATTACAGCTGTTCCTCTTAGATGTCACAGTTTCTCAAATTCTTAACTCACAAGCCTGTGTGGTTTTTTAAGGAGTGTGGTCTCTGTCTTCTGTCCTACTGTAGGAAATTGGAAGGTCTCCCTAAGAAGACCGCCCCATTACATTTATTAGTAGATGAATGGAGTTCATGAGGAGGAGCCCTTGTGACAAGGACTGCAGATGCATCCCATATTTTTATATTGCATCTGTTGGCAGATGGGGAGGTAATTGGCCTGGGATAAATTCCATAATTATGACAAGGTTAGTCACAGACGCAGTGGACTTTTTGTGATGGATTTAAAGAGAAATGCTTCTGTGATTTACATTGTAATTGTGAGTCTTTAGGAGCTGGCAAAAGTGGAGTGTGCATGACAAGTTATGAGCCTAAAGCCATCATGCTTTGATCCTTTCATCATCATCAGACTTTTCCATCCTGAGATTTTTTTTGTGAGCTCGACTTGGTTTCTGCTTTAATTAACCTTTATACCACTAGAGCTGCCTCTATTAATTTTACCTGGAGTACACTGCTGTACCTGGGCATGCATTCCTACAAAGAACTTTGAGGGAGCTCAAGGGGTTTTGGCATCTGTAGTCAGGCTTCATTTTGAGACTGAATTTACAGTCAGTAGAAGTTTCTCTAACTTTGGATTATCTTCTTGCCAATCTAGGAATGTAAATTGGAAACTGTGTTTAGTTGGTCTTTAATTGGGATTGTTTGTTGGAGGAAATGGCTGCTGGTTTCCTACCATGTTCAGGACCAGAGCGAGGTTAGAGGCTGGCTGCAGCTCTTGAGATGCTTGTTCCAGCTCACAGGCGGTAGAATTCTTGCTGTTTTTCTGGCTTTGCAATTTGCACTGACTCAAGGGTTTGCCTCAGCCCAAGGATTTTATCTTACTTGAGTTGGGGTTTTTAACCAATACTGAAAAGCTAGAAGAGGGTTGCAGTTGGGATCCTTTCCACTTGCGAAGGAGCACAGCTCAGAAAATTGCTCTCAGACCTTTCTACCAGGATCTTTCTACCTGAGGCCTTATATTAGGAAGAACTTACTTCTCTTCCTGCTGTTCAAAGTATCATTTTTCATCTTTGTGGCATTAGCAAGTGCAAGACACGTTACAACCACTTCTATTTCATGCTCTTGGCCACCACCTAGGCCTAAGGGGCTCACCAGGGTTTGGGCTGATGCTCTTTCCTGTAGTGAAACCAAGGGTGAGCTTTGTCATTAGTGCGTTTCCTTAGCCAGGAGAAGTGGAAGCCCAAAGGAAGGAGCCTTGCCAGTCAGTGGGGTACCCCTGCACTGTCAGGTTGGCTCCCTGCTCTGCTGTACCCTGGGCCTGGCTCTCAGCTTGGTCACACTGAGTAAGCACTACTGCACATGCTGGCTCTCTCCTCTCCTGCAGTCAACTGATCAGTTTCCTCTGAAACCAACCCTGGGTGTGCTTCTGGAGACAGGTAGGATGCACTGGGTTTGGCTCCTTCCACGCTATGCAGTTCTTCAGCTCTGCCCAGTCTGAATCTTCCAATGCTTTGTTACAGTGAAGGAATCTAACTGCAGGTGAGCTGCTGCCAAAGGGAGGTGACACCCTTCCTCAGCCTGGTGCTGGCACCAGCTGCCCTGACAGTGAGCTGCTGCTACTCGCTCAGAAACTGTTCTGACAATCTGGCAACCTGAACCAGCTCACTGCGAGAAAAACCAAGCTGAAATGACAGCACAAGAGTGAGCACAGGAACACAGAGCAGCATGTCTGAGATGGAAGGGAAGAAGCAGGACTGTACATCTGCTTAGATCAGTTTACATGTCTCAAACCCCTCCAGGCTCCACCTTGCTCAGTATGAATTTAGGGGTATTTATTTACTTCTCCAATTAATTTTAAGTAAAGGATGCTTAGCTAAGATGCTACCACTTTTAGGAATGTGTGCAGACTGAAGGGTCACTGCCTGCATTCACATCCATGAGTGCTTTTTGGCACAGCACTACAGTACCACTTGTTTAGCTTGCAGACCAGATGACCTTGTATGATCTCAGTCAACTGCTCTATTTTCCCAAAGATTTACATTCTAGCAGCCACTGTTCAGTTCAATTTTTTTTCTTATCAAAGCATTCCTTTTCCTTCTGCATTTGAAAATGCCCCTTAAAGCACTTCTGGAGGGATGCTTGGGACATACTCCGTGCATTCTCTGCCATGCAAAGAAAAACGCATTTAATAAATTTCGTTTTGGGAGGTTGCCACGTTGTCTCTGTGGCTGACAGCAGCCTTCAGACATGCACAGAGAAAAAAAATGAGTTAAACCACTTCTAAGGAACATTACATCCTTTGGAACCCTGTAATATCCACATACGCTCCAAGCTCTGTAGTCCCTGTCTCCAAAGACAGCATGCCTCAACAGAGCTGAAGTACCATAAAATTGCTTAGGAGCCTATTTTCCAAAAGGTCAAGGCAGGAGAAGGGTTTCCCAGCATTTGTTTGGAGTGGCTTGTGTTGCCCTGGCTTTGCCACGCATGAGCAGTGCTCCACTGCAGGCTGCTGCCAGCAGCACGTTTACCCAGGCCGTGCTTCTCACCGTGTGAGCGTGCACGCTCTCCTACACGTATTTCTGTGCGTTCAACCACCGCCCTCTAAGTCACTGGAATTTTTCTTGAAGTGAGTCCTCTCTGCCTTGACCACTCATTTCAGCCAGCTCTAATTGTTCTTCGAGACAATGCTACACCTCCCAGCCTGCCCAACTGCAAGTCACTGACACGTTTGGCACTGGCAGGATGGCAGGCTGGCCTTGACCTCCTGCCAGCATGAGATGAACGATGGGTTGGGTCTGGGCAGTCTCCGGGCTGGCTGAGAGCAGTGAGCTGAAACCAGGACACTGCCAGCTTTGCAGTGGCTGGGAACTGATACAGCACCGGCATTGAGAAAATAAACACTTCCCATTTACAGAGAGTTCATGTCAGTGCAACTCATTTCTTAGAGCAGCCCTAGTTCCCTGCTTGGGCAGCTGTCAGGAATTAGGTGGAGGAAGATGGCCAATATATTCAAGTGCTTAAAGGCAGGAAGAGAATTGAGGCCCTCACATCCATCTATTGTAAAGTTGCCACTTTAGCATCCTGAGCCCATGGGTGTTAAATGGGCCGTGCTTAGCTGAGTCATGGAAAAGAAGGGCAAAAACAAGCACGGGGGGCCTTGTCCCAGCCGGGGTGCCCTTGGGACTTGCAGAAACAACTGCAAATCCTTCAGAGCTACACGTTCCTCCTCCCCTATTATTAAGGTCTTGTTTCCTACAGTTACCTGCTTCCTACCTTAGTTCATTGCTCTCTGACACTCACTTGTCCAGTCAGGCATTAAACTGAGCATTAGGTGGATCAATAAAGTGCGAATAAATCATATTGCCGATGTGCAACAAAGGGGTTGAGGGTTATTTGCTTCCTCAAAGGCATAGGTGTGGAAGATGATTGACTGCTGATTCAACCAAGCAGGACACAACCGCAGCAAGAGTGTTTGCAGGGACTGGGAACACCTCAGCTACTTTCATGAGGCATGATTAAGCACAAGGACCTTGAATTCTCCTTTGCCATCTAAAACCTGAGAAGAAGGGAACATAAAGTACAGACCCAAAGAGTGTCCGTTTCTGCTTGCTGCCTGTCCATGTGAAGCGCTTCAGTTCCTCTGGAGCCAGCACCATCCCACTGTCTGCTTGATAATCCTTGAAGAAAAAAGAAAGATGCCATCCTGTTAGGTGTTAACTGTATTTTACAAAGGACTCAGTTCCTCTTTGGTCTGATTTCCAGCATCCTTCTGGTCATTGACACTCAGACAGCTCTAGGAGACAGCAGCTCTGTGCTGCTGGAGGTGCTGCAGTGCACAGGTGTTTAATGGTGCCTTTCCAAGCCCCCTGTGCCTTGGGGTGCAGCAGACACGTAATGCTAATGCAGATACAGGGTGCTAGAAGAAAAGCGTCTACACGCAGTGTGAGGTTCTGGCCAGCCACCAGTTCAGCCCTGCAAGGGCCACTGTGCCTGTCCCACTTCCTGCTGCTTAATGCGTTCTACTGGGTCACTAAAAGCTTGCCCCAACCTCTCACCCATGCCCATCCCTAGCAGGATTGGATGTGTGTCCCATTGTTAGACGTGGCTCTGGCTTGTCCATCTGATAACAGGACTTGTTCCTACCAGGGACCTCGGATGGAAAAGTGACTCACAATTCTCCTTTGTGCACTACTGTTCAGATAAAAATGCAGATCTAAGGGATTTTAAGCGTCTCTTCCATACTTGTGGAATTCGAGTGGGACTGTGGTAGCTATACCTTGCAGACCTACTGGAACTAACCACTTCTTGTCAGGGAAGGAGTGTTTGCAGCCCATGACATGGCCAGCAAAGATCTCTGACCCCAATTTGTAGGGCAATGGGATAACCTCTTGTTGCAAGCACAGCTAGTCCTGCACCTTGTATCAGTTAGAGCTGACAAAGCAGTAACCCCCTGTCCTGATTATCCCTGTATAAATCTGTCACGCAAATAAAAAGAAATACATGGCATATCATTTGGCCCAGGAGTCACTTACATTAAATACAAGCGTTTTCTTGATGGGAAGCTCTTCAAATGTCTTTATGCGCTGTGGGGGGGTTATTTTGAAAGTGTTTATGTATCTGTTCAACAAGAGAAGCAGGACAATTTTTGGTGAGAGTGTGAAGTGCACAAGCAGGAAGCGTTGGGTATTTCTCTGTTTCTTTAGGCAGTTCCCAGCTATTGTCGAGGTGGGTCATGGAAAAGGGACTTGTTACCCAGACCCCACCCAAATCTTGCTCCCCAGTCCCGGGGTACACACAGCTGCCTCTCTCACAATGCCTGAGCCCTGTGACCTGCAGGTCACCCTGGGCAGGGGCAATTCAAAGACCCACAGCAGTGGGTGACTTGGCAACTGGTGGGACACTCAGGCCACCTGTGGGCTGTCTCTGAGTGTTTTCTCCCATCCAGGTCCAATCCAGGCTATGCAGCAAGCTACCACCCCCAACAAACAAACCCACTCTTAATCTTTCTTGTCTCACCTGACGTTTTCCATGCTTCCACAGCTTGAGCTTGTAACAGGAAAGTGTTCATTGCACAAAGGATCAGATGCAGGGGGAGAGCCGCTTTCTGTTGTAAATATTGTGCTGAGGGGTATGTAGTCTTTGCCTTCCTAAATGCAAAGAAGAAGTGAAAGCATTATTGCTGGGTCCATGTGGCCAGTCGCCCCTGCCCCGGTGACACACACGGTTGTGGCATTAATACCTGCTGGACGTTTGCTTGCAGCAGGTCTCCCAGCTTTTTCACCAGCTCGGAGAACCGTGGCCTGTCATTGGGATTGCTCTGCCAGCAGTCCAGCATGATTTGGTAACTGTGAGGACAATAGCAAAGTGAGCACATGGTGGGGTTACAGCTCAGTTTGATCCACGGCAGCGCAGTCTTTGACAGCTTGTCATCGACAGACACACATTGATAGGTAACTCCTCAACCTGCTTGGTTTTACAAAGATTCTCTCTAACACCATCAAGGCCTCTTCCTAAAAATAAAATAGTAAACTTTCCACCAAAAAGGAAAACCTTCCTGCAACACCCCGGAAGACCACATCAAAAGGATAATTCAGCCAACCAGTCATACTTCCTTATTTTTAATTCCTAATTAAGCATTAAACCTTTGTATTAAACATCTATTAACTGGCAATGTTTAGGTTAAGGTATCCTAAAGGCATCCTAAGATGACTTATATGGATGTGTCACTTCCTTGTATTGGTTGAGCCGAGCTTTCCTTCCTGCAATAAAATATGTGGAAGAGAAAAAAAAAGCTCTTATCTACTGTCACTAAGATAATAAAATTAGTCAATGGGCAATACTCCCAGATAGGCATGGCTGGCTAGCATCCTTTTCTTCTGCCAGAACTATTTTTTGGTAAGTGTTGCTATTTAGAGTCATGACATAGCACTCGGGAAGGCACCAAGGCACCCACACGTACTTGATTTCTACTCCAGAGATAAAATACCCTGGACATGTTCATGGTCCTCAGTGATTTGTGTCACAGGGTGAATGTTCGGTGTGCTGCATGTGCCTCCCCAGGCAAGGTGCTCTGTCCTGACCCACCTTGGTCTCCAAAAAGGTGTTGGCCATGCAGTAGCAGCTTGAGACTGCACCTGAAGGCAGGGGAGCAGGGAGCGACGGCTGACGTCGTGGTGGAAGGACTCAGACAACCTGGGTGGGGAGGCTGCGGGTCCCCGTCACCTTCCTCTGCCATCAGACACCGTGTACAGGAAAGGGTGGGCCCTCATTACCCGAGTGATTGCAAGGAAGCCTCCGCTGTCACTTCCTAAGTCAAGGCAATGTTAATAATGTCGCATTCCTCCAGCACTTATCTGTGTGCATGTCGGTAAATATTAAACCTGGCGAGGAGTGAATGACCTTCCTCCTCCTCCTCCTTGCTCAGCTCCCCTCAGAGCCCAGCCCTGGTGGTGCACTGGGCTCAGGTCCTTGTTGCCCCCTACCCTCTCCTACCCCGTGGGAGAGCCAGGCGCCAGGGTGGGGGATGCACAAGAAGATACCGATGCAGGATTGAGTTGTTTTTCCTTAGGCTGGCACAGGGTACTTTTACAGAGACTGGAACATCATCTGCAAGGCAGCCCAGGAGAGCAGTGGTACACAAGGCAAGCAAAGGCATCTTACATCTCCTCGGTCGCTTGCTCTGGGGCTCGCATTCTTGTGCCTTCCTTCAGCCTGCTGCAGAAATCCTCGTCTATTTGGACTCCGGGGTAAGGAGAGGCACCTGGAGGCGACATTGGGACAATAGGTACATGCCTTGAGCACCTGTGACCTAGCTGTGGCCCTCTGCATCTCCCTCAGACACTTGGGGTGTGCAGAATGCAGCATCAGGTTGCAGAGCTGGGGGTCAGGGGGTGACCCACTCCCAAGGTCTGGCCCTGCCAGCTGCCACAGGCAGGGAATTCCTGCTGGTTGTGCTCCAAGCCCCAGTCTTTGGAGGGGGGAGCAAGATCAAGACCATAACTATTGGTGGCGCTTTCCTGGCCTGAACAGAAAAAATGCACATTAATTTGGTTTGAACACTATCCCTTGAAAAGCCAAATCTGATCTTTCTATTGGTTTGGACTACTCAAAATTCTAGTAAACACAATATTAATGAAACCCAAATGCTCAAAATCACCTTGAAAAAATTGAAATCATTGTTTTAAATCACATCACAGTACATTTGCTTTGTTTTTCTATTTTCTGTATTCAGATGCTGCCTGATTGTATTGTTGATCTTTTTTTTTCTTTGGACCAAAAAGGTCAGGAAAAGGGAAAATGAAAGAAAAAATAAAAGACCTTTCATAGACTCAGAGACTCACCAGATTCAAGGAGCTGGGCTTTAAGAAAAAAAAAGCAGGTATTATGAGGCTGACCATAAAATCACAAGAGTTGGCAGGCTGACCAACAACATGTATTTAAACTAATAAATGATTGATTGTCCTGAGAATTGTATAGTATTGTTTCCTCTGCTGTTCGCCTCTTTTGTCAGCCTCTGTGTTGAACTCAATTAAGATTCTTCTATTCTGACAGTCATTGTTGTTCCCACTCAGTGTATGTCTTGTATCCTGCCTTTTCCACATGAAAGAAAGGGGGAAAAAAGGCTTCACTGGGTTTTAATTTCAGATTGCATGCTCTAGTTTGTCCTGTGGCATCAGTGCAGATGCTTTTTGGCTGCTGTGTCCAGTAGCCTGGGTGAGGGGGATGCTGGATCCCTCCTGGGCTGGCAGGACCTCCTGAACTCGGGCTGGAAATGGAGGTGACAGAATCTGAGACATGCAAACTGTGTTTTGCTCTCTTGCTCCCACAAGAGGAATGAAAAGCTTATGAGAGAGCACCCAGCTGATGGCACTTCGTGTCTTGAATGGTGTCTGTAACACAGGAGGTGATGCCTTGGTCTCGGGCAGCTGATGACCCAGAATCACAGCTCTGTGTTATCCCACAGGGTTCCACATTCAATCAAAACGCTTAAAATTTGCATGATTTTCCTGGCTAGTGCCATCAGTCAGACAAAGCACTGTGACTGCTCTGCCTGTTCTGCCCTGCGTTCTCTACCAAGGCTTTCTACAAGGAAAAGAGGGAATCTTGGGTTTTGCCCATGGCAGAAAGTAGATGGTAAAGTTCTCAGACAGCTGTGCTATCCTTTAAGGCTTTTAGCTTGGCAAATGAGCTTTCAGTGCTGTTAAAAATACCAAAATTTCTAGTTCACAGGGGCACGATAATCCCTCTGCCTCTACCTGCACACCCCACTTCTGACTGATTTAGGTCTTTCTGAAACACCTGGCAAAAGATCATTAAAGGTAATGGGTGTTTTCCCCAAGCTGCCATCCCCACTCCTGTCGAGATCCTGGAGTGCAGAGTTAACATACCCAAGGAAAATATCTCCCACAGCAAGACCCCATAGGACCACACATCGCTTTTTGTATTGTAGATTTTATCAAATATGGATTCAGGAGCCATCCACTTGAGAGGAAGTCGAGCCTGGAGTAAAAGGGACAAATCTGACTATTATTTTCAAAGCCTGAAAGATTTTAATCACAGATGAATCAACTATATATTGTTACGTAAATAATTACCATTCAAGCAGGAACCTGTGGGATTTCCTTACAGGCAGTCAAGATAAACCCACACTCATTCATACACCTAACAAATAGTTAAGAGTAAAGGGCTGTTTTTAAAAAACATGTGGCACAAAACACCAGACGCTGGAAACCTGTGACCAGGCCTTTTCTTTACAGGGATGTGGGGGTATGTAGGAGCAGAGGTCTCTTGCCAGCATCGTACAGACAGGGCAGAAAACCCCACATCCAACCATTCTGTAATGGTGTTGGAGATATTTTTGGGGAAATTTGCAGAGCCAGAGTTGCAGGAGTACCTCAGCAACCCTTGAAGCCCCCTCAGCACAGCTTGTTAGGGTCTCCTGAGCAGTACCAAAGCTATGTGAACATTTCCCAGCTAATTTGCAATGCTGTAAATCCTGGAAGCTATTTATGGATGTGGGAATAGCTGGCAGGTGGGCGAGACCTCCAGAAGGAGACTCTCTGCATGACTCCAATGCACACAGCAGATTCCCATGGCATGGGTGGGTGCAGGCATGGTTTGCTGGTGCAGCCCTTCAGGGCAGGGCTGGCAGAGCATTCGCTGCCTGCTGTCTGCAGTAAGGGCAAAAAACCACCAAGTAGGTGCTGGAGGAGCGAGTCCTGCTCAGCTGCTCGGGACACCGTGAGCAGGGCTTGGCCCTGGCATGAGAGCACTGTGGGGTACACACCTTCTTTTGGAGGGACTGGTTTCCTTGAAGGAAGTTCATTGAGTAAAGGGGTTATGGTGAGCCAGCCAAGAAATGTCTAAAAAACAAAGTATTAACAGGGCAAAGCTGTGAAGCAGTTAGCATGTCTAAGCCTTATGCCTGAGGATAGACATGCTTCCCAGACCCACAGCACATCTGGACAGCTCATCTTCAGGTAAAAACCATGGCAGCTTTTGACCTCTTAAATTCGGGAAATACGAACGTCTACAGAACATTTTGGTGGACAGTTTGAAATGACATGTTATAAACATTTGGGTAAATAAACAGCATCTTGACTTACATCTCCTTTTCTCACATAATCAGGATTCTTATAAATATCTCTTGCGAGGCCAAAATCACAGATCTTCACAACATTGTTCTCAGATAAAAGGATGTTTCTGGCTGCCAGATCACGATGAATACACTATAATAAAACAGTTTCACAATCAAACTGCATTTCCTTATTCCTGCCCACAAATTTCCTGTCTCCCATGTCCTTTAAAATTTTTATTATTACTATTATTATTATTATTATTATTGATAAATTTAATTTTTTAGGGAAGTTGCCTGTAATTTACATGAAGTTACTAAACAGTGGTAATTATTTTTTAAAAAAAATTACTAAGTCAAAAAAGTGACAAATTTTTAAGCCCTTTGACATTTGCAGGGAAAGAGCTGAATCATTTGGAGTTCCCTAATATATGTTGAAATTAAGGAAAAACCTACCACACCCAAAAGATCTTCCCCAAATGAATGAGCTTGACCCACTGCCTTCAGTCATGATCCTGTGTTTATGGACTATGGATACTTGCATAAACACAGTTATATTTATAATGCCAAGAGGAAAACGGCTCTTCCTTTGGGACCTCTCCCAAGGAAGGTGTCACTACAATGTAGACATGATTTCACCTCTGAATCCTGTCCTTCTGCAGTGAAAAACTCTCAGTGCAAAACTCACCTTTCTGGAGGAGAGGAACTCCATGCCTCTGGCCACCTGAAAGCTGTAAGAGATCAGGTCCTCCATAGTGAGGGGCAGCTTGTACAGGTCATCAGCATCTGCAGAGGCGGAAAGCAGGGTTTGTTACAAAGATGGCTCACAGGCAGTTGTTTTCCCCCTTTATTACAGACCCCATTATTCATAAATACAGTCTTCATGGAGGGGTATTTGAAGGTCAACCCACTGTCATTGGAAACAAAAATAGTGCTTGCTTTACACCCCGTGCTTTGGACACTGCTGTGTTTTCCCCAAAGATAAGGAGCAGTCAGAAGAAACAATCACACATTTTCCTGTCAGATTTAGTAACCCTGGAAATAATCTTTTTTTAAATCTTCTACTCTCTGGACATGACCCTCTGAGCATCTCCCACGGATGTTTATTAGGGTGATAAATGAGGAAAAAAATTTCAGGGATTCACAGTATGTTGTAAAAATATCACAGTCCGTGTAGGGACAGGAAGGAATTAATACCTACCCTCCTCGTCCTCCTCCACATCACTCAGACTTTTATCTTCCTGGAACCCAGAGCTTGCAAAGCTCTCGCTGCTGGTGACACTGGCCAGCCTTTGTTTTTTGCTTTCCACTGGCTCAATATCCTTTTTCTCTTTCATTGGCTCTCCGTGCAGAAAGGAGTCCTTCAAACAAACAGAGGAGAAGAGGTGCTACGTCGAAGCAGGGGAGGGAGTGGGGAAGGAGCCAAGTCAGACTGCTGTCCCCTTTCTGCCAGGCTGGTGGTCTGTGGTGTGAGGGTCACATCTCTTACGGGCAGGGGTGTCCAGTGCCACTGTGGCAGGCAGGGGCTGGTGGCAGGGCTGTGCTCCACCAAGGTCCTCATCCCCAGAGGGCAGAAACGTGGTGGCTTGGGAGCACCAGCGCATGGACTTGGGGTAACCAGGACAGTGGGCTATCTCTGCCGCAGTGAGGATTTGCAGGGTGTATGGATGGACCTTTCTGCTGGGCTGTGGCTCACCTCAGCCTGAAATGAGGCATCTGAAAGGGCCCATTTCTCTCCAGCAGGCAGAGAAGGAGCACAAAGTGGATTGGGAGGGTTGTGCCCACAATGCAGGTATCCCAGACCTCTCAAACATCAGCTTTTTGTCCCAGCCTGCTTAAGACATCTGCCTCTATGTCCCTGCACAGGTTTGGTGTGGGCCTGTAAGCCCTTTCCATGAGGAGCAAGGGCACTTGGTGTTTGAAGCACAGCTGCTGTTGGAAGTGACTGCATCTCTTCAATGCCTTTATCCAATGCTTTCCTCTTATGGCCGATGACGTGATGGTTTAATGGGACACAGGCAAGACTGTTTGGAAAAAGCTCTCTCACTGCTACCTGTAGAGCAGCCTGGCTGCCTGGCCATACTCTTTCTCCCTCTTACTTTCCCTCTTGTCCTGCAACCATCCCTATTCCCTGTGCACGCTTGTGTGGAGCCAAACTTTCACCTCCTTCCTGCCTGGACAACCTTCCCAAGGGTGCCAGAGCACAGGGTGTGGGAAGGGGCTATGGGAATGACTCCACTCAGGATGGACCCTGCCCAGCCATACTTCCCTCTGAGCATTCAACCCCAACCACCACATGTAGTTGGAGCCAGTTGCTGTGTCTCATGTGGAGTACAACACTGACAGCCTTGGGAACAAACACTCAGCAAAAGCCTTTTAGAGGGGGATGTCCTCTGGAGTGGGCTCTCCCACAGAGCCCTCCTGAAAAAAAACCTGAGATACTGCCGAGCTTTTGGCACAGCTGAGCAGAGGTTTTGAGACCTGCTGTTCTGTATCCAGGCTCCTAAGTCTCATTTCAGAGCCCTGGATCCTTTGGAGGATTTTTTCTGGAAAATTTTGATTTTTCTGGGACATTAGGATTTAGGTTTGTAACAAGAAACATATCACGAATTTGATTCAGGGGGCTGTGGGATGTGAGGACAAGACTCTAATCTTTTCCTCTTGATAGCTCTTCTCCTCACACAATAATAAGATTACTTGTAAATTTCTGAATATTAGGGTATCTTGGGACATGAGATTTAATTGGCATTATCTTGTTTGTGCTCCCAGCAGTACTGAGGTCAGTGGGCAAAACCACTTCCTTTGGCTTTGCTGACCTCAAGCTCACCAGGAATGGGTTCATCAGGAGCAGGGCAGGAGCATGTGGGGACACTTTGGATAGGATTCACTTCCCCTCGCTTGAGATGGCTCCAGCCAAATTAGTCACAGCAGTCTCCTTGCACAGTCAGGGAGGGAGAGGTGAATCCTTTCTTGGCACAATATATCCCACACCAAATATTAATATAGGTCAGGTGAACTTCACCCAAAAGTCATTTCTCTCCTTTGGCAGAAGAGGGTCTGAGGAGAGCAGCTCAGAGCTGAGATCTACACTACCGACACTTAGGTCAAGTAAGATGAACCCTACCAGGACCATCTGCCTCCTCACCTTGTTAGGGCAGAAAAGATTCCTCTTGCTCTTCAGATAGTTTGATAAATTCCCATACTTGCAGTATTCAACAATCACCATCAGAGGCCCTGGACAATTAAATTAAAAAGAATAAAAGCATTTTGTGTCAAGCAATAAAAAGTGGCATCAGTTCTAAGAAATAGAGTCTTTCATGCCCGTAACTACAACTTGAGTCCAGAATAACTGGCAACATGTCCTAAGAAGTAGAAGGCTGCTTAAAGGACACTGGACATTATCATAACAATACTGCTTCTGGAAATTAGGGCAGGGCCTAATTTTTGAAAGCTGAGTCTGGAATCTGGGTCCTGAGGGACACTCTGTTTCCTCTTCAGGCAATTCAGACTGGAGTCCTGTGATGCCTTAGGATTTTAGCTTTTATATTTTTCATATAGTTGTAATCCTGCAATTCTTTAGTGTATAACTCTGAGCTCCATATAGAGTGTTAGCTACTGCTTTTCCCATTTTGGTCAGACACAACAATTCCTCTCTAGGCCTGAGAATCAAGGACACCTCCCTGTTTCAGGCCCTGAGAAATGTAAACAAAAGTGAGTTGGAAGGGAGCAAACTGAGAGAATGGGACTGCACTGCCTGAAGCTGTAATTGGACAATCAACCTCTGATATGCAAATGGACAAAACTTATATCTGTCCGAAAAACGTGAGACTGTGTCCATCTTGGGTGTAGTCTCTGCGAGACTCCTGCACTGCCCAAGGTGTACCCTGTGAAGGCCTTTAGATAAATACCTACCCTTTATCCTTTCACTCTGTCCAGCCTCTGTTCCAGGTCAGCCTCTACAAGGCATCACCTGCAGCCCACACACACTTGTTGAACTAAAATAGGTGACATTTCTAAAACAAACAATCTCCCATACTGGCCTTTTGATTTTCTTAGTGTAATATTGTGAAAGATTTTAAAACAGCTGCATTGTTATTTGTGGTTCAGGGCCAGCAGCTGATATCCCTTGTTCCCAGCCTTTCCAGATCATGTTTGACTTGAACCTGAGCAGTGAAGTGAGTGAGATAAAGGACAGCAAGTGGCATGTTCCTGAGTTCACACTTCACATGTTAGTACTAAAAGAGAGTTTAAGTAGAGGAAATGTTTAATCACTTCATTAAATGACTAAAAATCTCTTTTTATTTTCCTCTTTTTATTCACCAGCTACAGGATGAGCTTGAATATTGAAAGTTACTAACTTGACCTCTGGATGAAAAACAACACGGCCAACTGGCTGTTACTGGGAGATAATCCAAATCCATTTTCAGAGTAGTGCAGAATTTTTTACCTCCATTTTTTGTGCAAGCTCCCAACAAATTCACAATGTTGAGATGATGACCAATGTGGATTAGGATTTTCAGCTCAGTCATCAGTGCTTTGTACTCACTTGCTGTAGCCCCTTCTGTAAATACAAAATAAAAAGTCAGTGTGAAAAGGCAAAGAACTGGTCCTGCTGAGCTTTACTACTTCGCGTTACTTTCCATTGAAATAACCTCCATTACTGGATGTACTTCTTGTGTGGATGTTCTCTCTCTCCACTCAGCATCCTCTTGGTTGCAATTAAACCCATAAAAAGAGTCAGGCACTCAACTTCCTCCCAGTAGACTTTATTATATTTAGAACTGAGAGAATTTTGTTTTTTTCACATGAATAGTTTTGACGTTTCAGCCAAAAAAATGAAAGAACAAATAAAAAAGAGATTTCAAGATTGTAATTAACTCTGTCTAGAATTGCTTTCATCTGACCTGACTTCAGCTATCTAAGGGTTATATTCGAGCCTGAACTAATCAACATCTTAAGGGGTGATGCCTGTCTGGTTCTGTTTATTATATAGGAAGCCTGGAGATAGACCAGGGAAGTAAGTATAAATTGGTCAAAGTGAGCTAACTGCATCTCACCCTTACCAGTCATGGCCAATAATAATAGCAATGACATAAGAAATCACTCAAATCCAAAACATTCTATTTAGTGTTGAGTGACACTTTTCATTCCCCCTAAGCAAAAATTTTTCCTGCAAAATTTAATTTTGTTAAGAAAACAAGAAAAAACCATATTGCTTTGTGTAGGACTGGAAGGAGTTTTTCAGTTTAGTGACACCAAGAGCAAGAAGAACAATCCTGTGGAAAAAAAAATAGAGCTAGGTCTTAAAGGGCTTGGTTTCAACATCTGAATGGAAAGAGTTTTTCTTGGTGTCCCACACAAAACTTGTCTTCTACTTGGTGACCCACTATTTGCTTGTATGGTTGGTGACACTTCCCCTCCACCACATGGGAATTCCGTGAGGATAAACCCTATGCACGACTGCAAAGTTCCTGGGTAATCTAGTGAGGACATAAGGAATGAGGCCGATCTCCCCATGCTTTAGGTGAGGTACTGAAGATACCAAGATACCTACAGAAGATCTGGTCACCACTGGCTCCCTTCATTGTCAGCAGAGCTGAACAAGGACACAGCTCCCCATATGCAGGGATCTGCCTTAGGATGGGATGAACTGTTGTTTCTCACCACTGCCAGTGAAGGGCATTTGAGTGACTAACTCAGATACAAGAATCTACTCTGCACACACACACATGAATCCCACCAGGAAGGCTTCTTGTAGCTGTCATCTGCTCCCATCTATTCCAGGAGCATCCACTGCTGCCTTGGTGGTGGTGGCTGGCACAAAAAGCCTGCTGATGTACATAAAGAAACCCTGAACCCGGCAGACCACTCCAAGGGCTGGAATTGACACATACACATCTCCTGATAAATGAGAAGTAAGCATATGTGATGCTAGGAGCCACTGGCTAAGATGGACTTATTCAAACTATTCCTGAAGAGAGTCAACCAAGAGCATCAGGGATTCAAGCCAGAAAGGATTCAGGGATTAAGACAGATAAGCAGCATAGAATAAACTCCCGGGGCAATGCGAAAAAAAAAGCCTGCTATGATCCTTACACATATAAAGAAGGGAAAGCTAAATACATAGGATGTCACTGGGACTCTGGGTTAGGGAATTCAATCACAGCTGCTGCAGGCTCTTACTGAATATCATCCTGCTTGCTAATGTCCCAAGCGCCCTCTTCGAATTAAAGAGGGGCTTCTGTCCTTTCTGCTCCAATGAGAAAGGCAGCAGTGAATAGCTGGGGGATGATTTTACTTTCAGATGAGCACTGGTGTGTGAACAGTGCTGGCAAATCCATTGCACAACCCGGGAGTCAGCATCCTAAGCACTGTGTGATGAGCCTGCAGCGGGTTCAGAGGGACACACCTGCACAACACCACCAAGATGCTCAATCTGTTTAGATTAATAAAAGGGCCTTCATGAAGAAAAATCATTATAAAATCTGATAGAGAAAGTTAGAATGAGATGCAAAAGTCAGGCATATGCGAATTAGACATAAGGCATCTGGTTTTAGCAGTAAGATGATTATTCCTTGGAACTTATGACCAAGGAAAATATGAACGCTTCCATCCAAGTGTTTTCACATCAAGGTGGATACCTTATACTTCAGCTAAATTTCATTTACAGCATTCGGTATAGGGTCAGTCTAGCATAATGGTATGACCTTTTACTGTGAATGCAATTTTTATTTCATAGTTCTGCCATTTCACTTGTGATGGACCTGAATCTTGATTTGTACACATTTTGGAGGTTTCAAAGAGCTGCTGTGGAAAGCCTTTGCTTTTGACAGAATTGTATTAAAAATGCACCACTATATAAGGCATTATTTTTTCCAAGACAGCTTTGCAACAAGATACCTTTCAGCATTTTCACAGCAACTATTCTGCATGTTGGTGATTTCCTAATTCCAAAGGCAGATGCTTGTACCACCTTTCCGAAAGCTCCATGTCCAAGAGACTTTCCTGTAAAGAAAATAAAGTGAAATTATACATCTTGGTAAAAAAAGGAATCTTGCCAGCAAATGGCTTCATAGGTCATGAACTGAAAAATGTACTTTCCAGTCAGTCCCATAGTTATATTTCCAACATATAGCTGGTTTAGGTTTTTTGGTTTGTTGGTTTTTTTTTTAAGTAAGCAGTCAAACTAGAAGACAGAGTCATCAGAGGGAGCAAGTGATAGGAGTGAAAATGTCACTAAATGAGTGCAACCATTTGGTGGAGGTACAGTGGCTTCAAACCTGATTTCTTCAGTCTAGCTCTGCCAAAGAAAGATTTTGCTCCTCTTTTCCCTGAGCACACTGCACCATGCAGCAGCCTGTGGTGCTGCCAGTTATGTCCTCAATAACACAGACCCTCTGCCCCTTTTACAATATGTTCACATGGACAGGTCTGGCTGCCTCTGCCCTTCTACAGCAGCTGTCAAAGGCTTGGTCAGAGAGACCTTGTCAACATATCAGCTAGCAATAATTTTTATTTCCATGTAAATATTTTCAGATTGCATTTGTGCTTCACCTTCAGCAGAACCCAGGTACCAAAGTGGCTAACAAGAGTATGGCAGCAGGAACTGTGGTGTAGAGAAGGGCAGAAAATAACAGTCAGCTTTTCATGTAAAAGGAAAGGATAACATGTGCTATATATTTATTTCTCAGATATGCACATGTGACATCACCATCTCCATAGGACAATTGTCTACTCCTATGATGAACACCTGCTTGACTAGCTCTCACTTGGACATCTATCTTGTTGGTATCTGAGTGAGAGATGAATCCCACTCAGATACTTGCAAGCAGAGAAAAAGAGCTGCTGTCTGTTCTAAATTAAATCAATACTGCCTTTTATATGTGTATATTATATGTAAAACGTAATTGTCAGTATGTCTGTCAGTAGAAGCTAATAGCATATGTTATTAAAGCAACAGAAACATGAAGTGGAATATGCTAAGCCAGAAAACCCCCAGAAAATTATTTGCTCCCTAGATGTGTGAAAGTGTTGTGATTTTTTTTTTTTACAGCAAATAAAAACCACAAAGAACTTTATCTACATGACTGAAAAGTATCAACAGACTGACCTGGGTTTGTGAAGGGCTTAGTGTTTGATAGAGAAATACAGATGAATCAGTGTGCTTCTAAAAACCTACTGTCACCTTTTTCAGTTACTGCATATAGATTCTTCATTCAGCAGGTGTATAAGGGAAGCATCTTTAAGACTGAGGTCTCAGTTTTCTTAGTGAATTTATGTTTTTAGTCCTTAATGTTTTGACTGTTCATAGTTTCTATGAGAAGAACTTGCAGTTTGAGGTCCTATAAAACCCATCATACCTTTGTTTAATCCATAGTTTTAATCTGTTTCCATCACCGTTAATTCACTTCCCACATCGTGATAACCTACTTAGTCACCACTTGGAAAACACACTGGCTCGTAAAGCTCTGCAAAGCTGCTCACCTTTCAAAAAGGAGAATGAGCACTAGAGACAGCACTTCCTTCTCTAAACAGCCATGTGATTCAATGGGAAACTGTAAAAACGTTTGTCTTTGCTGCTCTGCTGTTGTTTGTACCATGCTGAATGGTAGCACAGGACAGAGCTGCTTTAACTTTTCGACATGTAGCTCAAAACTCCAGTTTAGTATGCAATTGTGGCTATGGTTGTTCTTGCAAAAGCCCCTTATGCTGACACACAAATTAACTACAAAATTATTAAACAGAGGAATATTAAGTTGCCCAACCATCTGAGCAGTCGTCTTGTCATAGCCTTTGAGCAGCTTCACTGGGGTAATGCTGAGGTGTGTAATGTTGCATCATTTAGATCCAGACCAATGAAGCAAAGTGATCTACTTAAGTTTTCAACACTTGATTTGGATTTACTGGGTCGCTCAGAACGCATTTAAGTGAACGTACACCTCAGTCAAGGAGTTTCAGATTGGGAGGTTTTCATTTCAGTCCCATTTTAGCAGGGTCCTTCAAGCATGTCAGTTGCTGGACAGGGCACTAGCAAAAAACATTTGCAGACACCGCACCCCATGTCTGTGGGAAGGCACAGGCTCGAAGGTGTGTTCATTTCTCAGGTTCTTTGCCGTGGTTTGAGTCATCTGGGTTTTCCCCACATGAGGCTTCATGTTTTCCATTATGTTACATGGGACAGATGTGCACGTGCAGGAGAGTGGAAGGTGCTGTGCTCGGTGCCAGCGCCGTGGGCTGGGGCTCAGGAAGCCAGCTGCCACCAGCGTGTGTGACACTGCGCTGGAGCCAGCAGCCACACTCCTCCGGGTCCTGCATCCCAGCATCAGCACTGTGCCACCTCTCCACATTAGGAAGGTCAAGCCCAAGAGTAACGTGAGAAGTGCATGACAGCTCAGCTAACACAGTGTGTTATAGCCAACCACAGTGACAGTGATTTATAGCACCAGTATTTTTCTGCCTAATGAAAAGATGACATTTTACTCTCAGTGAGACTAATCTATGCTGAATGTTAATTAGCCTGACTTCAGTGATGCCCATACGAAATTTCCTGTAATGTCTGTACCCCTTAGAGATGAAGGGGGAGTCCTGTTATATAAGCATTGTGTCACAGCCGTAGGCTGTGTGTATGCATGTTGGAGGAACACACAGCAAAAGAGACGTGGGCTGAAAGGAGAGACTTCTTTGCAAAAGTTATAATAAATATGTGTCCTGGAGGATAAGTAGGTGGAAAGAGAAAAACAGTCACATCAGATGCTGGAAGGGGTTGCATTTCTAAGTAAAAATATTTTTTAAAAACCATAGAAGCACATTTTGTGTTTGTGAGACACTAATCCTCAGAGACTGCCAAGGTTACTCAAAGACTGAGCCAACTGCCATGTAAGCAGGACTTGCATTGAGCTAATCTAGCATACTGCACATACACGACTTCTTCAAATCTGGTTCTCATTCATTGTCAGCATTCTTTATTTGTTTACACCACTTCTTCCACTTTTAACTCATTCTCTGGTCATCGTTCGTCACCTCTGGACTCCAAACACTAACCCTGCAAGGCATGGGTTTCTCCTTGGTGTTTACATTCCATTTCTGCTTGTTTCTTTCCCAGTGGTCACATTGTCTGCACATCAAGCTCTTGGTCCATCTTTTTAAGAAAATTCTCTGAAGATTGAAGTCACTCCAGCAGGAGGTTCCAGCATTCCCAGAATTGTGTTTGAGAATTATAAATCGAGAGCAATGTATTTCAGCTCTGCTTATCCACATCTGGTCACCTCGTGTCTTCTGGCAGGCAAATTAAGTGTGATCCTAATTTTGCACATATGTTAACTAAGCTCTGTCCCTGATACCCAGGAGACAGGAGGAATCTGTTACAGCTCCTAACTAAAATGCAAGGATTTTCTAGACCTTGCTGTAGGACAAATGTAATGCATGCCTGAAAGAACAAACAGCACTATAGCAACAAGCCTGAGCTTATCACTAACATTTTAATGTTGACCTTCTTGCTAAAATCTGTGTGGTTTCTGGAGGGATTAATCAACTTCAAAATATGATCCCTTCCCCCCTTCCCTTCTCATCACCTCCACACTAGGCTTAATAAGGAATGGTCCCAAACCCTTGCCTTTTGCTGGGACATCTATAGGGGAGCTGGCTATAGGTTTCAAGTTTTCAAGGATATTTATTTATTTATGTGTGGACTTACATGTCACATTCTTGTACTTTGTGGTGCAATAACAGAATAGTTATAAAACTGCAGCTCAGAGGGAAAACAAGGAGATTGTGCTGGAAAAAGAAGGAGAGGGAGAAACAGGAAGAGGTGCAGGATGGATTATGAGGACCCATTTCTGCACAGGCTTTTTACCAAGTTTCCAGGTTGAAGAAAGGGAAGAAAACCATAGAATCATAGAATATGCTGAGTTGGAAGGGACCCACAAGGATCATCCTTGTGGATGATCCTGGTCCTGGACAGCACAACTCCAAGCAGCACACCATGTGTGCATGAGTGTTGTCTAGATGCTTCTTGAACTCCAGCAGGCTTGATGCTGTGACCACTTCCCTGGGGAGCCTGTTCCAGTGCCCAACCACTTCCTGGGTAAAGAACCTTTCCCTTATATCCAACTTAAACCTCTCCTGACACAGCTTCAGGCCATTCCCTCGGGTCCTGTCACTGGTCACCACAGGGAAGAGATCAGTGCCTGCCCCTCCTCTTCCCCTTCATGAGGAAGTTGTAACTGCAATGAAGTCCCCCCTCAGTCTTCTCTTCTCCAGGGTGAACAGACCAAGTGACCTCAACTGCTCCTCATACAGCTTCCCCTCCAGATCCTTCATCGTTATTATAGTAAATCACCAAAATTTCAGTAAATGCCAAAGGTCAGGCTCCTGAGTCTAGAGAGAGAAATATTGAAGTTGGCAGCCTGATTTGGAATTCTTTGATTGCCCTGTTTGTGTTATATTTTAAGTAAATCAGTTTCCAAAATCCAGAATGCATCATTCTTGTCTATATTCTCCTTCTATGGCCAGGTGGCCAACTTAATAGATAAGGGAAAGGCTGTGTATATTGTCTACCTGGACCTTAGTAAAGCCTTTGTCACTGTCTCCCACAGCTTTTTCCTGGAGTGAACAGTAGATTATTCATGGTTGGACTTCATCTTAAGGGTCTTTTCCAACCTAAATGAGCTCGTGGTTCCATTTTCATTTTCCTACATGGAGCCAAAATATACATGTGAAAAGTCAAGTAGACATGGTCAGTCAGTCCTAAAGGCTGCAATTCATTTGCAGATGAGTGCTCTCAGTGTGGAATAGATCACACCAAACCCAGCAGTATGCTGTGCTGCGTGCCTGGAACTCACACAGCTCCTCTTTCACCCATAGTTACAGATGCATCTTATCCAATCAATGCAAACTCTATACGAACCATTCCAATATTACCTAGCTTAAGCCTTTCTCTTGCAATTTCCCACTTGCTGGCATCATAAGGTAGACGTTCACATTGCTCATCTAAGGGGACTTCATCAGGATCCATTATGATCGACAGGTAATGGTTGGTCTTCATTTCAGAGGAATGGGGCTAGAAAACAAAGACAATTTCAAAATGAAAAGGAGGATAAGGGTATCTGTCAGCATTTTCTTGTTTGGGTCAAGGGTTCCAAGTTCATTCTGTTCACAAGGCTGCATGTTTCAGTGCACAGTGTATGGTTTGACTCCTTTAGAGTTTTTATATAAAGAGTTTTTATATAAAAGAAACTCCTTCCTCTAGCTTTCCTCCCATGTGACATACCAGTTCCTTCAATGAAATCCATGTGGGTCTCTATTAACATATGGTGTTATGACACCTCTGCACAGTCAGGAGAAATACTTTCAGCAAGTGACTAAACATTGCTGATAAAAATAACTTTCCTTCATGATTGTGCAAAGCAAGAAGTGGCCACATGCAACAGATGGAGTTCTATTGCCAGTGTTTATTTGTTCCATATATCCTGCAAAGACAGGTCATATGTGGTTAGAAATTGAGCAAGAGTAGTCATCAGGACTCTGGACATTATGCACTTCACAAACTGCTGGCAAATTTTTAGGATTTTTTATTTCTTTAGTATCATTTCTGAAAAATTTATTCAAACCATTTGAGTCTGGAGGAGTTTACAAAGAGCTGGACTCAAACACATAATTTAAAACATAAAATTTCAAATTCATTTGCCAGTTTAGTTTCTCCAAAGTAAATGGATTACCCACTTCACATGAGAAATATAAGGAAACATGAACCTGATCTGAAACTTTCCTGCAGTTCGTCCATTTTGAAATATATGTTCCTTCAAAGAGCATCAAGCAATCAATTGCCATTCTAATCCACTGGACTTTTCTTGACACAGGAGTACTTATATTTCTATAGAAAAGGTCTAGTCTTTGCCAAAATTTCCTGGCTATTAGTTGGAGTTTATGGGAAATCTGCAGAACTGAACCTGAATGTGTTACTTTTCCTAGGCTTGTGTAAGTAGCACATGGACAAAGATACACAGATACCACAAACATACAGATATAACCAGATATTCTCTTTTCTATTATTTGCTTAAACTGCCTCCTAATCCTTTCAACTTCCCTCCTCTACAGCTTGGAAGTATGTCCCTAATATCTGCATTTCCAGGCATGTTTTTTGAGAAGGATATTCCTAGCTGTGCATGCCTTAATTACAAACACAACTAGACTAAAATGACAGTAATTAACAACTGCTGTTCTAGCTGCTTTTCAACCTTCCCAAACCCATAAATTTTGTACCAGGAAGGATGCACTGATGCTTGGGAAAAAGTCAGGAGGCTTAAAGCCTGGCTCCAAACCATCCGCTAAGTCTGAAAAAGGCATGGATAAGGGGGATATGAGTAGAAACAGAAATTTGTGTGGTGCTCCAGAAAGGGCATTTCTAGCTAGAGATATGTGTACCAGAGTGCTCCTACTCATCACATTAGAAGAGTTTGTAAGTGGATCTATCCCAGAAAAAGCAATAGAGGAGTGGAAAATTCAGTTTCCCACAGTTCTTTCTTCAGATGCACTCAATATCAAAATTTTGGCACAATTCGACATTTGAAGCAACATTTTCAATGATAAAAAATTGTTAAGGATATAATCTGTCCCTATATGCATCACAGAGAGGCTTTAAGAGAATGCTCTTGGAGAGCATATTTTTTTTTCTCTTGTGGCAACATAATTTGTGTATAAAATTTAATTCAGAGCTAATTCCAGACATAAATCTTTGAGAGTAAGGGTTTATAAGAGAAACACAGAGAAGACCATAAACATAGACTAACACTAGCTGGAAAGGCTCATCTGGAAAGTTGCTTTAACATGACATTTAGTTAAAGTCCCTTGTTCTACAGTGATGATGATATTTTTATTATCTTTTAACAATCTAACAAGTTTTGGTCTCATAAAAAAATAAAAAAAAATCTGCAACCCTTTGCTACATTTAAAGCTTACTTTTTCCCAAGATTTGCAGTCGTGTTATAACTTGCTTCATCATTACTGTTGAGAATTCAGTACTGGTCCCTCTTGCCTTGTAATTTCTCTTGCAGCTATGAAGTTTCTTCACAGCTTCAGCTGACCTCTGCTTTCCTTTCCCCCCAAACTCCCACGCATTTCTCCTCACTAAAGCTTGCAGCAGCAGGAATGCACGCAGAGTGACTGCTGCCATACCGCCCTGATTTGGATGTCTAGTGCTGCTTTCCCATTAGCCAATAAAAGTTCTCTGTACCCAGCCTAAGATACCGGCAGGCCTTAATGCAGGTTGAGACAAAATGGTCTGTCAGGCTGCAGTGGACCTTTAGCGAGCATCACTCAGCCAGCTGGGACACGTCCAGCTGTGGTGGCTGTGCGCAGATCCCCGTGGTGCCGCGCTGCAACACCCCTGCACTGGTGGTGGTGTGCGAGTGGGTGGAGGGGGGCACCCAGCCATTTCTCAGCTCATGTCTTGCAGTGCCCCAGTACCTTTCCTCGAATCCATCTGCTCCTACAGGTTACACTGAGATCTTTCTGCATGACGGAGGAGTTGTATTTTCTGCTTGGGAAAGCTGCTGTGGTTTAACCTGCACACACCATACAATGTAGACAGGGTGCTGTCAGCAAAAAGGGGTTTAAAACCATCACAGTCAGCCTTGGACAAGAAGGAAGGTCAGCTGCAGGGGCAGTTAAATTTATTGTGTTGGTACAGGATCGTCTGCTCTAGAAGCTGCACCATCAAAACCCCTTCAGTAAAATATCACTTTGGAAGTGATGTAATTATACCAGACACTGTGTGAACCAGACACATTCTGTGAAGATCTGTCATTCCCGCTCACTCAGATCTTCAAAGACATTAAGATGCCAAACCCCCACAGTCTTTATAAGGGAATGAGGATGCCTTTGGTGTTAGTCAGGCACCCAAATTCTTGTGAGCCTCAGAGCCTTGTCCTCGTCTGGGCTTTCCTTTCTGGCTCACTCATACTCAGCCTTGCAGGTCACAGTTCTCCAGCATCCATCAGCAGCCTGGTTATTGCACCAGGAACAAGGGTGAGCAGTATCAAAGAATCATAGAATCATAGGATATTCTGAGTTGGAAGGAACCCACAAGGATCATCAAAGTTCACTTCCTGGCCTTGCACAGGACAGCCCCAAGAGCCATGCCATGTGCCTGAGAATGTTGTCCCAATACTCCTTGAACTCTGGCAGACTTGGTGCTGTGAAAGTAAAACAGAATTTTCCTTTGGTAAACTCAGCAATCCCAGCAACCTGGGAAAAATTTTCTGACATGAGCAAAGGGCTGCCAAGGAGAGGCAGGTGCCATAGGGCAATCGCTGTCTGTTCTTACCCTCTTCAGCCTCCGAATGAAGAGAGTCAACAGGAGCCAGAACAGCGTCGCAGCCACACAGGTACAGGTCAGAGTTATCAGCTCCAGGTTTGACCTCTCCGACATGCCTGGGAAAATCAAGTGGGAAACATATTAGAAAATGACCTGCAAACCAAGGGCACTTCACGTTTTTTTGCCATTAAAATAAAATACCAGGAAGGACCAGCTCTTTTCAATGGGGTATTAATCTCTGTTTGGACTGGCTCACGGAGCCAAAAAAACACGTCTCCTGCAGCCTCAGAAGAGGACAAAGCTGCACAGAGGGGATGGCTCTGCTGGGCCTTTCCCACAGGCTGTACTGTGGTGTGAGAGCTGTTGCTAACATGCAGGAGAAGCTCCTGGGAGGGCTTGTGTTGGTGTAGGCACCAGTGATTCCGAGTGTGAGCCAGGGCACGTTGCAGTGCTGCTGCTTGGGATTTGCTGTCCAGGACAGACACCTTTCCTTATCCTCTTCCCTGCTGGTGGCTGAGCCTTGCAGCCCGCACCTCCATCCCAGACATGCTGGAAACCCACCAGCCCTCACCAAAACCATCACTGGGGGTAACCTGGGGATTCTCTTGGAGACTCATGGTTCTGCCAGCAGCAGTCCATGAGTTCTTCTTCCCACGGCTTGGATGGATCTGATCTGTCACCTGAGAGCTCAGCTTATACACAGCATGGTACAGGGGTCTTGAGCCTCATTCCGACTGGACAGAAACCCAGGGCATCCAGCCTAGCACTCCCTCCAGTCCACTGCTCCCCTGGCAGGCTCTGTGCTCTCAGGTCTCCTGCCACTCACACCAGCAGCACATGGCCAGGCTCCCCAAGGGAATACAGGACCCCCTCCTCTCCCAGCAGCACCTCACAGAACCCAGATGGCAGGGAGCTGGGAGAGCTCTAGATACCAGGGAACAGATTAGACACAGAAAGCCAAAACCAAAACCGACAACAACTGAAAATGAAGCAGCAAGAAAACATGAACATTAGAAATCTGGAAAGTATTCGAGCCCACTGAGAGATCTTTAAAAAAGCCAAAATAAAACTCACTTTAGACTGCTATTTAGAGATTTGTAAAATAGTTTCAGAGCAGTTTGTTTTGCAAATCCTGTGATCGCGTCAAAATCCCACACTTCCCACAATATGTTTTCCATCTGATTGGTAGCAAATGCAAAAAGAACCATCATATTCTGCCTCTTATTCTGATATACCCTCTAGAGAGTGTAAATGAGAGGACGAGGAGGAGTAATTCTGAACATGATTTCACAGCAGTTTTGTCAACTGTACTTGCAGAGTTTCGGAGCCTGGTGGCTTGGTGTTACTCCTGACAAATGGAAAAGGTGTTATGTCTCACTGGTGGGTTTACTGGGTAATCCAGAGGGATGTGCTGCCTGGTTTTAGGCAAGAGGCTACAAAGCTTTGCTCAGAGGATGTGTTGCTCAATTAGCGCAATGTCTTCCCTCCCTAAAAATGATAATCAGATTTGTACTCATGCCCCATATCTAAGATTCCCCTGGTATGTCCATTCTGGAGCTTTGAGAATAAAGGAAATACATGGCTGTAACGATGAATGGAGAAACAATAGTTTCCGAAAATACCAAGAGTCTTCTTTTTTCACAAGTATCTTTTTAAGTACTTGGTTTAGATATGGAACATAGTGATAGCACAAATAATACAGCCTAATGGAGCTTGTCTATTCTCTGGCATCAGCCTTTCCGTTTAAATATGGATGGCCTTCTCTTGCTTTTGAGCAGCACTCCTGCAGATGGCAGATAATAGTTTCTGACATTTATTCAGCAAAACCTGGAGGGACTGAAGGTTTGTTCGTTGTTATAGCTTCATATGGCAGGACACGGAAAACCCATGAGGTACAGCCAGGCCTGTGGAAGACAGCAACCCTCTAACCAGTACAGTAGCTGCCCAGGAGTCCAAAGAGATGCAAAGGTGCTGTCTTCGAAATGTTTGAGCAAATGTGGGGAACCAGAAAGCATTTCTTCAAGCTGGGATTGGGCTGGGTTATCAAATGCCAGACTCCTAGTCTTGCTGAAAGCCTTGAAGTCAGAGCTCTCTGAGTGACTCTCAGCTGGGTAGAAAAAGCTTTGATTTGAGGCAGAACAGGCAGAAACACTCAGAAGAGGCCTTAGGATTAGCAGAGTTTGGTGAGGCTGTAATCAGTACTAAATCCCTCTCCCTGCCTGGTAGCCAAAGATTTCAGGCATCCCCATCCCAGACCTTTACTCACCAGACATCTCATTAGACAAAGACTTTTCCCTGTGTGCAGCTCTGTCCTGTCTGCCTGACTCTGCCTCAAGCAGCAGCCCCTTTTCTCCCCCAGAGCCCCTCCAAAAGCCCCCCTGCACCACCCTGTGTCTCTGCAGGACTGCAGAGGGGTGAGGAAGGGGCGAGGGAAGAAGTGCCACCAGCAGCAGCTTCTCTCTTTCAGTAGCAACAGAAGCCACCAGAACCAAGCCAGGATGAGAGCTTGGATTCATCTGCTGATCCCTCCAGCTACAAGCTCAAGCCTGTGGCTAACATGGGCTTTCTCATTAGGATTTTAACTCTAAACACCTAAACACTGCAGTGCAGCTCAGGTGTCAACCAGGGAAAAAGCAATGCCTGGGGCAGCAACGTTACTCTGCTGCACCTAAAGCATCCCCCCCTCAATGGGATCTACCCTGCTTAATCCATGTAATCTCACAATCACAGCAGTGCAGCACTGGGATGGGTGCTCAGAGATTCTGAGGAATGTCCATCCTCGGAGGCTGCCATAACTTAGCCAGACCATTGGTGATGATCCTTGTTTGAACTGAGGTTGAGCTATTGACCACCAGGACTCTGCACCAATCCTTTTTGGTGGGCTGCTGAGGTAACAGGAGTCTTAGTGTCCCCTGATGTCCACCTTTACTCTTGCAAGCTTAAGTCATAACCCAGGCTGAACTTTGTTTGGTAGCTGTGGGAATTCCAGTTAAGCTTCATGGAGAAGTTCCTCATGACTTCAGCATGACTCAAAAGGCACAACAAATTTTTGAGATACAAAGTCAGAAAGGTTAGGTAAGTAGACAGATGGAGGGATTGAGAGAAAGAGAGAGAGAAAGAAAAGTTGTTTAAAAGAAGTCCTTTAAATAAAAGTTATTTTAAAAGCTAACACCATTTTCATAGTGTCAGAATAGTTCAGTGAATACTTAGTAAATGAGATGTTTTCATCAGCAGGATTCACATTGAGTTATCAAACGTCAGCTTTAAGACAGGGCACATTGCTGTATTCTTTTGCTTGGTATAAGTCCATATTTCAGTGAGCATGAGCTATAAAAGGTGCTCCATCCTTTGTCAACATATCTCCTTCAAAGCAGCTTCTGCAACTAACGGTATCCCTGGGGCTGTGAGGGCCCTCAGTAGGGGATGCAGGACATAGCTTTCATGGCAGCTCTGAGAGCGGGTTGGCCCCCAAAAGAGAGCTGCCCAAGAGTCTCTGTTCCCCACATGTCCAGCAGCACTTCTCCCCAGACTTTTAGGGATACAGTCCCCTCCACCTGCTGGGTGCTCTGGCAGCCATTTACTGTTTCTATTTCATCCTTGTAGATTTGGTGCCTCTTCAGTTCCTCAGCCTGAAGAGCAAGGAGAGAGATTGCTCTGACACGTCCGCAAACGTGGCACTTCTCCACAGACAGCCCAGCAATCCCTGCTTCCAAACCAAACACAGCCTGCAATTATTTAAAAATGGCCCATTGATTCCACCATCCATTCATCCATCTCAGACACAAAAATAACACATTGTTTTATCTGTGAGTATAAGAATGTTTTTTCAGAGGAAATAAAGAGAGCAGACAGTTTCCTTCCTGACTCATTCACAAGCTACTCTTCCAATCTGCTAAACGTGGCCATAGACATGAGGCACTGCTGTGCTCCCTTTGATCTGCAGCCTCACGTTCCCAGAGAGTCGCGGGACAGAGGCAAGGCTTTGGTGCTCACAGCAAGCCTGTGTTTCTCAGAGAGACAAGGAAGTGGCAAAGCTTAGAGGGAGCCACACATTCAAGCCCTGATCTTGTCCCTCCAGGCCCAGCGATGAGGTGGGAGGCTGCCATTTCCTGGGACAGGGACAGACACTCCAGAGCAGTGTAGGAATGAGTAAAAAGTCCTCCAGTGACATCCCTTCATGTAGTAGGAAGAGTGGAAAGATATTTTTCTTGATCACAGAAGATAAGACAAACTGTCTCATTTTTTATCATCCAGTCTCAAAGCCATGAATTTTAATGTGGTAGTCTTCATCTCCTGCTCCCGTAGGAGTCGTACAAGCACATTGCGTGTGGTCCCTCCGGACACGTAACCACAGAGGAAGCCTTCCTGGCGGCTCTCTTTCCTCTCCTCTGGACTAGGATATATGACTTCCTAGAAGCCATCTGACAGAATGCTTGCGGTTGTAATAAATAGCCAAGCTTCAATTATGTTAAAAATCAGTACAATAATGAATTACATTGTCCAGGACTATGAATTAGTAGGATGATTTGGACAGCAAGTGCCAGGCACGAGTTATTCATTTAGCTGTTACAGCAGCTGTAAAAACCTTAGTATTATCAAGGCACTTAGAGGGAGGTGATTCTGCCTCTCTACTCTACTCTTGTGAGATCCCATCTGGAGTGCTGCTTCCAGCTCTCAGGCCTCCAACGAAAGAATGATGTGGATCTTTTGGACCGAGCCCAGAGGAGAGACACAAAGGTGACCAGAGGCCTGAAGCACCTATCCTGTGAAGACAGGCTAAGACAGCTGGAATTGTTCACCCTGCAGAGGAGAAGGCTCCAGGGAGACCTTTTGGCAGCCTTCCACTTCTTATAGGGGGTCTAATAAACAGCTGCAGAGTCACTTCTTCCAAAGGCATGGAGTGGTAGGACAAGGGAGAACGGTTTCACACTGAAAGAGGACAGTTTTAGATTAGATATTAGGAAGAAATTTTTTACTCTGAGGCTGATGAGTCCCTGGCAGAGGTTTCCCAGGGAAGTTCTGGGTGATGCATCCCTGGAAGTGTTCAAGGCTGGGTTGCAGGGGGCTTTGAGAAACCTGGTCTGGTGGAAGTGTCTCTGCCTTCCACTACCCCAGGCTGTAACTAGAGGATATTTAAGGCTCTTTCCAACCCAGACCAGTCTATGATTCTATAGTTATTCATAAGGGAATGGGTGTTTTAACTCCTCAATTTCACTAGTTAGGCCAGCCCACATGTACATATACTTATTCCTGACCTTTTAAAGCAAAAACATTATTGTATCATCACCATTAACTGACTACTAACACACTCATGGCAAAAAAAATCAATACTAGTTGTAATTGTCCTGTAATTGTGCTGCAGTGTGGTATCCAAATACTGAGTAGTATTCAGACACATTTAACAACTGCATGAGAACATCCACAGACATATAATCTCTGCCTGAGAGGCCTGGTGATAGTCAAATTGTGTTCTATAAGGAGCAGCTAAATGCATCTAGGTCTACTTACTTAACACCAGGTCAGTAAAATAGATTACGTCAAATTTAATACATACTTGGCACTGTCTTACATGGAGAATGTCAACCTACTTCTCTAATCTCATAATTCACAAGCCAAAAGGGTACTCAATGAAACTGAAAGGTCACTTAAGAAACTTTATTTTTATTCGATGTAAAATGAATTGATAGAAGTCACTGCCACAGGCATGAGTCGAGATTGTCAGAAGGCAGAACAATGCTGGACATTTAAATGAATAGAAAAATAACTCAAGTAATGGTTACAGAAATAACTAGATCAAACTACTTCTTTGTAGTAGTACCTTTGCATATGTAGCTATTGCTAGGCTAAAATCTTCCAGTCTGTTTTGGCAGTTCATTTTACATTGAAAATAAACAAATGAGAATATCCCAAGCCTCAAATTCCTATGGAATTAACATGAAATGGGAAAATGTGTGAGTAAGAGAGTGTTTCTTACTCTGTTTTTTGTTTGTTTTGCTGATACTAAATTTACATTTGTCTTCTACCCTGACCTGATCTTTGTTGGGTTGAAGCAATTCTTCTTTTTAGGTCAGTGTAAACACACTCTCAGTTAGCATTTCCTGTTGGGCTTCCTTTCCAACCTGGTATGCTTCCCTTGCTAGGACTTCCTTCAAATTGCTTCAGAGATCAACAGATGAGTCCCAGGTCATAGCCGTGCCCTTCCAGCCTAAGAACATCACTCTGGAAGGCTTGCTCTTTCCATTTAGTGTGGTGCTTTACCTTGTACTGTGACATACGCCGCACTCTCCACAGACCCTTTCAAGTTGGTGGCTATACACTGGTAAAGTCCTTCATCCTCCTCTTTTACTCTTTCAATAAACAGCATTCGACTTCCGGGCCCTAAAATTATTCCTGTGAAATGAAATATTTTGCAATGAGAGGGAGCCAGGATATAAACAAAAACTGGCCCTTGTGTAATAATATCTGCTTCAAGTTCTTCTCAAATCTGAGCCACAGACTGCACGGCACAATGTTATCTGCAGGAAGGCCAAATACACTTGGACACTTTGCAAATCTCTTGGAAATCAGTGTTTACAAAGCACTCGTGTGAGTCAAAAAGCTCAGCCTAAGGGAATGATCTTGGAGGTACTTGGAACTGTTTATGTGGGTTAGCACTGTGCCTATGCTTTCATCCAGGTGAGGGCTTTAGCATGTCTGCAGCTTTTGGAAGAAGGGTAATCTGATTACCGCACTTATAGGCCCAGGTCTGCCCCAGAAGCAGCTCAACCTTAGAACCCTTCCAACAGCCATTCAGACTGTCCCTACGGGCAGCAGACTTGCTTCAAATCTCACCTGCCCATGTGGCATGGAATGATGGGCTCCTTCGCAAAGGGGCGCTGGACAGTGCAGAGAGAGTTCCCAAGAGGTGTACCTTAAAACGCAGGAGTTACCTGAAGTTTTAAACATCTTGTTTATTCCAGCTAGGTCAACCCAGAAGCCAGCCTGGGCAATACTCCAAGAAGCAAGGAAGAGGCAGGGAGCAGATTTGACCTCAGGACTGCTGCTAAGGCACCTTCTAGCCAGGAAATGTGCAGTCAGGTACACACTTATGTTTGGCTCCATCAGAGCTACAGTCCCATCAAAATGTATTCCCACCATCTATTTCAGGCACCTAACTGAAGTGCTCTGACCTGCCCTCTGGAGACATCTCCCTGGCTCCTAGTTGTATGTGCTGCATCACACCCAAGTTAGACACATAAACATTCATTTTGAAAGATAGTGTTATTAATGCCCACTACAACGATGTGGTCACTGTAAAGCTTCATGGAATGTGGCTCTAGATTAAGCTTAGTGCCTGGGCTGTGAGTCTACACAGGCTTATAACTCGGAAAAATGCTCAGAATTTTTTCCAGTTGTTTTTATTCATGCTATAGTAATTTCCAATAATTGAGGACAGAACCATAATGACAAACTTTCTAAGATGTTCTGTAGAAAACTACATTAAAATTCAAGTTCCTATGGACCAAACCTCCTTGAGCATTTTTGATGAGTGTTTTAACACTAGCTCAGTGTGTGCTTCTGATCCAAATGGGCATGAATTCCCATGAGAAAGATTTTGCCTTTTCCTCCATCGTTCATTTCCATCTGAAATATCCAAGGAACACTTCCATGACTGTGGTGCCAGCAGCTGGACATTTAGCCTTAGCTGATCTTTGAAGCCACATTCCAGAAACAGCAGTAAACAGCTCCCAAAGTTTTCCTGTCATTGCAACATGCCACCTGGGAAGCTGTTCCTTTCTGTTGCATGACACCGGGATTCCTCTGCTGCCAGTAGATGCATTTGGATTTTGCACACCCCAGACATGGATTTAGTCTCCTGGATAGCTTGTGACTCAAGAACAGACTTTAAATGCCTGACCACAGACTCCTCCTGGTACTTCCATACACATCAGTAGAGCTTGGTTTTCTCTTGCCTAATTATCTGTTGGCCAAGACACCTGATCATCGGGCTCCCTCTGTAATAAATGGAAGGAAATGTGTTTCTCTGGACATGACTCTTATGAGATGAAAATTTTTTCACCAGTTCCGTAGAGACCTGTTGTGTGTGGATCTCCAGCTTGGCTCATGTTTTGGAGTGAGACAGAATAACCTGGATCACCTGGGTTGCTGCCAGACTGCCTTCCTTACATCTACGCACTGATGCCAATGACTCTGCAAATGGCTACCTAAGACAGATGGGTAAATAAAAAGCCTGCTGTAAGAGGTAGGTGAGTACACAAAGCTCTCACCTGGTTCTTGCTGTATTTCCTCATGGTTTTTAAACCAGGATATCTGGGGCTCAGGAATACCACGAACCTGGCACTCCAACATGGCAGAGTTACTGGCGTTCACTGTCTGATCCGTAAGCTGCTGCAGCAGGGCTGGTGCCTCTTGAGCTATAAGACAAAACAACACCTTTGTTTTACATTCTTGTAATGGTGGGGATTTAATTATCTTCCCTACACTCATTTTACTGGTGTTACAGACTGCTATGGCTGTTCTACCAAGTTCATTTTCACTGATTTCATTTACCGTTCTACTTTGCTCAAGAGGGTTTGGTGTGTAGAGAGAACTCCCATTACTTGGCAATAGCAAGTTATGGTGACCAATGAAGACCCAGTGATGACAGTGTTCAAAAGATTTTCTCAGTTCCATGACCAACCACACTTGTTTATATCAAAAGCAATGACTTTCTATGAAAGCTCAGTTTTTCATCATCAAAAGAAACAAACTGTGACACCAAAGATTTGAAGAATCATCAGGACACCCATGTAACGGAATATCTCTCTGTTGCTGATAGCACCTTGCAGCTCCGTATACCATGATATCCATGAATGTGATTTTGATAATTTACTTACTTTAAAGAGTACAGTTACAAATCATATTCAGTAAACTCACATAATCAAAAACCAGTAACCATGAGCACAGAAATATTGTGCCAAAGTCTTCATAAATTATTCCACTTTCGTGTTTCACATATTTGGCTGAACGTAACCAAGCCTGACCAAACCAACCATGGCATTTGAAAAACACACTATAAACATCACGTTAAAGTCATCCCTGGAAGAAACAAAACAATCTCATGATCATTTCAACCCTTTGCCGCTCCTTCCCTCATTTCAGGCTGTTCTAACAAAGGTCAAGATATTTACGTTTATGCACATTATGTGGCAACATCTTTCAGTCACATTTGCAACTCTCACATAATTATTCTTGGTATTCTGGTTCATCTAAAGCAGTGAGGGAGAATTCAGGGAGCTCTTGAGCAGCATCACAGATGGAGATGCTCTGCAGATTCCCTCAAACTCCCCGATTATTTGCAACCTTTCCTTTCAAAGACACTGTCAGGATCAGCAATTATTAACATGGTGATACACACATTCCAAATATAAAACGAAACGAAACAAAGCAGAAACCAACTATTTGCAAATATTTTCTTTTAAGCTGCAACAGATGCCAATATACCAAGTTCAGTATCACCTGAATTTCTGACATTCTGTGCTTGGAAGATTATTCTTTATCCTTACAGAAAAACTAGCCATCAGACATTTCCATATTCATAATTATTCTGTTACCAGCTGTAAATAAAAACTCTCCTGAAATATTAAACCCCTATGTACCACCAGCTTATGCAGTATGCATGAGCCCCACAGCACTAAAAACACTTTTAAAGTGGGCTATCTTTGATATGCCCTTACCCCTTGAAATTAATTCCAACATAGTCATGACTGTGCAGTGGCTTCGGGCTTTTCTGAGCTGCAAGCCAATAATTTCCACAGGCAATGATATTTGTTGTTTACAGCCTGATAGACAATTTGCTCTCTCTTCCCAAACAGCATTGCTTATGACAGACGCTATAAATTCTTCATCACATACCTACACAATGACATAGTCAACTATATTTGCCTTGCAGCCAAGAAGACTGCCCTCTTCTCCTTGATACCTCGCCTCGATTTTGGCTCAGTTCTCATTTTTCACAACACTACGAACAGGTACGGTCTGAGGGATGTCCACACACGCATGCTGAAAAGAATTCCACATTTGTCAGCAGTCCCTGACAGACACCCCAGCCCAGACATCCAAAATGAAGGCAGACAAGATGACACAACAAAGGCAAATCACACATTCTGTGAGTTGTGATTACTTTTAATTTGTTTATAGCCATACACTAAAGATGGGTTTTCATATTAAGAAAAACTTTTTTGCTTAAAACTTCAGTCATCATTCACATACTTTCAATAATTTCTCTGCTACAATCAGCTGATTTTTCAAGGACTTGGTCAACCTGAGGATTATTCTCTTTTGCAAACCACCTGTTTTCTCCCGTTCATTTTTGCAGTGAAGCCAAGGGGCACAGTTTCCAATATCCCACTCTGCTCTCTCCAAAGCCGAGGGGCTAGCCTGGCCACCAGCACAGTGTGGGGCTTAGCGCCCAGGGCAGCCCCCCAGACCCGACGCCAGCCTTCATGCTTGCCCACAAATGCTACCTTGCTGGCCAAACTCTGCTCTCAGTTACTCTGAGGAACTTCATTGTAGGCAGAATTTGGCCCAGGGGAGTGACAGGGGGGTCACAGAGGGGAGAAGAAGACGCTGGTATCAGAGTACTTGTCTGACCTGGGGTGGTAGTGAGGGGAAATTTGCATTTTTAAAAGCAAACAAGGGGAAAAAATTACAATTAGTTAATTTTGGAGTTTACATTTGCATTCCATCCATTTTTGCCCTTTGTTATGATTATGTTGTCTGTTCACTTATTTTTTATTAATCAGTACAAAAATATAAATACAAGCTTTATTTTAAACACTTAAAAAAAAAGAGAAGAAATATAATTCACACCTTTCTCCCTAAATAATATATTACATAACAGAAGGCAGAGAAACTCCCCAAACCCATGAGATTCTCCAGTCATCCGAGGACATCAAAAGTGACATCAGTAGTTTTTATCCTGCCACCAAGAGCTGCTTTCCTCAAAGGTTTGCAGTGAGCTTTCTCTGTGCCCTCCAACACGGACAGCCACATCGGGATGTTACGACATCCTTGCACAGCGCGGCCCTCTGAGTGCTGGTGGAGACCAGGCTGGTGGGACCTCCACTCAGCAGTGACATACATCATTGCAGTGCACCACAATTTCACAGAAGAACAGTCTAATTGCCACATCTCTCTTTTTTTTTTTTTTTTGGCACCCAAACTCATATTGCCTGGCAACTGGCTGCTACAAATCATCGTGCTTCGGCTCCCAAGGCCATGGAAAATTCATAATGTCCTGTCATCACCGCCCACCTTGCCATCAAATGTCTTCCCACAAAATACCCTAGGAAAAAAGGGGGTTCTGTATTGTAGTTCCTCTGAAGAATTGCAAATACTAAAGAGTGCGCTTGCTCCATTTTTAAGCAGTCACCAACGACTTCACTTGCATTTTAGGCATGTTTTAGGAAAAAAAGGAAGCTTGATCCCTCTGCAAGAACACATTGTTTCTGGAAGCCATCACGCTAATAATGAACAAAAGAGTTACTGTATACAAGCAGGCTATAGGTGACATTTCAAGATATAAATGATTATTCTTTTCTTTACTCTGACAACTTCCAGGTTATCAATTGTTTTCTAAGCATTTTAGGCTCCATGAAACTGGCATTATGGGGAAATGCTATTGTTTACCCTTTCACACTTGACAAAAGCAATTCCCACGTGAAAGGCAAGTTTAGCCGTGGGACACGGTCTCGATACCTAAAGAAGGAAATAGTCTGGTGAGTTCCCAAGCGCAAGAAACTGTCATGTTGTCACCCTCTATTTTAAAAGCACAGCCACTTTGTTCCTCTGCTGTAGCTATTTTGGTCATTGTGGTCTGTTTTGTTATGGCTTATGTAAATGCTATATAAATGATCGATCATAAATGTAACCAAAAATAATAAAAGCTATGTATTGTAAAAAAATAAAGTTATCAGATCTATTAAAAATAGTAACTTCTTCCTTATACAGAATTTATAACACACAGAAACATCTCATAGCAAAATCATGACAAAGGAAAAGAAAAGGGGAAATGCTCACAATTGTTAGGTTGCCCTTAATTGTCCTTCAGCAGTTTGGCTGGTTCTTAATCCCCATAATAAATCCAATTGTCATTTGCATACTAAAAGCAATGAATATTTTTAATGGCTTCAGTTTCGAATTTGTATCTTAAAAATGTATTCGCTAACTGTGCTGGCTAAAACCTTGTCAGTCATGTTAGTGTAACATTCCTCATTTAATAAAATAATTACAACATTACAAACTCCTGAATCTTCAGGCCAGAAGCAACACTCACACTTTTATCAGTAGTTTTTTACATTAGTGCAGAACTGACTTTAAAAATTGACCAACACTGCAACTGGAAGTCTACCTGGATTTATTTGGAGAAACATGGTTCACGTCTGTCAGTTGTAAAATCATCATTATTATAAATGATAGGATAGGTCTGTGCATTATATCAACATTTTTATTTCTTCCCTGCATACTTCTTTTAGAAGATACTTTTTTAAGATTAATGTACTTTAGTGTAGAAAATAATTTCAAATAAATAAGCATTAGAACTTGCTCAGCAGGTAATATTTAAAAGTCCATCAAGATCAGATTAAAATAAAAAATATATAGTCCAGTCAATCTCAAACTGAATTGTGCTCATTCTGCACATTCAAGTTAGCTTATTAAATGTCCATTGTTGACTGAAAACAGCAGTTTTTAAAGTTAATCAGTTTATTCAGCTTTGACACTTTTGATGAGGCCGATATCAAAGCGGAAGAAAAGATTGATCCAAAGTTTTCCTTATTGCTCAGTAGGAGACAGCAAGAGAAAAAATAACGACATGTAAAATGTAGCACGGGGGATCTTCCAAACACCAGCTTCCGCGTGCCTTTTCAAAGCAGAAAACACCCGTCTGAACTCAACTGGAAGCTCACGCGTTAGGATTTTGTTTGCTATTCCTCCTATTTCCAACCCATGGGGAAATGAGCACCACCTCAGGGCTTGAAAGGTAGCAACAGCAATAAAAAAATCAAGATGATATGAGACATCTCTTACTGTTTAATGAGTCCTTTAATGTTTTACATTGCTTTGTGTTGTACAATCATTCCTTGTGCTTTTATATTTGAGGATCCGAGAGTAAACAGCCTTTTTGTTGCAGTGCTCACCTCTGATTGTTACGTCTTTCTTTTGAAGCACTTCTTTCCCCGTGAATATGTTCCTTGCTCGGCAGGCATAGGTGCCTGAGTGTGCCAGAGATACGTTTTGGATGGTCAGAGTGAGGGTGATGGAGTACTCCCTGTTGTGAGACTTCTTTGCTTTCGTTTGGTTGTTGACTGTCCTCGGTAAAATCCAAGCAATGTCTTTGTATAGGAATTTGTTGGCCGAACAGGACAATACCAAATTCTCTCCTTCAATGGGCATTTTTTCCAAATTAATATGGAATCCACTTGGTACATCTGTCAAAAATCAAGAACACTTTTAAGTTTATATGAAACTAATGAGCCAAAATTAACAGAGCATATATTTTCCCCTTTATCAGGAAGCCTTTGAACTAATCCATGTCGTTGTCTTCCTGTTCAAGTGTGTAATCTTTCCTTTCATGCACTCGGCTCCAGCTATTCTTAAAATTTTTCTTGGAGATATGATACACTTGGCCTCAGACATCAGTTGGTGTAAACTGAAGTTGCTCTTGGAAGTAATGAGTTTGTATAAATGTTATGCCGAGTTAAGACAGACTGGGGCAAGGTACCAAAAGCAGAATTATTTAAAGACAGCGCAGTGGGACTATGAAAAAGGAGGAATATTCTGATCACAGCTCCAGCTTGTGAACTGCATAAGAGAAAAGGAATCTCAAGAGGGCAGTATAAAAATACTACATTTCATCATGCTTGGTTATATTGTTTTCTAGTTATTCACAAGTATTCAGATCAAGTATGTCTATTTCTTAAAAATGCTTCAGATTCTGAGAAATTACAGCATCTGTGGTCACATGCCTGAGATTTCCCTTGGAACAGAGGTGTTCACCCTCCCTGCACTTAAAGCCTGTCAGCTACCCAAGAGGTAAGCAGAAGCAGTATCCTCTGGCCTGGGTGGCCAGCCAGGTGTGGTGTGGGCTGCACTAGGATGAAGATACTTTGTTTAGGTGGCTTGGCATTAAATGCAGGTGGAAGACAGTTTCACCTGAGAGAAACCAAGAATCATTGCACTAACAATTTACTAAGTGTAGACATGGATTAAATTTTCGCTTCTTAGCAGACGGTTCAGGCAGGAGTAATTTAGCCAACAATGTAGAAAGTCCTATTTGAAAAGGTCCTGTCTGCAGTTTATTGTAATTTTGCTTGCAACTTCCTCCACCCGGGGAATGGTGCAGAGCTATGGTGGTGGCAGCTGCCTCCCAGCTGCCTCCACCTGGGGCTCATCCCTCCAGCGAGGCACTTACATCACTGACCTCAGTGAAAGTAGAAGTTCCTGAGAGAAAGCACTTCCAAGTTTTACTCCTAGAATGCAACCTCTCTTGTTTTATTTGTAGCCAATATTCTGATAAAGTCATTTCCTTCTTCTCGGTCAAGTGACATCGTCTGTGGCCATTTTCAATTGTTCTTTCACTACTAATTGCTACGGCACTTGGCTGTAAACTTGACTTGAAATCCTAAGAATGGCTTCTTCTTCCATAAGGGAGAATTATAGATTCTTTTCTTGTTTCTTAGATCATGAACCACTCAATACTAACTCCCATTCAGTTCATTCTTACCAGTGTTGCTTCAGGTTTAATGTCACTTCAGTGGGAATGTGTAAAAGGTAGCTCTCAGGTGAATAATATCCCATATATTCTTTCATTAACCTCTCTCATTGATTGACCAATCCATCAGAAAGCTTCTCCCTAAATCCCCACATTGCAAACTGAGCTGCCTCGCCTCCCAGGGGAACCATGAGCATAACCTGCTCACTGCTCTCTGCCTATTGAAAGCCTGTCATCAGTTGTTCCCATTAATGTCCTCTTTTCCACCTTTAGTCCTGAGTGTTAAACAGAAGGTAAATGAGCTCCTGCTAGTCCTGGATTGAAATTTCTCCTGACAGTAGATGCCTTCCAGGGAGAGGCCTGATTTCTGCTGGTTGAACTCATCGTGCCCCTGCAGTGGGAGCAAAGTGTGTGCCTGTCATCAGCTGTAGTTCAGGTGTGCAGTCCACAGATCAGCCTAATGGAGGCAGAGACACTGAAATATTAGACTGGGTATTGAAGCCTGTGGGTTAAATTGTTCCACTTACATTCCATCGGGATACCATTTTTCTCTCTCTGGCAAACAAAGTTACAAGAAAAACTTCAAATTTCATAAACTCATCTAAGAGTGACTACCATCAGGGTCCTGGTTGATATGTAAGAGTGTGTGGTGCTAGATTCTAATCTCAATTAAGAACATGTTGACTGGAAGTACTATTAAAATGAAACATCTCCATACATGGAATACATCATATTTAGCCTCAGCTGCCAAAATGTAGACATCTACTTGAATATGGATGTTCTGTGTTCTGTATGTGGGCAAAGGTTTACAGCCCATGGGGTGACACAGGCTTCTTCAGAGGGCAGTGCAAACCATCCCTTTAAGTTGGGTCAAATTCCAGAGATCCTGGTCCCTCATGCTTAATTATGAAAATATCCTATATGATGAGCTTAGGCTTAGATACCTAACTCTAAGATTTAAGTTAGATGAAGTGAATCCTGTACTTGATTTTGTTAAAAAGCATTCAATTCAGACACACTTAAAAACAATCAAATAGCCAACATTTTGAATATGAATAAGTACTTGGAAGAAAGAAATTGCTGCATCTTACAGTACATTTCAAATTGTTCTGATGTGTGTTGGGAAAGCCAGGGTATTGGTTAGAAATAGTGGTAATTTTTGCTTCTGAAGATGCCAGTAGTCAGTAAAATCTAAGAAGAGCCAAGCAAAACTCTTAAGATGAAACTAAAGATCCCTGGGGACAGAGACAAATGAACTATTTTTAGCCTAAAAGGATAGTATGCCAACAGAATAATATAGTTACAACTACTGTCATGTTGTCAGGTCTGGAGCTCTTCCTCAATGTGCCTTGTGTGAAGACTATTTTCTGAATAAATCTAGGGACAGAAGCAAAATGCACAGGATTCCAAAAGAATCATTTGTTTAACGGCTACGAGCCTCCTAATATATGACACCTCTCACCAATTGTTACAGGCTTAGGCTAGCTAAATAACGTGGCTGGGAATAATGTGGAAGGGTTTTATTTACTTTAGTGATTTGAAGCTTCCTGTGGAAATAGCTCCCAGGTTTCCTGGTGGAAGATTTTGTTTATCTTTGCCAAGCACCATCAGGAATCTCAAAATAAAATGCGCTTAGTGACATTGGGAAACCAGGGAGATAAGGCAGAGCTGTTCCTGTTTCACCCTCTGTAATTGCAAACACACCCATGGGCCTGCTGTGTGCCAGCAAAACAGCCCAAAATGTAGGGAAAGGGGCAGGCTGGAGGAAAGGGTGCTAATACAATTAAGTTTGGCATAAAGGTGTTGTTACTAACGAGACTGTTTCCTTATCAGTGAGCAGGAGACCGTCCAGAAATCACCTTTCTACATTGCTTTTATATAAGCTTCACAGCTACTTTTGAGTCTTGAACAACGATTTGCTTTTAGAGTTAAGTCAGTGACAATACACCAAAAATGCCCTTCATTTGACAGAAACCATAGGAAAGCTACTCCAAAGCCCATGGTCTTCATGTCATACACCCTCAGGCACACTGTATAAAATGATGTATATCACTCTCAAACTTCCCAGGAAAAGATATGTGTGTTTCACTTTAAGCCCAGAAATAATGAGATTTACAGTAACTAAAGAAAGTGCTTGTTCTTCCTAGATTCTCTCTGTTGGCACTAATTTCCTTGTGTTTACCTTTCCTTGAAGGAGTGGAACTTGCCAACTCCAATCTAGGGCTGCTGGGAAACATTCTGCCTTCTGCCACCTTCCTAATGGTTTTTGCCTAAAGAAAAGAGACCCTTCACAGCACTGCAGCCACTTCACTGGAGTACGTGCATTTTCTCATCCCCAGGACAAGGGCTGAGGGAGGTTGCCTTCAAGGGAAGGGACCTTCCTGTTAAAAACTGGCTTTGTCTCCGTCTGCTCTTTGGAGTCATTTCTGACTTGTCCCTTTTACAGAGGGCAGCAGCTCCTTTTCCTACAAGGAATCATCCCCTCCTGCTTAGGCACTTCTCTTACTTTTAGACACTTTTCTGTGGCTCAGGCTGACTTCAAATGGCGCCAGCAGACTCAACAACATAAGATAAACTAGCCCTAAGCTGTCACACAAAACCTGAAGTATTGGTTTTGGACTCATCAGAAGGAAATACTTTGCAGTGTCCTGTTCACATCCATCAGCATTTAGGGCTCTCAGGTTTTTACTCCCTCAGTGCATTTTTCAGCACATTCTGGACGTGTTTGTTTCTTGGTGTGAAACACAGGCTGTACCCAGCCACAGCAGCTTCGTCTCAGCCTGATGGTGGAGAATTATGGTGAGCCTAACTGGATTTTTGTAGGGACCAAACAGCAGTATTGTTTGCACTGCCTTCAATCAATGCAAGTGAGAGTCAGAGGATGATCAGGACGACTTTGCCTGTCACACAACTGAAGTGCTCAGCTCCAGGAACTCATAGGGCAAATGCATTTCAGCTTCACCACCTTATAAAGAATGTTTGCCACCAGTCAAGACATTAAGATATTCCAAGCCATAATAAAGCTGGCACTCCTCTTTCTGAACACCAGTCAATATAAGATTCTTCAAAGGAAAGTCATAGTATTCTGCATGTTCTCGTACAAGCTTTAGTGTCAAGGAGAAGGATTTCCTTCCATCCTTGGTTAAGATCTGAAAATGTTAGGTCTAAGTAGGAAAAATGACTTCTTCATGTCACTGCATTAAAATGCTCAAAATCACCATTAAAACTTTAAAAGGGAGATTTGGATACAGTGAATGGGGTCCATCAAAGAACAGCTTCTTTTGGTTTCAGGATCTTCCATGCCATATTTTGAAAACCGAGGTGTAAGAGTTAGAGAAGACCAAATTCAGCATCTTGCATGTTGAAAGAGCAGCATTCTCAGTGAATGACTCTCAGTGACTTCTCAAAGTTTCATGTGAAGTACTCACAAAAAGATGAGACTATCATTGGCATGCTAATTTATGGAGGCTTATGTAGCGTTCAGCTTTCTGTCCAAACACACACAATGTGAGGGTAGGGATGAAAGCAAAACTGAGACTGAGGACAAGAGTCATCTCCAAGGTGGCAAATGTTCTTGTCACTTCCATTAATAGAACATGGAGACATTTTTCTTGTTTCTGTACTTTAACAAACAACCTGCCTATGTGTCACTTATCTGTTTATACTTCTCATGCTTCTTACCAATTTTCTATATTTATAGATAACTGGCACTTTCTAAATGTGAAAGTGTGTTGTGACATGCAGCTTTAACAGCTGCAGACACCCACAAACGAAGGCTGCCAGGTGAAACTGTACCAGCAGCACAACAGTGGATAGCAAAAAAAGAAATGACAAGTGCTTGCAGTGGTGCCCATCTGCTGCCACGACAGGGAGTTATGCTGCCTTCTGGTAGCCAAGGCCTGAGATGTTGCTGAGACAGTGCCACAACTTGTCAAGAGCGCTGACTACTGCTCATTGCTACTCTTCTGTGTGGGCAAGAGTGATACTGCAAGCTGGAGTCTGGGCAGATTCAAGGAAGGCTACAAAACCCTGGAGGTGCCAGAGAAAAGTGTCAGTGCCCAAGCTATCTTTTTGTCTCTTTTACCATTTAGAGGAAAGGGCGCTCTCCTGGAAGCACAAAACCAGTTCATCTGGGTCAACAGATCTGCTCAGCTGGGGAGCAGCTCTGTGAAAAGGGACCTGTGGTGGACAACATGCTCAGCATGAACGAACAGGGTGCTGCTGTGGCAAAAAAAGTCAACAGGCTGTTGGGTTGAACTAGCAAGGGCATCAACAGCAGAGATGAAGTCATCGCACTCTACTCAGAACTTGTCAGGCCACAACCAGAATACTGCATTCAGTTTTGGTCCCCTCTATACAAAACAGATGTGGAAAATCTGGAAAGGGTCCAGAGAGGTGCCACAAAGATGATCAAAGGACTGGAAAGTCTGCCATGTGAGGAAAGGCTGAGAGAACTGGGTTTGTTCAGCCTTAAGAAAAGGGTTACAGGAGACCTTATCACTCTATTCCAATAAAGGGTGGCTACAAGGAAGCTGGAGATTCTCTTTTTACAAGGAGACACACGGAAAAGATGAGGAGTAATGGGTACAAGTTACTCCTGGGGAGATTCTGATAGGACACAAGAAGAAATTTTTCACAATATGAACAATCAGTCATTGGAAAAATCTCCCCAGGGAAGTGGTGGATTCCCCATCACTGGATATTTTTAATGTCCATCTGGACAAGATGCTGTGCTTTTCCCAAGACAGGCTGGACCAAATGATCCTTGAATTCCCTTCCAGCTTGGTATTCTGTGATTCAGCTAGTTAGTGTATTTTAAAAACACAAAGTTTGGGAAGGGGAACATTTTTTGAAGTAGCTTTTTCTTTTTTTTTACCGAATCTAGTTAGTGTGTGTCTATTCTCTTTTGATATCTCTCAGAACAAAAATAGAATGAGTTTCACTAAAATCACTCATCAGAATTAAGAGCAAGAGAATGACAACATAAAAACCTCAGAGATTATGATTTGGCGATTAAAGCATCTAAATATTTTAGCCTTTTTTCTTTTTCTCATATTTTCAAATGAATTTGATTTCTTTAATGATCTACCCTGAAAATTGCCAACAGCTTAAGTTTATAAAACTACTGCTTTATAAACAAAACAAAACTTTTGACAGAAAACAAATCCTTTGTAATTGCATGTGGAGACTTTGCGTTGCTGAATAATGCAGTAATTATTCCCAAAGACACATTGGGGGTTTTTTCAGTAATTCCTGAAGTAAAACATTAAATCACTTGTTTGTGAAAACTCTAAACACATCTCGTAATGCAAAAATAACAGAAAGCATACTCATATGTGAAGATAACATGATAGGAATTCTCAGTGCCATGGTCCAAATGACATTCAAGGCTGTTTTTCTCAGAAGAGGAAACAAGATTCTGTAATCTGTACCCTGACCCTTTTCCACCTATAAGTTGCCATTATCCCTGAGATTTGTGAGGGACATCTCTAGCACCATGCTGCCTGCAAGAACTGGCACTGTTCCAGACACTGTGTTGTGTCTAGATATCCTGGTGGGCAACAGAATGAGGCTGTAGACACTGTCAATGTCACACATGAAACTGGCTTACTGGTGGGCGAAAATACACTAAAATTTCATGTATGAAATGACTGCAGAGGTGAACCAAAATGGGGAATTACTCATTGCTGTATTTGTGAATAATTTGTGTTATGCCTGATACTTGGTGGAGGAATGAGTCATTCACCAATTTGGTGTCCTTAGAAATCCAGACCAGCTGCTGTGAAACCTGCCAGCACCACACAAAAGCATGGTATGAGCTTACAAGTGCATACATTACAGCAATTCTGAAACTGTGGTATATTAAAAAGCCACAACGGCCTAACAGTTATAATCCCAGGGTCAGGTAACATGTTTGACTCTATAGAGGACTAGATCTTACCTGTTACAATAAAACTGACATTTCTTTCAGATTTTCCCACTTTATTAGATGCCACACAGCTGTAGATTCCTGAGGATTTGGCTTCAGCTACAACGAGAGTGCTAGCAGTCTGCAAAAGAAAGAAGAGGTTTAGTTCTTGTTGGCTCAAGAACTCAGTTTAATCTTGCCTTCTCTTCTTCCTAAGTCACCATTGGCAGTCCCATGATCCACTCTCTCCATTCATTCAGTGATGGGCACTTCTGGGGCTGTTTAAAGGACATGTCACCATATACAGTTTCGGGAAGGGTAGAAGAATAACAGGAAACAAGCTCCTTGAGTGACCCTTATATCATCAAAGTCATCATGACCAAAAATCTTTGAACGTGTCTTTCAGACACATTTGTCTCTCGCTGGTGATGTAATGGTAATCTATAAGACATGAAGCATGACACAATGTGTTTCACACAAGGAGATAAGCAGCCTGTAGGAGAGCCAGACTGCAAAAGGAATAGGTGAGACATGCCTCAGGCATTTGGATAATACTGGAGAAAAAAAGTTTGGCAGAATACTCGTTTGATTTCTCTTTCCTTTTCCCACATATATGTCAGGTGAGACAGGATGGTGGCAAAATAGATGTTTATTCGTCCTCTTTTGTACTATTTTCTCTTCTTGGACTTAATATTTCTATTATTAAATAATAATATGTCAGTTTTATTTACGTTGTATTCTATCACTGTCTTAAGAGGCTGAGCACACTAAATATTTTCTCAGATTTATATGACTTGAAAGATAAGACCTTGAAAGGCCAGGAACCAAAAACACCTAATGTGCCCTTAGAAACATAAAAACCACTGTAAAAATGAGAGTTACACTTTTAGGGTGGTGGAAAGCTATGGTCTAATGGCTTGGGCACTAAGCAAAAGAGGAAAGTTATGCAGAAAAAACTGACGTGTCGTTCTGTTACGGAGCTGAGACATGAGGCATGAACATGGACTTCACCGGTGTAATGTGCTCCCAGTTACAACTTGGGAGCTTCATTTTCTGTCTTCCTGTTACCATTTTACTTCTTCTGTAAAACACGGTTTGGCTGAAGTTACAGGCAGATCTGGGATGGTGACGAAAGGGAATTGTGGGGCTTCAGAATCCCACTGTTTGGAATTGTTTGGCTTTTCTAAAAACCTTAAAAATAAGTTTTGTGCAATTAATACATTCTTTTAAGTCTGCCTGATAGCTGGAGTTCAGAGACAAGCACAAGAGGGTGAGGCAGTAATAAATAAGGACCAGTTATCTACATTTCTACATAAACACTGACTGAACATTTGCACTGCTTTTGTCTCCTGCTGGGAGAATTCATCGCTATCCCCAAACTCCTGTTGAGCCCCTAAATAACATAGATCTTCTGGTTTCCCAAAATCCTCTTTTTTTAGTAGAAAGAAGTAGAAAGTAGTAGAAAGAGTATTATTTTTACTACTACTCGTGCAAACACTGTTGAGGCAAATCAGTTGATTTTGGCTTATTTGTTTTACAAGACTGCACTATGGTAAATTCACTACAAGTCGTGCTAATAGGATCTCTACCCTGTTAAAATGTCTCAGTGGCCAATTACCTCTCTGTTAACAGACTACATAATATTTCTAGCTGTAATTTTTATAAACTACCTTTTTGGATCTTCTGTGAGATGAAAGGATCAGTAATAACAGATAGATAATTACAGCCCTTAGAAAAAATCATCCTGTTTTGCTAAATTCAGGAGGCTGACCTCTACGAATTTCTAATTATAGAGGGTGGGCCCAGCCATGACCATATTTTGTCATTCTCTTTGAAATTCTTCCAGGTTCTAAACGTAATTTTTTAAAGTGTGGACACAGAGCCCAGCACCAGGATTCCTGCATCTGTTTTATCAAAACTAACTCAGACCAGAAGGAAGTCCCACAATGTCTACCACAGAAGGCTAATGTGGGTGGTTAAAAACTGCTTCTACCATCCCAGACTTTCCACTAAAAAATAGCCTTTTTTCTGCTAGTTGGTATTACCTCACAGCAACTTTGCCCAGAAAGCAACTGTGACCTAACATACACAGCGAAAGAGAGTGAAGCTTTTGCTCTCAGACTCCGGGACACCTGTCTTTAATCTACTATACACAGAGGCAGAGCATTTCTGAGCCTGAAAAACACATGCTGACTATTCCTCCCACGAGTACTCCAAAGGTTTGAAAAGTTTTTGGAAGTATCAGACTGTGTTTTTTCTTTATATCATAAGGTACTACTTTTTAATGGAAAACTGTGCATACTATCTTGAGTTTTACTGCTTCAGCCCACTGTGATGTGATTATTACTTTTATCACACTGAGGATGGTGCATGGAGTTATGCTAAAGCAGTATGACTGCAGTGACTTACTGATGATGCCTTTTCTTGTGTATTAAATTGCCTGAGAGAACATTCATTGGCATTGAAAACCAGTGATTTAAACTGCCAGCTTTTCCCCCAGCAGTGTTTTGGTTTTGACCAACTTACACTGTCTCAAATACTGCTATAGCATGGGCCAAGGATCACTCCCAACAGGCAACTTCCATGCAAGCAATGTCTCTTTGGAAGGCAAGGGAAATAAATGCTACAGGAGGCCTCAGTGCCAGAGGGCACGCGCTGGTATGTTTACTCAACTAAGGCACAGAAAGCCACAGTGTCTAGGAGGACGCAAGACTGACTTTGCAACAGAGCAGAATATTTTAGAGACAACACGTCTCTATATAAATCTTTTAGCTTATAAATTAGTCACAAGGATAAGATAAGATCTCTTTAAATAGTTTGTGAGCCCTCCAGTGGTGCAGTCTGTGTTTTGCATTGTGGATGCCAGCCAAAACCCACCAGAGAAGCCATGTATACAAAACTAAGCCTGGCATGTTGTTGTTTATGGAGAAACTATGGCTGTTGAGGTCAGTTTGTGCAGCATGATCCCTCTGTACAGCTACTGCTGCAAAAGAAGCAAAAGTTTTTGCAATCTTGTGTCATCTGGCATCACAACAGGGAGTTTCAGGCCCTGGATTTGCAACTATGTTATATACAGAAAGTCTGAATTGAGTTGGCATGATCAGACAGAACAGGCAAATCCTACCTGGCATGCTCAATATCTTGAGCGTCATCTGTCCACAAACTCCATTTACCATCAAAGTTTTGGACCTTTATTCCTTTTTTCTACTCCCATCATCTCAGCTGAAGCACTGTATTACAGGTTCATTGCAAAGACAGGGGCTAGGTAAGTAAGTCCCATACTGCTGCTGCTTTGCTCGGCAAAAAAAAAGAGGCGTAAGGCAGAAATCCTAAGAGATGGAAGAGGAATTTACAGATTTGTTTGTGGTGGAAACTGTTGAGGAAAAGACTGGGGGAGCAAAGAGTGTGCAAAGCAGCTGACATGACCATTGCGCTTGGAGCCAGGGTGGGCTGGTCTTTCCCCTGGAGGGTCTGCTTGAATTTCTCTTTTCTCAAAGTAGCTGAGATAGAGGATTCCCACTGCTCCAGCTGATGGCAGAGAAGGAAAAGGAGTTTTCAGAAAATGTTTGGCAACCTGGCTCTTATGTGACTCCCAGAAGTGCTCTGCAGACACTGACATAAACATGCTCTGTTCAGAGATTGCTGCCCTGACTTTTTAAAACAGCCCACGTATTTAAAAAGCAAAATACTGCCCTTTCAACATAGAGCAGGTTAGCGCAAGTCTGTCAGTTATTGCTGATTTCCTTCTAGTTATGTTTTTAAGAAGAAGTATTTGTTAACAAAAAAAAGGGAAATAAATGACAATATGCTCTCTTTATGCCCTCGGATTTATCTTTGTCTACAGGAATATCATTTAGGAAGACCCATATCTAAATATTGGTAGCGCACTCTTGTATTGGTCTGTTTGTGCCAAAGACATATGATCTGCGTGCTTCACATGTTGGCAAGGAGCATCAGTGCAAAACATCTGGTCAACACGTTTCACCTTCAGGACCACCATGGAAGAAACTCCAAAATACCCACAGCAGGAGGACATGAGTATGCACAGGAGAGCACCCACTTTTCCCCGGGTGCCAGAAAGACAAATCTGCAAGTTGCTGCTGTATAGCAAGCAGAGCTGCATTTTCCCTCTGCATCCCGCGCTGTCTTGCTGGAACTGTCCGTGAGACAAAGCCGGCTGACTGGCAAAGAATCACGGCACAGACTGGTATACCAGGGTACCCCCTGCCTTCTCCCCAGGGCAAGGCAGTGCTCCATTCACACCTCCCTCCTGCTCCAAGGGAGGGGATCAACCTCAGGAGTGGAGGGAGGCACAGCTCAGCAGCAGCAAGCCCCAAGTTCTGCTGGTTTTAATCTCACCAAGGGCTTGGCTCTGCTGCTACCTCCCAACGATTCACTTGAAAGTGTTGACAGCAATTCTAGTAGCACTCGGGAGGGCTCCAGGACAAGTTACAATGTGCTGAAGAGAGGCAAGTGACTCTCCCACTGCTATCTTAACCTGGGTTCTGAGGAAGATCATACTGTCCTGTATGTTCATCTGTCTGCCAGTATCCTCTCCTCCCCCACGTGCTCAGTAATTTTTGAATCCATTGTCCAATTTCAACCAAAACTTATTGACAACTCAAAGCTCATATGATCATGAGCATTTCATGAAAACCAGCTGTTGGGTAGAGGAGAAAGATCAAAATGTTGCTGTAGTGATCTAAACAGCTTTCTCTTCCTCTTTGGGTTCCAGATGGCCAATCTGCACAGATGTACTGGCCAGACAGCTGACATATGTCAGGACTGAGAACAGACAGAGCACATGCTTCTTCATCTCATCAGAAATGTGGGAACTTGGAAGAGAGGTAGATGTTTAGGGCTTGGCATAGAAGATGCAGGAGAGATGGAACCATTATATTTTGCGTGATTATGCTTATCGGTCCTGCCCAGGAAGGATAGACTCTTTTGACTATCTAGCACTCCACTTTGGAGGGTTACACTTTTTAGTACTACCACCAGTCAGGTTGACCCATCTTTGCCAGCCAAACCAGAAATACACAAGAGTGAGTCTAAATTTTGTCTTACAGAATCATGTTACAGGGCCATTACTTTCCAATTTCCATGAAGTCAAGTGGCTTTGTCACTCACAAGGGCTGGAACCACTAAAAACATGTGTTGGTTAGGTATTCATGCAGTGGAAAACAAAGCCATATGTACATATATATGTATAAATATACACATATTTTTACACACACACACACACACACAGAGATATGCATGGTAAACCCCAATTTCATGCATTACTATACTTTATACACAATTCCTAGGGGCATACCCTGTGACACAGACCCAGCTTTCATGGTACCTGCTATTGGTCTGTGGAACTCCAACATTTGGTAGCAGAAGAGCCATGAGGCAGTTCAGGAACATTCTGTTCCATTTCAGGTTCTCAAAAATGTGATTCTGTGGGTTAGTTCCCAAAAACAAGAGGGTTTTGTCCCACTCCCTCCAACTTTTCCCCATACTCAACTGCCCTCCTGTCTCCTTCTCTTGGATTTATAATCCTTTCTTCTTGGCTCACACTTTTTGCTTTGCCTCATCTGAACTTGCCTTCTTAGTGGTCTTTTGCACATGCTGCATGCCCAAGATCCTTGTTGACTTCTCCTACAGCACCCTGTCCCTTGCACCCCTGTACAAGGAGCACCAGCTGCTTTCAAAGCTGTTGATGAGCCAGTGTGTGCCTGCGCACTCGGGACAGAACACAAGGCCTGTACGCATGCACTGCTACCAATTGTGTGCACTGGCACAATGAACACACCAGCTCTTTGTACCTTATTATTGCAGGTCCTTCACTGACTGACATTCTAATGAACACTGACCATGCAAAGAATAATAATCAGTGCTAGCCCTCAGTTAGACATAGCAGTTAGTGTTAGCTGGGAACACTGAGAAGTGATGGGTGTTAGTAGCTGAATGACAGGAGAGTATCTGTGACCTGTTTACACGATAAGCCTAAGAATAGCGCAACTTTGTAGGAAGTCGCTGAAATGTCCAACAAAACGAGAATGAAAACTTTGGGTGGGGGAATCAAATAACTTCAAGAGTTGTCTTATGATTAAGTATTATGGCTTATGTTACAAAGTTCTTCCATTGTACCACTCGAGTTTCTCAATGTCCGCTTAGAGAGGCTTTAGCGGAAATGTTACTAAAACACTGTTGTCACGGTTTCTCTGTCACCAAAGAATAATGTAGTGCAGGCTTCCTGCACTACTTTAACTGCACAGCCACAGGGCTTGAGGTTTTTCTAACTTTAAAATATACTTGTGGCTACCTTGATAACCACAGACAAACAAACAACCTACCACAGCAAAGAGCCAAACTGGAGGCACTTAGACGTTGCACACACCAGAAACATGGAACTGGCATAATGTCTTTAGGAAGGTGAAATCAGCTACCTTCATTGCTAAAGAAACCTGTTGATCACTCCTTGTTCATCTCTTCCCTTGCTTACTATAATCTCATCCTGTGACCACACACATTTCTCCTTTCATGCTAACCCAAATGTGAAACTTTCTGAGTTTCTTCATTCATTTCCTACCTCTTTGTCTCCTACATCTTTGTTGTTTCCATTGAGCTTTGAGATTGTTTTTACCATGCTTGCTGTGTTGGGATGTGGAAGTGGGGTAGACACTCTGTTTATTTAGCAGGGCACCACCAATGTGGAAGTGCCTCGGAGAGCTGTTCACAGCTGCTTGCAGGAATAGAACTGCTCACAGTAGCAGTCCATCAGAGACAGACACTTGTGGTGACGTGCTGCATTCAGTGAGTTCAGTGCCATTAACACTGACAATATCGCTGCAGACGGGCGAGGGATCTCTCTGTCTGAACTGTCTCTTTGAGTTTGCTCAGGGAGACTGAGGGTGAGTCTTGGGCTGCAAAGAGTGAAAAGCCATAGACTCCCATGGATTTAAAAGAACAATCCTGGATGCTCTGGAGCAGCTGTGTGTGCACTAATCATGCAACTCTCAGCTTGGCCAGGAGCCTGGGCTTAGAGAGCATTTTTTACTTACAATAGCAGCCCAGCTGTGCTTGAAAAGCTACGGAAGAGCAGCAGAAATAGAGAAACTTCAGAAAAGCTGTGAAAAAGCTGAGTAAAGAGATTGTTTCACTAACCTCCCTCTCCCCTTAGGGACCAGAAGGAATAAAGTAAAGCAAGGTAGACCTTTCTTAGTTGAACTAAAGAGCAAAAAGACAAGGAATACCAGGGAGGACCAGTAAGTTTCACTGCAAATCCTTCCATGCAAAGACCATTCCTTGGTTCATTTCTGGGCACATTTTTCAAAAAGGGCTGCTTGCCAAAGACTTGCAGTTCTGCTGCAAGGACCCATTATTAGCATCTTCCTCTAGGGAGGAATTTATTTGCTGTTGATTGCAAGTTGCTTTGGCATTTTAGCCACTCCTCTTCCACTGTCTCCAAAATGCATGATACACAAGGAGAATGAGATCTGATCATTAGACAGCTCCTTCTGCACCCTGTGAACAGGTAGGACTGCACTCAAAGCACAACTATATGACTGCTGGAAAATAACTGATTCTTATCATCTTGTTCATCATTCCCCCTTCGGAATAGACTGTGTCTTCCTGTGCCTGAAATGATTTCCCTTTCCTCCTTCAAATCCCTCCTTATGTTTAATTTTTCATGTGCTTTCCTATGATAGCGTACCCCAGGAAACTGTTTGCTCCCATCTTTGCCTTGATCTTTAAGCACGTAGAGCTGGACAGCTAAATAGAGCAAGTGCCTCACTGGGATCCAGCCTGTTCCCATGTGCTGGAATGGTGCCATGAACACCTGTGATACTTTCTAAATAATACAACAGCAGGAGAAAATGCGGTCCCAGATCTGATTCTTGGCTGCACGTAAAACCCTATTTATTCTGCGGTGTGTGAAAGGGCCTTGACATGAGAATAACTACAGTTTATACCCATTTTCATATGCAGGAAACTGATGGCAGCCGTCAAGGAAAAGAGACATATAACCCCAGTGCCCCTAGAATTAGAAAAAGCATTTTGGTGTCATTAAAAATGAAAGCCTTAGAGTAAGATAGGCTTTAAAATTTGTAATCACTTTAGCTATTGCTGCCACAAATCAAACTAGCCTGTGAAAGCAGATTCTGTGACAGTGCCATGGCACTGTGTATCCTTACCTGAGCTGCCACGTAGCACAGGCCACCTAATCACACCAAACCAGTCTCTTGTCTATCCCAGGGAAGTGCAGTCAATCTAGGGTATCCTTGATTTGAAGGGTTCAACTGACGGACAATTGCCTGTAGCCCTTGGCAAGTTCACTTCTTTGGCTTTCTCTTCCACATTAGACACCAAGAGACTACAGGCCCACACGCCCTTCAGAATTATCTGCATCTCCCCATGACCCATAAAGGGGTGCTTGACTTGGACTAACACCTGAATTTAGATGGTTGACACAGCTGGGATAAATACCATCTTGCTGCCTCTGACTGAGATCTCTCTTAAACTTTGCTTCTGTAACCTGGATTCTTTTGGCTCTTTAGAATTTATTCCAAAAAAGGCTTGGCCATCTAATCATCTAGGACCACATCTGTGAATAAACTCACTAATGAGAGTAAATATTTTAATTCTCATAGGAAAAACAACACGAAGTTGTGCAATTGCACAAAATGAAGAAAAGATGGCCCAGAACCCTGTCCCTGTGTTCCTGAGGCACCCCAAAATACTTCAGGCCATGAATAAGAGAGCACACATAGCGAATCCCACTGATACACTCTCTTGGCATGTCACTTACCTTAATATGACTGCCTCTAGAAAAAAAAACTCTCAGCAGATAAATACCAAGTATGAAAGTTATCTGCATGTATGCAGGTCCTCAAATCTAAACAATATAAAAATACTCACTTCTTCTCTGTTACTTTGATAGCATCCTACAGTGGTTTTTCAACACATGCTGTCACACAGAAAGGTTATCTGCCCCTAGGAGTCATACCTTATTTTTGCCCTCTATTACAGCCGTTCTCTCAGTGATACTCTGGATCCTGTTTCCTATGTTGCTGCCAGCTTTCAGGATGAAAGATCCTTCAGTATAAAAGCAAAATCCATGCCTGAAGACAACAAAAATTGAAATTTTATTGAGTTGGTGATGGAAATTCAACACATAAGACAAAACAATTGTTTTGAAAAGCACTGCAGGTGCTGTGATGGCCAGGCAAGTATAATTACTTTTCATTAAATCTTGAGGTTTGGAGCCTGATAATTGGATTCACTTCCACATTCCCTCCTTGAATATTAGCTCTCTGAAGTCAGTGTTCACATTTAACCCACTGCAAACTGTGAGATCAGAATTTACAGTCAGAGCCTAAATATAGGGCTATACAAGACAAAAAACCCATTTCCAGTGCTCCTGTTTTCAGACATTGCCAATACATGAGTTCATACTATTTTTAGTCTTTAACTCAAGACAAATTATATTTGATTCAAGATCCATTACACAATGCATTGGATGCTCTTTTACTATGTGCAGGTTCTTTTAGTCTTAACAAAAAATGATGCTGGTTTTAATTTCTGAATTTTTTTTTTAGTTCAGTTTACAAGACGGCAAAATATTAGTACTGAGGTTCAATGATTGAAAGACACACAGTAAAAATAAGCATAATCCTGCAAATTAACAAAATGAAGTTAAACAAAACTATACCTAAATGACAAAGGGATTTAAATGATAATTTAACTGAAAGAAAATCAAATACATCTTAATAATGGAAGTCCCAGAGAAAAAAATGTTTTTTTCCTTATGCAACAAATTGGCTTGTAAACAGAAGATTCAGGTGTGGTCATGGTAGCGCTAATTTGTTTCTTGAAGTCTGATTTGGTACACATGGAAATAAACACATTGGAATGCTTCTTAAGTACTGCCTGACCCTGTTCTTCTTTGAGAATATCTAGTTCAGTATTCTATCCAGAATTCAGTTGTTGCTTGTTCACTTCCAGCTTCATTGGCAGAGATTAACCCTTCAGCTTGATGAAGCTCTTTCAAATGCACAATGTGCCTTGGATTTGAAAGATAATGGCTGTAGTATCTGTAATCAAATATTTCTGACTTGTATAACAGTCGTTTGGAGAAATGAACTTTAAAGCCCAGTAACTGAAAAACAGAATGTGATGCAATCCTGACCAAAGAATGAGGTTCATTTCCCTTCAGCCAACTGTGCAGTTTGCTTAAACTTTGTGTTGTTTAGAATATCAATGGGACACCAACTTTACATGCTTGTTTTCAGTTGTGCAGCTTTGCGTCAAACTGGCTGATGCCTTAGCAGATATTCCAGTGTAAAGACATAATGACATGGAAACTAACTTGGACTGCCCAAATTTCACAATGCGCATTGAAAGGATCAGAAAAGAAGAAAAAAACCCAGGAGAAGGCAATGGAGTTTCATGCATGGAGAGAAGACAAGGAGGAACAGCATGACAGGAAAGCCCTATCTACACGACCTCTTCTTTCAGACTCTGGTTTAAAAGCCAGCCTCTAATACATTATTGTTGAAGCCAGGGTGAATGAAAGACAGGTGCATTAATAAGGGCACTTGTTGCACTCGGATGGGAAAAAATGGTTAAAATTATTCAGAAAGCTACATGCCATTTAGTTTGCACGTTTAAATCTTTAAGTAGTCTTGTTCTGTAACAAGAATAAAACACAGAAAGCATGATAATTTGGCTAAGTTGGTAACATTTTCATGCCACAGAAGAGATCAAAACTCAATTTGTGATACCAGGCACACAAACAGGCAGTATCAAAAGCACATCTTTGTGATTGGATGCAATCTGTACAGGAAAACAGAGACACCAAAATCCCACTTCACAGGTATTAAGAAGTGCCTCCTAATTAATTTTTTTCCTATCCCCACAGAATGCATTTATGTTTCTTTGTTGCATTGCTGAAATTTTGTGCTCTTTACCGTAGAAGTCCTTACACATATTTTGGTAAAGGACAGAAAGAAGGCATAATGCATATTCAGAAGCTGCTTGTGCATCTCTGAAAAGCATCTCCAATTTCCTTTCTTACTGCTCTGGAGCCTCCAGACTCAGTTGCTATTATAATACTCTTCCTCATAATTCCTTAAAAAGACTGTATATATTTAGTTTGCCATGTCTTAGGGATGAGGACAGTGTTATGTCTTTGTTGATGCTTAGCACAATGAGGTGCTGATTACTCATTAATACCAGAATGCAAACCACCATCATAACTACAATAACATTACAATAACAAGAAAAACACATATGAAGTGCTAGATTAGTCCTGGAGGCACATATGCGAACTCTACTGACGTCACATTCCACTCTCTATCCAAACTGGCTATTACAATGTTAATGCAATTAGAGTAGAAAATCAAATACACTTCATAGCTGTTGTCCACGGTTTTAATAAAAGAGGAGTCACAATCGAGCTGAGAATACTACACCCAACAGCACACGGCTGGAGACGTGAGTAGTGTCGTACACGCTACTCCGGCTCCACTGACGGCTGGATCAGCAAACGTTTACAGATCAGTTGCAGCACGGCTGCCAGGCAGAGTCTAGGACAACACTCCGACTCATCCCTTTGGATGCAGAACCAGATGCTTCCTCTCATCAGCTGCCAAATACCTTCACTTTAACCTCAAATACACTAAAATAGCTCAGGGACAACACAAGAGCTGTGTCCACCCTCTTGAGCTGGCTACTCAGGTTAATACTGCAAGTCGTCCCACCTCTTACTGCTGCCAGGAGTGCCATGTAAAAGACACTGCCTAAGCCAACAGCATCAGGCAGAGATGCGGAAGGGAAAAATTAGTCAAAAGTCCTGCCTCTTAACCTGACCTTAGCTTCTAACAACAGGCATTTTGTAACAGAAAGAGAAAAGGTTCTGCTGAACTTAGATGCAATCATCAAACCAAATGTTTGTGTCAAGCACAGATGCTTGGAGAGAAAGAGAAAAATGAAAACACAAAAATCTGTGCTGGTTGGAACCAAAATAGGCAATCATCTTCCTGTTAACTCGATTGATGTTTCATAGCATGTCCTCATGTAACATCAGCTACATATTTTTCTGATTTCAAGGAAATTACCAATTTCTTCAAACTACCCACTCAGTAAAATAACGAGGGCATTGCATTTTTAGCAAGAGCTGTCTCTGTTTGCTGGGAAATCCCACTGAATTTTAGATATTTGAATCTTACTCCAGATATCTCCAGAGCACATGAATTCCTGAAATGTTTTGCTGTGGGATGAGCCTCCGTGCTTTGCATCTTCAGGAAATCTTACAGCAGGGTTACCGCCGGGTTAATGAACGAGCACACAGTGTGCGCAGGGATTGATAAACAAGCTGATATCCGCTAGCACATTTCTAAGCATTTCTTTCACCTGTGTCCCTGCAGACCCTTTCACATTTCTACTTTGTGGGTGCATCTCTGCACGTGTAGAGATCCCGCATGGCAAATGCTAATGGGGGTGTGTACAAACCTAAGTTTATAAAAATTACACAACCGCAGAGCAAGCAAATCAGACTCTGCTGCCTTAGCTGAGGGCTGGTAGAAGCAGAGCACTCAGGTTTATCACACCCTAAGTAGTTTTTCCCATGTGCCTGCATGCGTGCTGGCATGCACATTTGCAGGTGTGCGCCCGCACAGGCACGCATCGGCCTTTGTCTCAAAAGCCTGAGAAAAACGCTATTCTTTTGTAAAACCAGGAGCCACTACTTCTCTGTAAGGTTTTCAGAGAAGCCCAGCACAGGGTGAAAGAGGGGTGAGAGTGGCTCTGCCTGTGGCAGGGCAAGTTCTGCTGTCAGACCTGCTCATTACCCAGAGCTTTGGGAATTTACACGAATTTGGAGAGGCTGGGGGTGGTTTATGCAACCAGAAGTAAGTCCAGCTTTACAAAAGATCTGTGATGCGCGGAGTTGGCACCCGCAGGGGCCCTGGAGAAGTGGCTGGGGGGAGGGGAGCCAGCCTGCTACTCAAGAATACATCAAGCCCTTGAGGAAGCAGAGTGTGCCATGTTTGAAGATGCAAAGATAATCACAGTGCTGGGAACCGTCTTGTGTAGCGGAGGAAGCCAAACAACAAGAGGAAAGCAGCATATGCTCGTGATTTCGCACAGGAAGCTAGCAGCACCTCCTGCCAAAGCGAGATAAGAAAACTCCCATGGCCTGTTCTGGACAAGGCTGTGGTGATCAACCTTCGCTTCACTCTGTCCTCGCTCCAGTCCGCGGCCCGCTCCCTTTCCTAATGAGTTTCAGAGCCCTCACTTCTATTAGCATGCAGCATGCCAAGCACAATAGCGTGGTGTATTTATAACTATCAACAGGGAAAAGTTTCCAGGGTAAGAGTGTACTTCATGTCATCTTGACGTATTTCACTGAAATCACACTACAAACCAGCTCCAAGTTAAAGTCCTGCCGATGAAACTACTGGTCTCAGAAGAAAAGCTGCTCAGTGATTTATAGCAGAGCATGGGAGCTGAGGTAAGCAATTTGTCCAATCATTCATTGGATGGTTTGACCCTAAACATGACAGTCACTTTTGATTGAAAGCCCCAGATCTAGCTCATCCATACACATCTTCCCCATCCCAAAGACAGTACTGCAGTTTTCAGTTCAAGCAGTGCAACAACAAACACCAGTGAAAGAGCCTCGATTCACAAATCAGCTGGAAAAATACTCATCTTCTGTCTCCTTGTCTTCCTACCTTCTCCTTCCCAAGCCCTCCTGTGTGATTCCAGAGGCCATTGCAATCGTTACCTCGTGTAACATCTCATTCAACTCTCCAAGTATTCCTCTTGGCAAAGCCCCTGGCAGCCTCACTCACACACTCATTCAATGGGGTAGTATTTGTTGGGAGGGAGGCGACACCATCCTGTCACCAGCGGTGCCCATTGTTTAGAGTGATTAATGGCAGCCACCATACTTTTCTCAGCAGCTTTCCTTTTTTTAGGGCAGCAATTCCTAGCAGCGTTACTATGAATTCAGGGCAGTGTTACTATAAATTCAATTTGGGCTGACTCACATCTTTCAAGAGGCGATGGTGATGACACTAACATTAAGAGAGAAACTCTGGAAATTCCTGGAATTGTAAAGAATACATAGGAACTGTTTTTTATTTGCAAGTTATCAAAAGAATCTGAATGACATGGGCCATGCCTGTTCTGTGCCTCAGCATCCAGTGCTGCGCGATTGGTAGCACAGGGCTGGTGTAGCCACGTGTCCTTGGGAATATTGAGTCAATTTGAAGCAGGAAACAGAGAGGAAAAATAGTAGCAGGGAGCATATACAGTTTGTAAAACGTGCTTTATGGGGGTGGGGGAAGGAGAACATGTGCTGGGCCCCTGCCAGCTTTGTCTATGCATGTGCTTCTATGATTCTAAGAAGCTATGATCCAGGTGTTCTTGCTCTAGGTCAAAACCAATCAGTTAGAGGTTGAAATACTGGCAAAACTGCAGCTGGGAACTCATCCCAAGCACTTTCCCTAATATGTGGATTAGTGGGGCTAGGAGGAAAACTACAAGTGGAAGGAACTTGGTATATTTTACATTGTTTATTGCTTGTATATTTATATTTATTTAGGACCTTAGCAAAGAATACCAAACAAGAAATCCTAGTGAAAAGGGTGCAGGTTCCTCCCCTCCAAGTCTCCTTCTCCTCTGTGCTCCCACTGTCACTGTTTCCTACAGCTTCTCATCACAGTGTCAACACTAGCCCACCAAGAACAGGTGGGACATCACCAGCCCATCTCCCTTCAGTCACATTCAGGACTCTGAGAGTGCAGCAACAAAACTCCAGTTTGCTACCCAGAAAGCTGATTGATCTGAGCTATCTCAAAAGAAGCAGTAAGATCAACAGCAATGTTACCTACCCCAACTCTCAGTACTTCATCAGCCTGCACTCAAATTTCCACAGGAAAAAATCACTTCTATAACTGCACACCTGAGCACCCTTCAACACCAGTTGCAACAAAAAAATGGAGATGACTGATGCCAAGGGTTACCAAAAACCCCATTTTGCTTCCAACGTCTTTGCCATTACTTGAGAACTCTGGCCACTAGGGAACATAACAGCATTGGAAAGTCATTTTTCAAGTGTCTGTGAGGTTACTTGAAATTTTCTCACCCTGTCATATCAGAAATTTGTATTTTGCTTCTTGACCCTCAATTTTCTGCTTCACACTGCTTAGCATTCTTCATGGACACGGAATACCATCATATTTCAGCCAAACCTACTTTCCTTCCTTGCTATACATCTCTCTTCCCTCCTTTACTAAACTGTATTCACTCTAATCTCCCATGAAGCCACTGTGACTCAGCCTCCACTTTCTCTGTACAAAAGCAAAAATCATGTTCTGCACAGAGAAGTAGGATGTTGGCTGGAACTATAGAACCGTCACATGAGATTTCCATAAGCACCTAGAATTTCTTTCAGGGGTAAAACATGTTTGATTTTGAGAGTCTGTAGTGCTGCAAGGAAGCAGGTCTTGCAATTTGGTTGAACAGTCAGAACCCTAAAGAGAAAGTCCACAAAACCTCTACATCCAATGTCTACTCTTGCACTCAGTTTTTTATTTCCAATTTATGTTCCCTATAAATAAAGTCCAAGATATTGTTCAGACCCTTATAGTGAAAGTTATTTTCCTTGCACAAGCCACTTCTGATAGATCACTCAACTTCTAAACATAACTTTACATCTATAATATTCCAAGATCCATGTATCCACAACACCTTCCTTCTTGGAATGCCAAAATTTCCTTTCTTTCCTTTGCTGTCTTAACTGGATCCTCTTGGTTCTAGAAAGGAGTAACTCTTTAGTAGCCTATTTACACAGTCTTTCATACTGCCCGTCTTGCTGACAAGCTAGAAGCACAACTCTCACCCTTTCCATTTTCCAGTGATTAGCAAAGCAGATGGAGGAGCTGTTGATCCATTGAGGTTGTGTTTTTCAAGATGATTTGTTTTCAACTTGTCTTCAAGTAGGGGTCTGGGAGCAACCCTGGGCTGACTGGAGTGAGGGACTGAAGTGCAGGCAGAAAGCAAGGAAAGGATGAGAAAGAATGGAGGGAAACATTTTTAAGGAGAGGGGGGAGCTGATTAGAGGGAAAACAGGAAGAGAAAATACTGTCAGACATGGATGTAAGACCAAGGATCCATCTACCCCATATCCTGTCCCAACAATGACCATATGCAGATGGTCAGGGATGAGTAAGAGTGGGACTAATTCAGATATTTCCTCCTAATACTCCCCCAGTCACCAGTTATTATCAGCTCAGCAACTTCCCGCGATATAGACTGTTTCTACACTTCTTTTTCAAGACTGTGGAAAGTTTTCAAATCCCCAAAATCTTCTGGCAAGGAGATTCGCAGATATGCTACCCGGTGCATGATGAGCTATATCCTTTTTCAGCTCCAAATTCTGCTCCTCTTGTCTTCATCTTATGGCCACTACTGCTTGAACTGGAAAAGATATAAACAACTGATGCTCAGACATGTGTCCTTCACAAGTCTGTAAGCCTCTGTCCTGTAGCTCCCAAGTCACCCCTTTTTCGGTCTGCAAGAGTCTTGACCTCACTCCTCTCTCATCCTTCACACATTCCTCTCATTCCCTGAAATTCCTTTGATCTTTTTTGATGCTATTCTTGGTGTACCTCCCAGTTTGGCTGCATCCTTTGAAATCAAAGGATCAGAAATGCTTATAGTATAAAAGATGTCAGTAATTTATGGATTTGTGGAGTTATCATGGTGTTCAGTATTGTGGTCTTCATCTCTTTCCTGGTAATTCCTAACACACACACTTGATTTTCTTTTTGAGCTGCTCATGATGGTGTTCACTTTCACAAACCCATTTATCACAGCAGTCAGATCCCTCTTTGTAGTAGTAATGATCAGCCAAAAGCTTTTAAACGTGTATTTTACATATGAAAACAAGATTTTTTTTTCCTATGTCTATCATGCACATTTATCTTCAGTGAATTTCACCTGCCACTTTTTCACTCAGATACCCAGATTCATAGAGTTCTGCACTTCTTTGCAATCAGCCCCTCATCCTTACAAATCTGAATAACTTGGCATCATCAGCGAACACTCTCACCTCCTTACCACCTTTTCCAGGTTATTTCTGAACATGTTGACAAGAACAGACCCCAGCAGCAGCTCCTGAAAAACTTCGCTGATCACCTCCTATGCTGCAAGAACTGGTTGCTCCCTCTCAACCTCTGTTTTCTATTTTTTAACTGAATACTTTTTTCTGAGCACGATCCTACCTCACATGCCGTGTCTGTTCAAAGCCTTCTGCAAAGGCTTTTTGAAAGGCATACACATGAAAGGAAAGAGGATGCTAACTAAAGTTTGTATATTTTTGTAAAAGGTGTACTCGATCCAGTAATAGTACTCCATTCATAATCACTCCTAAGCACACACAGAGTTTGACCTGGTGCCTTCCTTTGGCCAGGAGCCCCTGCTAGTGCAGGAGCAGGTTTCTGGCTACGGGCTGGGACGCCCCACTGGCTTGGACACCGCCGGCGTGCGGGGCCTCGCTCACGTCGTGCAGTCCCCACGTACAGCCTGTCACACACTTTATTTCCTGCAGGCTGGGCCACACAGAGTAAAAGATCAAGCAGAAACATCCCACCACCTACGTGACCCTTATGTGTTTTTCCTTAAGTCTTGGTGTCAGACTGCACATAGTAAAGCCAAAAGATCGCCCTGTGAAGGCAACAAGAAGAAAAGAAAGAAACTGGGAAAAAATAAAAGGAAGAGCAAGTGAAAAAAATCCTCAACATAAGCAAGTGAAAATAAAATCATGATACTAAGCAGAGCATCCCATACCATCTGGACCTTGCTGTAGCTCTTATGTTTGAAGATTGATCACTGACAAATTAAAAAATACAATGCTTCTTGTTATAATTTTTTAAAAAACTTGATTTAAAGTGATTTGGAAACTAGTGATATCTAAATTTGAAAGCTTAAGGTTCTGATTCAACTAAGACCCATAATGAAGTAATTTATACTTGCAGAATAAATTTGTCAGTGTGTAACCCTGAGGACAGACTGGGGCAAACTCTATTCGGTATAAAATTTGTATTTGTCAAGCTTGTGTAGCCATGTGGATGTGCCAGATCTGATTCAAAAGGCATTTTGCAAACAAAATACTAAAAAATATTTTAAAATTCCGTAATACTGACTGAAAACAAGGATACAGCTCTACTCAGAGGAAAGAATGTGTTCACAAGGAAGCCTTGGCTTTTGACTCCCAGTGAAAGTGCAGAAAGAGATACTTGAGCATATTGCTTATTCAGGCTGAAGCAGATCAGATGCTGTTTCACTCTTCTCTTTCCCTCGGCTTCAAATTCCCTGGAAGCCTGTGCAGCTGCAAGGTACGCTCATGACAGTTCCTCTGCATTTTTTTAAGGTTATGTAAGAAACCACAGGGTTTGACTTTTATTTATACTAATCTATTTCCCTAACCACACCAAAATAAGGGAATAGCTAGTGTAATTTTTGGTGTACACGTAAGTACATTACTAGATTTCTGTAAGAAGATTTTCTTGTAGCACAGGGTGGAAGGCACAAAGGCCACCCGCCAGATCCTCAGTCATTGTGAATGTAGAGCTGAGGATCCAGCCACATGTCAAACTAAACAAAGGCGTTTTAGAACTACCTGTTTGTTAATGGCATCTGACCTACTTATACCAGCTCCAAAGACTCAGACTTTCCCTTCCTGAAAATAGAAGGTGGCATGGGGAACAAAACCGGTCCCTGTGGACAAACTAATGGGCATCGATGTTTGCAGACATCCAACAATTAAATTTGGGTGGTTCAGTACATTCCTAATTAAGTACAATTAACATTTGTTCTTTACTTGTTCATATTACATACCTCACTGATGTTTCAAATCTGGTTTCCCCTGATGATCTATCCAAGCACATCCTAATGATTCTGCCTTTCAATCCCTTATTAATACCCTGACGTAAACAATGCAGAAATGCAATTAGACTGCTATGCACACATGGCCTGCCTCCTCTTTCACTGAAGCTGCTGCGAGTCTGCCCATGCACTGTCATCATGATAGTTTCAGTCTTTCTGTATCTCTGCAGAAGTTTCAAGGAACACCTCTACTTTATTTCCTCCCAGATACTTCATGTATTCAGCCCTTCATCTCCAATCCCACCATTATGTGGTTTCACCTCCAAGGAGAGTTCATATCTTGACACTGTAGTCAGGAGAGCAGAGAATCATGCACCAGTTTCCCCAATTACTTTGTTTTTATAAGCAACTCCATAACACTATTACCCTTCTCTCTCCCTCAAGGAAACACATGCTGAGGAAAAAAACCCAAAAGCCAAAACGCCACAGACTGATGTGATGGCAGGGTTGTCAAATAATAATATAACATTCAGTTTGAGGCTAAACAAAACTGATAGCTCAAGAGGTGGGAGGCAGCAAGGTGATGGGAGTGTTGAAACATCCATGGTAAAACTTCAGTGTTGCAACTGTTTGCAGTTTCTGAAGGGCCAATCAGTGAAACCTTGGGCAGAGGTTGAATCTCTCTCTTGAACTGCCCACATAGAAATGTCCAGAGAGAGAAACTGGCCCCAAACAACACTGCACGGCTGCTGAGCAAGCCAGTGCTTCCAGTGAGCAACAGCAGCATCCCACATGCCTTTCCTGGCAATCTCTGCCAGGTCAGTTTAAGCTAAACAAAATCTACTGGAGAGATTTACGTCAAGAACCATTAACATCAAGCACATTCCTGCATGCAGATGCTTGTTCTGCAGCCTCAGAACTGATCTGTTTTAGGTGGATCCCAGGCTGCCTGGCCCTGGAGGCCCTCAGCAAGCCCTGCTGCTGTCTGCCCCCATGTTGCTCTGCTGACAACCCAGCCTGAGACAAACCCAGGCCAGAAAGAACGGCTCCAGAGTGAGAGAAAAGAAGCCAAAGAGGCTGCTGGGCACTTCAGGACAAGTGTCCCACTGATCTGTCTTCTTCTATATCCACTGAACACCTGGGGGCTGCTCAGCCTGACAATGTGTCTGCTACGGAGCAGCAGCACACGCTGCAGTAAGATAGCCCTGGAAAAGCAGTTTCTCAATCATTTAGGAAAGCCTATTTTTCTTTTTTTTCTAATGACTTGTAATATTATTTTTCATTGTGTCTTCTACTGTCTTTTGGCTGCCATCTCTAAATTTAATAGCTCTGCATAAGCTTTAAAAAACCCCAGAAAATTGCTTTTTGCCCCAGACAAATTTCCTTGACTCTTCTATGTTTCCTTGCTTGGGTGAACATCAGAAGAGAATCTTTCCACCTATCTAACTAGTTAGCTAGCTAGCTAACAAGAGGTTGATTAATGGCAAGAGTTGGTTTAAGCAAAGTAATTGTAGCAGAAAATAAAGAACAAGGAATTTTTAACGATGTTGGTCTTTCCGCATTTCAAAAATCCACATTTGTTGAGCAATTGTACCACTTTTTTTTTTTTTATGTTTTAATTTGCTATGAGGAAACCATGGAAATTATTTTATTTTGCCAGTCTCCCGTTACTGGCCTGAGTGAAATAGAGAGAAGAGTTATACGAATTAATTATATCAATCACAAAGCATTAAATTATATCTGCATTTAAAAGCAATATAATTCATTGAGATATTTTTAGATTTTTGTAACAGAAATACTGCTTGGAAAATAAAGTGAAAGAAGTATCCACACAACCTAATGGTTGCTACTAAAGGAGGCCATAGGCAACAGTCCTTCAAAAATAAAAGCATCTAATTTAGGCACTATGCATCAGCCCTCAGCTTGCAGGGACAGTACTCAAGTGCTGTGAAGTTAAGCACATATATAAATATTGCAGCAAAGAGATCTTGGAGCTAGCAGTGCACTGCAAGGTCTTTGCAGCAACAGCATCTCTTTACTCAGACTGCACGCTGTGTCCTGTGACACAGGACTCAGAAATTTCCTGAGAATCCTCACTACCTTCCACTGAAGGAGAATTTGTGGGGGTTTATTGACTTAAAGTACAAGGTACATCTATGCACAGAAAGAAGCACTACCTGAGCACAAATAGTGCAATAGTATTGGAAACCTAACACTGATAAATACAAAGAAATGCTGTGATGGCAGAACGAGATGTGTTTTTTATCTCCCGCACAAGGTACACGCACATTAAATCTGTTGTTTAGGCAAACCTTCCCTCATACAAAGAGAGAAGTATAATGAAATAGATGGGATTAAAGGGTTTTCCAGTTCTTCAGGGAGAACACCTGAACCTGCACAGACATCAGCCTGAGCAATGTATGCCAGCTGCTGAGGTACTCCACTCTGCTCCCTTCCTGGAGCAGGAGACAAAATGTAATTACTCAGGTATTTCTGCCTTTCTGTAATAGTTAATTTTCATTATTCAGAGGAAGTCAACCCACTCCTTTTAGGCAAAGCATTAAAAATGGTGTTCTCCAGACTACTTCTTCAATGAGTACTTAAAGGAGAAGGAAGGGGAGAGGGTTAAAGGGAATCATCACAGAACAATTATGAAGGCAATTTGGAAGCCAGTCTGGAAACAACGTTGTAACAGAGCCAATAGCTGATTCAAATTGTTACATTTCTCCTTCAATCACCTGCTCAAACACACTCCTAATTAGCATTTAATGGAGTCTACAGTTCAGCAGGTTACTGAGCACTTGCATGCAGATGTTAATTCCTCCTTCTGAACGCGCACTCTCCTGTGCTGGAGTGCAGACCTGTGCTTGCTAACAGAAGGAAATATCTGACAACAGATGAGCACCACCTTGACTCACAAGGAAGAACCAGCTGTTTCTTCAGTGCTGCATTGGATTTCAATCCCGAGTATTCATAGTTGTATAAACTCTTGAAAGAAACTAAAAGACTAAAAATTTTCATATATGCCTTTCTCAAGGTTTCTCTAGATAAAAGATGTTGTGATTTCTCTTCTCTTACATCCATTAGCAAAAATAAATTTTGTGACTTGCCCTTGTAAGGTAACATGCCAGGCAGAGGAAATGCAGCCCTCACCTGTCCTTGAAACGGAAGGTTTCAGGTAATAACCTACTCCAGCAAGAGGAGAGATTGCTAGTGCCACCTCTTGGTGAGAAGCCATTAGCATAATCCCAAAGGCATAGTGGGAAAAATAACATGTGCTTGTAGGAAGTGCTGACCACTCTCTTACTCATATCAAAGCACTTACAAGTATCCTTAGTTTGAAATGTTTAGCATTGAGACCCTTAGTATTGAGATGCCCTATTTAGTTGAATGATGTCTTGTACCCTTGCAATTAAGCATGTACTTAAATATTTGCCTGGATTGGCAATTCAAATCCCAATTCTATGAAAGTGTTAAAAAAGTGAAATCCTATGGAATGTGATTATTCTTCAACTGAAACTGAGAAAATGTTGTCTCTTAAACCTGTTAGGTTTTTTGATATCTTCATTGCGCTGTGATCCAAATACCTTGTCTGTTTGAACCCTCCAACAGCAATTTAGTGATAATGCCATTGTGGAGGTCGAGCGTTAATCATTAAGTTTGTGTCAGATTTCATGATGCTGGAAGAGCTGTGGATAAGTGAGTCAACACAAACTCCTAATCATAAGAAACAGAGTTCAAAAGAAAACTAAAATATAAGAAGAGATTAGTTGAGCACCACATCAGTGTCAAGTAAGCTTGCATGGTGCCATTTATTCTTTACCCTGTTTAAATATCATCTGGAGAATGCTGGGAACATGTAGCTTGCTGAACTGAATCTATGACTAAACACATCACAGGACAGCTCTGACCTTCATAACGGAAAAAGTTTCTACAATGTTTTCTGCTGATTTCAAAAGGAGCCACACATAGGAATCACTGTGCATGGAGAAAAGCATGGAGGAAAACTTTTCCATGTGAAAGCGTGTGAACTTTGCAAGACATTGTCTTCTCTCATGAAAATGAAAAAGCAATTATCTCTTCTGGACCAATATTGCATGCATGAATAGGAGTGAACTGTAAATAAACCCAAATAGCAATACCAAATAACCACTCTGCCCTCCATTTTCAAATAACGATGGAGGAAAAGTTGCATTGTGACTACATGTCCACCAAAAATACATTGATAAAAAGCAGATAATTTTTATTAACTAAGCAATGTTTACAGCAAGCTTTATTCTTGTAAAAAATATAATATTTAAGTAATAGTAAAGGAAGACATACTAAATGAAAGTAACGAAGTTGTCCTACCTTGTTTTAGAATGATTTTGATTGCAAGGATACCACATCCATGTAATTTTAGGTGGAGGAATACCATACACGGTGCATGTCAGCACTTGTTTGCTGCCTAGTAAATGCAGATTGGGATCAGGGAATGATGACACGGCCTTTTCATATATTTGCGGTTTCACTGGAAAGGGTAAAAATTGAAAAGCAATTAAAACCAGCTTATTTCCAACATATTGCATGATTATAAAAATACTACATTCTTGCAGTGTGAGTAACAAGAAAAATCCCCAGGAGAACAAAAAAACCAGCAGTCTTAAGTCAAGTCAGACGAGTGGTTAGTAACACATTTAAGTCATCAGGAACAAGTATGTGGCTGTGGAAGACAGAAACACGTCTAATGAAAACCGGCGTCCATCTTCTGGTTCAAAGATGAGTCTTTCAGCCTGCATATGAGGCTTGGGTTTGGGTCCATGAAGTCAGTAAGAAAACCCACAATGACCTGACGTGTGCAAGATTGGTGACAATCCAGCTCAAAGAAAATTGAGCATTTACGTGTTCAGGAGAAGCATGGGAACATGTTGCAAACTTACCATTTACTGTAAGAGTGACTGTAAGGTTCTTCGACAAGTTCCACTGTCGAATGCTCAATATTATGGTGTAGTTTCCAGCATCCTCCTCAGCAACATCCTTGATGACTAATGAGTAGTCTTTAACGACATACCGGGCACATTTTTCAGCAGCAGGTAGCCCATCTTTTAACCTGTTTCATGGAATTCCAGAAATCAAAATTCTGAAAAATATTTCCCCTTAAATCCCCCATGTTACAACATATTCCTCAATCTTTGGGAAAGGATTGGATTTACAGTCTGAGATTCTGTTTATCAGAGCCTTGTCCTTCCCTTTCAAATAAGATTGCTGATATTTGTAAATCACTTGTGAGAATACTCTTCTATATATTAAAATTGATAAGAATCTGACAGGGCTCTATGGTGTTTGAGAGTTGCTGAAAATTGCAACTCTGTCTCCGAAGATCCCAGCTGTCCATGGTTGTGGCCGCCATTTAGTCTAAAAGACAACTATTTTGGCTAAGAGTTGGTCACAGAAATAAAGGTTGCATCATCTTGCACTGGCCATTTCTCTATGACCTCAGAATACATCCTGGGACAAAGTATTACAGTAGCCTAAGCACAGCTGTGATTTTAGGAAGAGGAAGAGTAAGTAGATTAGATAAGCACTTAAGAATCAGATATCCTGCTATCAAGTGAATGTTTTTATAGATAACAGAAAATCAACATAGAAACTACCAAGTGTTGCTCACATACAGATTCCTGGAACAAAACATTTTTCTTCAAAGTCTAAAATACAGTGTTAAGTGCATTTTAACAAGTTGCAAGAAGGTTAACATGATGTTAGTAGAAAGGTGCAGCAGAGATTTATTATGATGATGGACTTGATCTAAATGATTCACAGCTTTTAGTAAGTATTTACAGAAAACTTATACTGTTATTAGAGGAGCACTAAAATTTGGTCAAAAGACTTATGGATTTAGGCATTTCACTGTATTTATACTTTAAAGAACCACAGAATAGCTGCAGCTGAAAAAGCCTTTGGAGGTCATGTAGTCTAATATCCTATACAAAGCAAGGTCAGAAGGTTGCTCAAGACCATTTTTGGTATGGTTTTGTGCATTTCCAAGAATGGAGACTCCACCACCACTCTGGGCTACTTTTCCAATGTTTGACCAACCTCAATTTTAAATTTAAAAATTTTAAAAAATTGTTTAAATGTTTGCAGATTTTTTTTGTTCAGAAGTTTTGGATCTATATGTGTAGTTAATAAGCCCAAACACTGGAGAAACAGAAAATGATGTATAAATGGCTGGCATCAGTGTCACACTCATGCCTTAGTTTTCCATGTGGAGCCACAAATGTAAAGGTTTTGTAAAGCAAGACAACACTTTTGGAGCAAAAGTGATTCCTGGCTGTAATACGAACTCTCACTGTTCATGTATCTGTGGTTTGTTTCCTTAATAAGTCTTGTAATAGACCCTTTGTTAAAGTGCAATGAATTGAGCCAGAGCTACTGGTGTTTAAAATTATTTAAACAAAAAAACCCCTTGAGATCCTGAATAGATAACATTGTTACATATAAAAGTGCTTTGGATTAATTAAAAAAAACTTGTTCAAAAAATTTCTTAGCACAGCATACATGAGACAAAATGAATGATCCAGCGAATACTCTGCTGAAGTAGATCTGCAACCTGCAGATCACTGCATAATAATACCAACTTCCATTTTTTTGCCTAATAGTGCATGTCTGTGTGACTCAAGTCAATAATTTATTTTAATGAAAGCCTTCTTTTCTTTCCCTTACAGTCTGAAAAGCAAGTTCAAGTTTCATATCTAGATCTGAGTGATGCTGGATTCAACACTTCAGTCAAGGCTGCTAGAGATATTTAGCTGTAAAGCATCCATTGATTTCAAGAGCAGACATATCCAACCTATTTGAGGATCTCAGCTTTAAACTTTCCATATCTGCTTTCTCGCACTTGTGAAATGGAGATAATGTTCTCACAAGTTATTAGAACCCCAGGCAGCTCTGAAACTTCAAATAAACCTCCCCAACTCGATTATAAAAAGAGGTCCAGGATGCATATGTGAAAGTAACTGTTGTCCTACCATATAACCTCTGGAGAGGGAAATGCCTTCACTTTCATTGACAAACGATAGGATTTTCTTCCAGCTACAGCCTCCAGCGCAGTTTTTCTTCGACGTTTCAAATTAATGAACATTTTATCTTAAACAAAATGAAAAAGTGCTTTGTATTACTGATTTTCATCCTGCAAAAAGAGTAGCTTGGCTAAAGAAAATGTGACTCCAAATAAAAATTATCTTTAATAATTTTGATGCTCCCACATGTTAACAGCAAGAATAGAGCCTAAACTACTAGAGATCTATAAAATAGAAAAGAATACCACAAATATACAAGAAACTGAGATGCAGTTCCCAGGGCATGAACCTACTTGGAGAAGATACACTCTAGCCAAATTCACATTGTGCTCCAGCCAGAAAAAAAAGCACAAGAGATAAAATGGTCTGCAGTATGTGGGAGGCTGAACTGAGGATGATCAGATGACCTTTCCACTCCTACAGGCCAAGAATCAATGAATGTTCCAAAAGAAAATATTTTGCCAGAGAGGATTTAAGGGACCTTCAGAGAAATAGCAAAGGAAAAGGCAGAAACTTTCTGTATCATTGGTAAACAGCTGCTTCATCAAAAAACCAAATCTTTGTCACTTCACCAGAATAACATCAGCCTGCTGGAATTTGTTCTTTTCCAGTTTCTCTGCCCCATATCTCCAACTCTCTGCCAAGTTGATGGCTTTTACCAGAGGCAAGAAAACACAGAATTCGTACAATACATTGGAAAATATCTCTTTCTCCCCTGCCAACTTGTGCAAAATAAAACATTCAAAGTATAAAAAATGTTTGAGTGTCCTTTTGATAGTACCTATGCTGCAATATTTACTCACATTATGAACTGCATAAGGATGATGGATATCCATTAAACAAGCTCATAATTTAATTACACGTACCACATACATTGAAAATAACATGCACAAGACAAATAAGTAGTCTCACACAAGTCAAGTCATAAAGATACAGCCCTGATTCTGCAAAAATTTATTCACACAGGCTCTTTGTAATTATGGGTATCCTGTAGATGGGGCTGCTTATGTGAATGTAGGCTGACTTCAACAGTCCCAAATTCTATGACTTTAATTTTAATCTCCAACTTCTCTGATTTTAATTTTAATCTAAAACTCAGTTTCTAATAGGTGCAGCTTATCTGTTTAAGATATAGTAAATGGTCATCATGATTCATCCTATGCTCCCAGTGCCTTATTCCACAGCTTAAGGAGAGAAAATAGTCTGGAATAGTCTCTAAGAATACCAACACAGGGTGCTTAGCCCATACTTCCATATAGGAGAGAAAAGATACACCACTGAAAATAGGTAACAAATCCATATACTGACCATGAGTCATCTATTGTAGACGACACCCACTAGGCACTTGGTCTTTAATACCAATGGTGCTTCAAAGATCCTGGATAGTTCTAATTATAACAGTATGTCCCAAAGAAGATCGCCTCCCAAAGGGTCCCAATGCAAAAAAGTCCTTACTCATATACATTTGAAATAATATCAGAAATTTCCAGATTTCACAGAAGGCCCAGGAAAACCATAGGGAACTTGATCAAGGGTCCTGCTGTAAAATCATATTAATGATTTGGAGCATCTTGTGCTCGTTTTATTTTTTGAATGGTCTACCAGCTACCTGCTCCATGCAGAGTTAGGGTATTTATTTCTTTTCCTTTTTTTTTCATAGAAAGCAATGCACAGGTAATGCAAGGAAGAGGAAGTAGGACTCTTCTATTTAAGTTCGGCTTGTACCTTCTTTTTCCCCCCAAACTATAGTTTCCCTGATTGCACCTGCTAGAACTGACTGAGGACGGTGCCATCACAGTGTTTAGCAGACAAAAGTGACCAAACTGAACGTTAACATGTTTGTTGCCAACAGTACAAAACAGTCATGGAAGAAATGGCACATTTACCTCCTGGAGCGCCTCCCTCCCTTGTTTCTCTTTTTCTGCCCATGATGAATGTGCTACAAATTCACTTCAACCTTGTGTCACGATGTAAAACTATCACATGACTGACCTTGGCTCATAAGCATTGAGTATTCTACAAATCTGCAGCACTTCTTACCATAAACAATGACCGTCGTGTTGACAGCCTTGATCGACGGCCCGCTTTTCACGTGGCAGGTGTACTGGCCTTTGTCAATATCCCGCACTCTGTCGACAACGAGGATGCTGTAAAAAATGTTGGCCTCTGAATTCTTCTGGTCAATACGCTGCGTTACAGAACCTCGTCTCCTTGTCTATAAAAGCAAAAGAAGTGAACAAGAAAGAGCCTAATCAAACCATTTTTCATGATTATTAAGATTCTTATTTGACTGTACTGCCATCATAACTTAATAAAAAAATCCCAGATGCCTTTGTACAGCAGAGACAAGCAAAAATGCTTAACATTTCCAGAGGGTCAACAATAAAAAATATAAGCAACCTTATAGGGCAATCCATCCCTGTCTTCAGCCAAGTTGTCATAGCATCCGAACTAGTACTTTCCAGAGGAAGATCCTCCCTTTTGTATAGCCTGTCATATCCACATGCCCAGCTCCCCATTATCATTGTCCAGCACTGCTCCTAAAAATACCTGAAGCCATGATATGAAGAGCAGCACATAGTTTGGTGCCTGGATTTGGTGCCATAGGAAGCAGACACACAGAAGAGAAGGACACTAGCACAAGGAGGAGAGAATTCTGGAAACGCTACAGACGGAAAAGGGACTAGATTTGGCAAGGGAATAGCAGGGTGGAACTGAAGATAATGCGCCTCTGAGGAGTTATTTCCTGCAACTCCCCCTCAGCATTTGGCCTCAAAGTTTATTTAACCCAGGACGTTGTTGATGTCTTATAAACACTGAGCACCCTTCAGTTACCATCTAAATAAAAACACAGCACAATTTCACGAGTGTGGTGCCTAGATAGGGCTTGGTAGGGCAGCAATGAGCAATATAATATATTTGGAGCATTTCTTGTTGCTAAGTTGTTTTTTTCTGAGGTGAAAAAATGCCAGGGAAATGGCTACAGTAAGCAATAAACAATTGCATTAATCTTCCCTATATAATGCAATCATAATTTCAGCCTGTGATTAGATACAATGAGTGACATAATAAATGATCTTGACTTGAATCACCAGCATAAATCAAATTGACATGAAAGGAATGGGAGTTGTAAACCTTAAGCTAATGTCAAATTTCTTATCAGTTTTACACGGACTCCCTGGCAGTTATTCTGTAAGTGACAAATATTTATGAGGATGCTCCCAATGTGGGGGGTGGAGAACAACATTCAAGATCATTCCTGTAGTTGTCAAAACAAGAGGATTGTTCATGTGACACTTAACAAATGAGATTTTGGCTAGCTAAATCAAAATATCTTTTCTAAACATGCTCAAATAGGGTGCCTGACTGTCTGCCAGTCTTTGAAATTAATGTGTTGAGAAGACAGCCTCACTGAAAACTTTTTTGTCACGAGAGAGCCCCTGCCTGGGATGGGGTGATAAATTTCTCTCGTTTCACCAGGTTGAAAAGAAGCTCCCAGAGATGAAACAATTCTAGCGCTGGGTCTTGATTATGCAATATAACCAGAACACACTGTGTAAACATGTTTACTTATGAAATTAAGCATCAGAAAGAAAAAAAAGAAACCTTAAGTGACATGTCAGCAAGGGTCAAAATGATGGAATGCAAACAACGGCAAGCATTCCGAAGCAGAATTCCTCCCAGGATGTTAGATGCAGCATGATCTGTGGGAAACCTCTGGTTTCTTCTTTCCAACCACAGCACTCACCTCTCCAGGGTAAGTCCACGTCATCTGCACTCTGGTGTTCCAGGCTGCAGTGACAGTGCAGTTAATTGCTAGGCTGTCTCCCTTCAGCAGCTTGACAAGACGTGGGGTGCTTAACTGAACATCAAAAATTGTGTTGGCTGCATGTGACAAAGAGGGAGAAAAATTAGTAGTGCCAGTGGGGCAGGGTGCTTTCTGAGAGACGGGGAGTGAAGAATGCCACCTACTTTCTCTGTGCGTTAGGTACTTCGTGCTGTATGTGTGCCCACCGATGGTTGTCTCACAGCTCAGGAGCCCGATGAATTTGTAAGTTGCCTTAGGTATTCTGAAGCCTTGCATGCTGTCCCAGATTATTGTCTTGCCATCAGGATTTAGGGTTTCTCGTGGAATCTGGAAGTGCCAAACCCACATCATAAAAACAACTCATCCTCACGTCTACTCTCTAATCAAAGTAGCCTAGTAAAAAAGGGATGGGGGAAAAAACACACCAAAAAATGCCAATCAACATGAAAAGGATGACTTTTAATGCTGCGGGTTTTTCAAGCCACATTTTCATCACAAAATAGAGAAAAATGCTGGGTGAAGAATGCAAATGTTGCATTTGTTTCCAAGATTTCATTATTTATAACAGGATGTAATTTATGACACAATAGATCGACACTATCATTAGCTTCAGCTCTTGGGCTGCTATTCTGTTGGCTCCTGGTTGGCAGTTAAAGTGCTCATCTCCCTGAACATTTGCAATTAAGTATCCTGGTTTCAACACTGAGAAACAAATACACATTTTTCAATGGACATGACAAATGGACTTAATTTGCTGTCATTTTGTGGCTTTAAGAAATTCCTGCCAGGATTCAATTCCATGCATGTCATATTTATGTTGCCTAAAAGACTTAAAAAACAAGCAAAAATAATTATTGCCATGTGGGATCAAATGTTCACCTTGTCAGCAGTACAAATTATCTTTTACATTATGATCCTTCGCACTTTAAGCCCCATTTTAATAAGGTATCAAGAAAACCCTGAAAAAGTAAAGCCTGACATAGCCATTGAAGCTCAGACAAAACCTCTCATTTTCAGATCATGCTGTTTTGCTACGTCTTATTCATTGAATAAATGCCACCATTTAGATAGCACAGAGATCAGCCATGAGTACAAAGCCTGGGTGTGACTCTATTTGCATAACACCTGTTTTTATGGCAAAAATAAGATCTTTTTAAAGATGGCACAGAGCAGAGTTTAAATGAATTACGGTCCTAAGGAAAGATCCCTGGATCAACTGAGCACCTCGCAGCCCATCACTTCTCACTGTGCACCAGTCTCATTGTGTCCCTTCATCTCTTTCTTTCCCTTTATTTGAGCAGAGGACTTATGTGTTGGACAGTCCTTTCCTTCCTACAAGCAAAGTCAGCATGGGTGGCTGCCAGAGGCTGGGGGAAGCATGAATGTCTGTCTCCTTCCCTTATAGTACAGCTTCTCCCTAAAACGCGGCACCCCCGATGCTGCCTGCTCAGCCTATGCAGAAAGACACTCTAGAGATCACATTCACTCACCTCATGCCATTTCCTCCAAAATAACTGAGCGCACGATGAATCAAATCAACAATAAATACAGAGCACAAAATGACATGGTAGAATTCCTTATCTTTACAATAGCCGATAAGAAGCTGTAATAAGCATGCAAAACATGGGGAAGTGTGTGTAGCACATACACAAGTAAAGTGCATTACATTACAGCCTGCTGGCTCCCATTCAACAATATCTTTGTCCCTACAAGCTCTGTTTTCATTCCTGTTCTAAACAAAACAAATTTTCAACTTTGTTTTAACCAGTTCATAGTTTGTCTTTTGTGAGCTTCAATTGGATTTATCCTCTTGCTGCTTTGGTGGAAACCAAATTATTTCTGAGCATACTTCTGTATAGGTTCTCATGAAGAAAGTGAAGCCAGCGGGTCAGTGTCTTCCTAGCCTGGTATTTCCCAAGGAATGCATTCACTGCACATTCATTACTTAATAGATGGATTACTGACTTTGTATTAGCCTTACTCCAGGAATAGAAAAGTAATTAAAACACCCAGAAGAGTCCTATTTTGCAACATGTAATTTTGTGCATTGTCTGGATATCCACTAGGCTTACTCGCCCTGGAGGCAAATCTTTGCCCGTACAGTTTTCTCATCTGACACCCCTCAAAACCACTGGAGCTACACCTTTTTTGTATAATTTTTTTGCAGCTCTGAGGCTAAGAAGTTACACCCAGTCACCTGTGAAAGCATAACACAACACTTATTTACTCTAAGGATAAGTTCAGAAAACTGATGTCTCTGACTAGGAAAAGACCACTGTGACATACCTGGTCTCTAACCAAATCTCATGGGGAAAAACCCAAGATGCTGCAACAAGTCTCTTTCAGAGGGTGGAAATACCAGGACTTTGTCTCAGATGACAACATGGATGGTGGCTGGGTGCTCACCCTACAGCCCTTCACAGCTCTACCCTCTCTCCTAGCTTGCTTCAGTTTCTTACCCAGCTCTTCTCCACTCTGTTCTCTGCCAACACCACTGGTTCAGATGACCTGCTTCCCACTCTCAGAGAACCACGGTTGTTTTGGTCTGCCCTAAACCAGCTTTCAGACCACCCACTAGAAACATGGTATCATCACCATGTTGATCACTGCATGGATGGTACAGGACAGAGGATCCAAAAATCTCACATTAATTTAGGTTGGAAGGGACCATCAGAAGTCATCTGGTCCCACCCCCATGCAGAGCATGTCCAGTGTAGCTCAAGGCCTTGTCAAAAGTCTTGGCTGTTTGGTCATCACAGAGAGAAGTAAAAAACCGATGAAGAAACAGCATGCTGGAACGGTGAGGCTTTCACTGAAACAGCAGAGGATGAATTCATCTGCAATTACAGCTTGCATATGGTAACCAACAGCGAGTCAGAGGCATTCAAAGAATCAACTTGTTGCAATGGCTGCAGCAAACATGGAATTTATTGTCTGCATACTGTTCTGTGAACCATATCCCTCTGGCTCCCAGTGCATTCTTGCCCTTTTACCTTCTTCATACTTTGTTTCAAATGCAACTTTTTTTGGTATAGGCTGTGCCTCCTTCTTTGCTCAATCTTTGCTAGTGTTTTTGGTACCTGGTGGCATTAACGCAGTACTGCCACATACTGCATATGTACATATGGTCAAGAGTTAGGGTCAAGCTGTGGTTCCCCACATCTCCAAAGGCAGATTGTGTCGGAAAGAGACAACTAAAACTTTAATAAAAATGTACGTTAGAGTCTTGAATGCTTGTCTTTTCTTTCACGTTTCCCCTTCCACCAATTTGGGAAGGATGAGGTGGCATTATTAAGAATACAGGTTGTCCAGACATGTGATTCGCAACATCCCTTGGGGTTTTTCCGCTTTTTATTCCCTGTACTGAAGCTTATTTACTTCTATTGCCATGAATGTCGTTGTTTTTATGATAGAGAATCCAAAAGGATAGTAAACAGATGGATTCAGTAATTGTATCAAAAGTTGATACTTTCTCCATTTAGCAAGATAAGAGCAAATGAAGAGGTAAGAGAAGTGCACACCTTATTTGAATAAGGTTTTTCTTATTTTAAGGATCCTGAATGAGGCTGCTGGAATCATGTTGATAGGAATGATGGTTTCAGAGGTTCTGAATATCTAACTATTAAGAATTAGATCAAAACTATCCACTGATTTCACAATTCTTCATATGATAAGGGAAAGGTCATCAGCTGCTTCAGATAAAGGTTATAGCAGGACCTGAAGGCTGAATTTCAAATAGGAATTAAAAGCTTCATCCCATTTCTCAGCCCATGTTTTATTAGCTTCTCGATTTTTGAAGACCTCCTTCCTATGTTGTATGTAATTGCCGTGCTATAAAATACAATTTGCACAAATGTTCAGCCTAAAAATGAAAACAATGCAGTATCTAAAAAGGTTTGACTAAGGTAAAGATGCAGTTTGAGTAAAAAAAAAAATTGTAATGTTGAAGATGGATAATAAATCTTTCCCACATTGGTCCAGTAAACCTAAGAAGTAGCCCTGCAAAGTAACAAATGTTGGAGGCAGTGTCCGTGCAACTGTAAGGAGTCCCTCAAGAAGAGAGAGATTATTAAAAATATTTCAAATTTTTCCTTCCTGGCAATATAGAATGCAGAACCTAATGACACTACAGCTGGGATTTTCTTTCCAGTTCCAGAGGACTGCAGTATGAGGACACCAATTTCTCGCTTTATCACTGATGGAAAACACAAAATAGCTCTTGCCATTTCTCCAACTGTAGTATGCCTGCAGCTGTGGAATGCATTTAACACCTCTTAATTGCTTTGTGAGCAAATCTTGCTGGAATCTTCATATAAGGGTGACATAGAAGATAAATAAAGTAAGATATGATGTAATGCATTGTAGCTTGCATGCTTCAGGAAATTCTAGGATTAATTAGGGAACACATTTATTTTTCCTGGAATGCAAAACATGTAAGCAACCAATCCTTTCTTTCAAGACTTGGCTCCACCTCCTCTTTCTCCTTCTGAGAGTTTTACATCTGGTTTTGGTGGTGTAAAGTTATGCCTTACACCACAATCCCAAGCTAAAGGCAAGATGATATGAAAAATGATAGTAGCTATGTTTCAATCTTCTCCATATAAGGAATTTTTTTTAAATATTGTTTAATGAGAGAAACCTGACAGGATTAATTTTAGCTAGAAACCTAATATGCTGAGATTTCAGATGCAACACTACAGTGCCCAAATAAATGCCCACTTTACAACACCCCTTCTAGGGAATGCTAAGTCTCACCTGCTTTTGATTCTGTTGCCACACAATCTTGTGCATCTTCTTGCAGGAGAACCATGTGTGTGTTTGTGTGTGTGTGTACCTACACATGCAGGGTAACATCCTGGGTCAGATCACTTCATTTTCTTTGCATTTTGTTCTCTTTCATGGGATTTAACAGGTGAAAACCCAGCAGCAAAATCAGTATCTATATAAGCAAAGCAGCACTTGATAGAATTGGTAATATCTGTGGCTGGTGTAAAACTCTGCAGTCAAAGAATAACCAAAGACTTGTGTTGCACTAGATAAGTATCTTATGGTGCTGTTGTTTGGCAATTGCATGTTATTCTATAAAGAGACAAACCTTTTTTCCTTTTAACAGAGATGAACTTTCATTGCCACTATGTACATACCTCCCTTTATTTAGAAACAAAACTTCATTGCCTCCTGCACCTAATTTTTAAGCAAAAGAGAAAGGTAACTTTAAAAAAATGCCCCATTCTGGGTCTTGATAACAGGTTCTTTACTACCTATGAATATATGGTTCAGTTAGCTGTCCATGTAACTCTTAAGGCACCTCGGAGACAAATGTTTTCCCAAAACATGGAAATATCTTTTTTTTTCCCCTAAAAATAGTCCCACCACATGAAACTCTGCAGTTTCCCTGCAAAGTTTCCCCAAAAAGAAAAGCCATCCCTTGTCTAAGTGCACTTATATGTAAAAGGAAGCAACAAAGTTTCTGGTGGGAGTGAGGTAGGGCAAAGGCTTGAAGAGATCCTTGTACAGCCACAGCAAGTCTCCAGGGACTCACCGGCTGTTCCAGAGGACAGAAGAGGAAAGGGAGGAAGGGCAGGGGAAGAGGTGGGAGGAAATCTCTTCTCCTAACAAGAAATTCCTTCCTGGGTTTAAGAAACCTTTGCCAGTGAGGATTTAATAAAGTAGTATGAAAAGTTAAAGTTTCTTCAGAAAATTCCCACCCTTTGCAGGAGATTTGATGAAGCCCTTCTGTGTGACAGAAAATGAAGCCTCCAGGGTTGAAATACTTCTGAACACACTGACACTCAGAAACATTGCATAAGAAATATTAAATTGTTAAAATATTTCAAAAGCATTACAATAGCTGTAAACAAACAAACAAAAACATCATCCACAGTAACACTTGCAGAGCATGCTTGGATAGAGGTACCTTTTTTAAAGTAACAGCAATGTTTGGTGCTGTGACTCTGCATGGAATGATCATTTCTCTTCCTACAGCCATGTTTATTATTTTAGGGATATCACTGTGCATCTCTACAAATGGATTGCTTGTATCTGCAAAAAGAAGAAAAATAAAGGTTAGTATGTGAAATCTTAAGGCAGTGTATGGGAATTGTAACAGTGCATACAGACTTAAAAAACAGACTAGCCCTGTCTAAAGCTAAACAAAGTCCTGAAATCAATCTTCTTTTTACTTTTGTCTAAACATGTTCCTCAAACTATTATTAAATATTTCAAGATATATTTATTATTCAATATCAGATGATACTGATATTGAATAATAAATATATCAAGATTTTGAAATATTCTTTAAATGTCAGGATAGTTGAAGTCCATTTTATCCATTACAGCAACATCTCTACCTCTGAGATATGTACTTCTTATTTCATGTCATTCGTACTTTATTATGACCTGGAAAAGTAACTATATGGGAAGTGAGCTGAAATTCACTGATCAGGAAAGTACAAAGTACACCTTTCTGCTATCTGCAAGGAAATTGACAGGAAAAATTCACATTGACTGCATCAGGAGAAAGAATCTACCATGATTATCCAGCCTTATTTTCATCTCCGAGAATACAGACTAGAGAGAGTTAATTATTCTCCTCCTTCCCACTACCACAATACCTATGTGTCTCTTTTTTATGTGACAAGGTAAATGAAAATGCCAGGAAAACATTAATTCCTCTTGACTCAATAACTAAAGCTTGGCAGAGTAATTTGCCGTCCCTTGAACAATCCTTTTAACAAAGGGCATTGTCATAAATAGCTTGCGCTGGGAACAGGGAACATTGCTGCTGCTATTGTTTGGACCACTTAACAAAGAGGGGCTCAAGCCACAGGCTCTGGCTCCAAATCTTCTTTGCAGGTGTTCAGATCTGAAGTTTCAGTTTGACTTACATCGCAGATAGATTACCTCGAAATTCACATAAGGTTTGGGTTTTAACTCCTAATAAAGGGGAACATTAAGATCTTAATTCTGTGCTTATCTACAGCTCTAATGCTTTTTCAGGGAAATCCCATTATTTTCACTCAGTCAAAAATCTTAGAAATAACAACAGAAATCTTTATTGGGTAAGAAATTACTTAAGCTAGCAAGAACTAATCCCTAATAAAACCTCAAACCTCAACACTTGATTCAAGTGTTCTGGCCTCAGACTTCTGCATGTTGACCTATGTTCACTCAAGTAGTTCTTCTAGCAAGTTACTTTTGCTTGTCTTTCAAAAGTATGATATGCACTTCCCAGTGTCATCAAACTGTTCTGCCCTTAGGATCCTCTTCTCGTACTACATGCAATAATATTTTTGTTTGAGACATCAAACAGGAAGAGAAACAAATTCTGCTCTAATTTATACTGGTGAGAATCCTAAGGTAGAGGATCTCAAATGTACTCCAGGTTACAGAAAAACATTTTCCTAAAGTGATTTAATGAAACTGTTATGCAAACTTTCTGAAATGAAAGTCACAAAGTATTATTTAATAATAGGTGTTATATGTCCACTGAGATAGTGAAAGGAACTTATGAGTAATAGAGGATGCATATGTAATAAAAAGTGCCCTGAGGACCTGTTAGGCCGACATTTCCTCTGCAGTACGATTCAAGGAAGGACCAAGAATGAACCTGTTTGTAGCACAGGGAAAAGAACCTTTTTTGTTTCAGGGGCTGCAGCCACAGAAGAGGTCACCTGCTCCTTAACATCACCAGACAAACCGATTTACTACTCCCCAAAGACTCGTTTATCTTTGTCACAAAATTAAGAGCTCCTGCCTGAAACCAGCAAGCTTTGCAAAGTGGTTTCCTGTACCATATTCTCCAGATCATTGTAAGTGTGAGGAAGAGCTGTTCTGGGGACTGCCGGTGCTGTGTGCAGACAGAGTATCACCAGTGACTGATGCCAATATCGAGGCAGTGGGGGTTGTGCAGCTCAGACCTCGCAGGGTTCCTGCCCGGCCGAAGGCAAGGACAGGAAACAAGCATAAAACACCATGTTTGGCTTTTCTTTCTTTCTTCTTCTTCAGTGGAAATGACTGAAGAAGTCAATAAAGTGCTGTATAAAAGTGGCCTAAGCGCTCTGGCTGCCCTTGGTAGGCTCCAAAGCTCGGTCACAGCCTCTCCTGGTACACTCCCTGCAGTGTGCGCCAAGGCGTCACCGTGCCCCCGCTATTCGCGTGCAGAGCTCCCGTTGACATCACCGGGGACTTCCGCCATGGGCCAGAGGGCAATTGATGGCCCCGAGTGCTCCAAATGTCTTCCTGCTTTTGATTAAAAGAAATACGCATCATGTTTCCTAGCACAGTTTTGTTTTCATAATGAGCATGGAGGCTTTTCCTGATTCTCTTTGATTTTATTCTCCTTACATCTTAAAGGCCATAATGGGATACTCTTGGTGCTTCAAGATCAGAATCTGATGCAGGCTTTGCCAGACTGGATCAGGCAATGCTGAACACACAGCAGCAGGGGAGGTTATGCCACATTGGCAGGGTTTGCCAACAACATGGATTCCTTTTGTCCCCCAGGCAATAGCTCTCCTTGCTTCTTCTTTTCCCTTTTTCCTTCCCACCACAACCCCAGTTATTGCCACTAACTCCCACTACATTTCCTCTCAATTTCTTCCTGAGGGGAGGTAAATGCCATCCTTCCCCACATAGCTGGTTGGCAGCACATCCGGCATGATTTAATCTCCCACCAGCAGTCTTTTGGGCCAGCTCCACTCAATTCTATATTCAGAAAGCTCTAGATGTAATAGGAGCATCACTGACCTATCCTGAAGACCACATCCAGGTTACACATTCAGCTTCACTGGTATTTGGAATGGAAGATCTAAGGGGGTCGACCTTGTTTTTATGAATTATTGGTTTGGCTTGTTGGTTTGTTTTGCTGTGGTTTTTTTCAAAGCTGCTTGCAAGGGTAGCCAAATGAAAGCTGGACAGCCAGAATATTTACCTATGTTAAAGGTTATTTTAAAAATCAGTTTAGTGTATTTTTAAATTGTGCCTAGAATGAATGTCTGTGTGCTGGGTTGACTGTGTTCCTTACAATATCTCTCAGTTACAATCAACATGAAACCACAAAGAGCACTCATGAAATCACAAAATCCATGAAGGTCATTTGCTATATTGTTAAAGAGCATAAATAGCAGCTTTTTTGCTAAGCTGTTTGGCAGCCAGATAAAAACTTGATAAGAGACTTAGCAAAAGCAATATTATGTCTGGTATCAGTAACCTGTCTAGGCTATTTATGGGGTTTGCACAAACAACTAAATTAGCCAACACTGAAATGCCAAATTCAGAAAGATGGAGAGGATTTTTCTTTCCACAGGCTTCAGCTACTGTTCTTGGGTTTGTTTTGTTTTTAATAATCTAAGCTATGTAAGTCAGAGGATTTCTACACACATTTGCAAGAAGAATAGTCTCTGCAGGAAAATCTAAGCTCCTTGAAATATCTAAAAGCTTATCCTCTGAAGTTCTTCCAAAATACCTACTTACACTTGGCTCATCATTAAGATTCTTTTCAAGATAAAAGAGGTGAAATATTTTCTTCACCTCCACATAACACCCTTTTCCCTCATGCATGTGAAAAAGACCACAGTCTTTAGTGAAGAACAGACATGCAGACTTCATTGAAGTTCATGGGCCAATTGCCACATTCCCTTTCCACTGAAGGGATTAAACCCCCTTAAGTTTATTTATCCCAGATAAATTATTGGGGCTATTCAGAAGTAATTCCAAAAGAACCTTGCACACTAAGAGTAATTCCAGCCTCACTTGCACATCTACAATACAAACATTTCTCACTGAGCTAGGGGCCAAACTGTTAGTGTTGTCCCTGGTGAGAAGAGGAGAATTTTGCAATGGGACTCATCTGACCTGTTTTAGACATCTGCTTTACTATGAGATGAATCATGCCCTAGGAAATGTATCTGTTGAACTGGCTCATATGCCTAATCTCCTCAAAGAAGAAAAAACCCATTTTGTACATCTTATTCTGAAAGCAGGGTTGTCCCACTCCTGCCTTCTTCTTACCTTCAAAATAACACTCTTCAAATACAAAGTATGTCTAAACCTTGAAAGAAAACTTGAGACATAAAGTATTGCCCTCCTTTTTTTTTTTTTTTACCTGGACTTATATGATTTTTAATTTCTATCTGGTACAATTGTACAACAATTTTTAGGCAAGTGTGGTTTGTTTTCCTTTGAGACTAGTTATACTCTGCTATCATCAACATAGGACCATGACAGAAATAAAACACAGAAATCTTCAGGAAAAATAGTCATATTAGCCAGGAAATCCACGCTAGAGCTATGACTACGTTCAGCAAGCAATCCCTAGAAAGGCTGATGGATATTGGGAACCCTCTTTCAGATTGTGATGGCTCACCCTGGAAAGGTATTTGTTCCAGCAGGAGCTATGAGTCTTGGAGAGGGAGAAGGACCACGGAGGGCTGAGTGCACGGCATTTGGTGCTGCCAAAGTGCTGCTCCACTCCACAGAGTGTCCTGCGATACGGAGTCCACGCACACGCAGTGACAAAAGCGCGGCGATTATAGGCGATTGACGTCAGCAAGTCCTAGAGGTCTCTGTTTTGTAACAGGAACCTCAATAGAAACTAAAAATGTGTCCACATACTTGATACAGCTGCAACATAGTTTAATTCCAATGAGTTTCCTCTTCATAACAGAAGCACTATCATAGTATTGACTCTGACAGTGTAAGCCAAAACGGTACTGCTCATGTGTTAAAACTGTGCCAAAACCAAAGACAAAAAAAAGGCACAGAGGAGGAAGAGTTTCCCAGGCCTAAGCAGGTTCTTTTATCAGTGCATTTTTTGTAAATAAGAAGAAAAAGGGAAAAGAAGAAAAATCTCCCTTTTTGTTAGCAGCTCCTACTGCTTTTTATGACCTGTTGAATTATTTTGACTTTCATACTTCTGATCTAAAGAGACCCTCTTGGAGAACCCTTTGGATAGCCTCCATGTTCTGCAACAATAGTATCTTTAGGATTACAGGAGTCGATCCATTCAAGCTAAATCTTAAATGCATGTCAGTTCTGGGGCTGGATCCAGCTATCTGTCAGCAGGAGGACCTCCCAGGGAGATGCCCAGGAAGTTCTAATGCACTCAGAACCTGCATCATACCACTTTAGTGTTTGAAAACGAGCTCAGAATCCTGGAAGTTTTGCAATTTCAAAGGCTTATATTTCAAACAATTCCTTAATGATAAAGCCCTTAATTTTGGACTGCCGCGCCCAAGACACACATCAAGCCAAATACATACAACTAGTGGGCATGTTTGACATTCTAGGCATTGGTGAGCAGAACTACTCCCAGGACCTGCACACAGCTCAGATTTGCCTCACCTGACTTAAATAATCTCAAAGCAAGTGATTTAGTCTAAGCTTGTTCTCCAGATTTCTTGAAAAGTCAGTGATGAAAAGTGCATACCAGAAGCTCCTTTTGGTCTCTGATAAGTATAGAAAGAGAATAGACAACTGACCCAGCCTAGAGGTCTGATTTTAAAACGTGTCTCATTCTGCAAGGAAAAGTAAGTGACCAGAAGATGTACACAGCAGGATCATGAGAAAAGACAAGGAAAGGGAGAACACTAAGAAATGGGCTACTGCCCTACAGCCAAACACTGTTTTACTTCGAGAAGCATTCTGTTCTCTGTTGCAGCAGAATTAAGATTTTGCTCTTGTGTATTTCTAGCTGAAAGCTGTCTTCATCACAGAAAAAAGCAATACTTCAATTTGAATCACAATTTGCTTAAATTCGTGCAAAAACTCGACTTTGATATATCGATGTAATTGAACTTACAGACTTTTCCTCTGTCATACCATGAGAGCAATTGTTCAAAGGCAAGAAATTATGAGAGTAGAGAATTAAAAGTACTACACATTTTTGAAGAGAGTGAATGAGCTCCAGCAATTGAAAAGTGCCTTGGAGATACTGGGACAAAGCAGATAGAAAGAAAAGCCCTTAGTACTGTCCCCAGGGAAATTTACATAGGATTCAGAACAGCCTGCTGATAATTTGGTGTTTCTTAAATTTCTTTTTTCCATCATTATCTCTTTTCAAGCAGAAAATTCCCCATGCCTCACTGCAATGTATGCAGTAAGCGTTCATTGCAAATCTTTCCTTTTTACTATTAGGCTGCAGTTCCCTTACAAAACAAAGCTTTGAGCAGTTTTGGGTCCAAAACAGTGGAGAAATTGGCGAAGAGGCTTTGCTTCATTTCAGATTTTTCCCATGGCTCGTGGGGGAAGTCAGGCCATCAGTTTTCTTGAGGCAAAGTTGAAGACTCTTCAGAGAATTAATTTCCCTCGCTTAATGTCTCAATTCCTGAGCTGTGTGGGGTCAAGAGTTGCCGAGACACTCTGTGCATTCACTCCCCTCTGCAACTCAGTAGTGACCTCTCCAGCTGAAAGAGGGGTGGTGTCAGGACTAGCTCCTCCAAGGCAAGTCACCAGCCTTGATCCCCAAAAGCAGGACTTCAGAAATGCTTCGAGTCATCCTGGGGCCTGTGGGACTTGCAGTCTCCTTCTCATTGCCTCGTGTCTTGTTTTTGTCCATACCAGCTCATTTTCTGCTGTAGCATACACTCATCACTGAACCGAAAGACTTACTGGGTTTATTGTGGTTTGGTCTTTCAGGTTTGTTTTTTCTTTTTAAATCCAGTTCATATTCAGTATCACTCCAATTACGGAAATGAATAACATTTTTAAAACAATAAGTGATGACTTCCTGTACAAACAATATCAACTTTCCCGATTCGGATTCTATGTTTGTAAATAGCAACTATTTGTTCTCATCTGCAGCATGCTAAGACATGGGAAACAGGCACCTTGGTGATCCACATGGAGCTAATATGGGAAATGGACTGACACAACGTCCTGCCACAGGAAACAATACAAAACTAGGAGGGACCCAAATTTCACAAATGTTTGTTTCCTAAACACCCACAAATTAATGCAAAGTAAAACTAAACTCAGGAAATACAGTCCTCGCAGAGGATTTTGTTACCCCCACCTCAACCGCACTTGAACTAGATAATTGAGTTTCATGCATGTTCACAGAAACAGTGACTTATATTAAGAGACAGATATAAATGAGATAATGAGATAGCATAAAGAAAATATTTTTTCTAATGCTACACTAATTAGAAAGGGTGAGTTTTGGTACTCAGTATCTTGTTTCTTACCAACTTACTCAAAAATTCTTCCTGACACTGTAAAGTTTTGGAAGACTAATATACCTTTCTCCACCTTAGGGCAGAGTGACACTTTCAACAGGTAATAAATGAGCAGTTACCTTGCAGCCTCCCTCATTTTCCATAGTTTTCCCTAACTTCCAGGTGTGCTTCCTGGGACACAATTAACACTTAAATGTTAAGAAATTGGTTTTCAATCAAAGTGGTTGTGAAATTTAGAAAATTAACATGACAGAGAGGTCTAAGGTTGCTACAGTTTTGTTCCTGAAACATTTTACTACTTTTTTGGCAATTAAGGTAGGAGGAGTTGTGAAATCTAGCCATCTCTTCAACAGTGACATCAAGATTTATTACTGATTATCCTTGAAAAACCAACAAAACCAAAACACTTAGGCAGCCTTCCTTAACTGATTAGAGGGCATGGGAGGACAGGGGGTGGTGTGGGACTCTCCTAAAACTATTTCTGCAATGATACATTTCTCTTCCATCACCATGTGAATTCTGCAGATAACCTTGGCTCGCGATCATCTAATTGAAGGTCCCTTTCAGATGCAGGCGAGTCACATACAACTTGGGAGACAGTGAAGAGTTAGAAAGACTGGTTGTGCCTCTCATTTGTAAAAGTTTAGGATCCAGAAAAATTAACTCTTCAAACAGGTAAGAAAACAAGAGAATGCAAAAGCATCTCTTGTATCATAAAGTCAGCTTAGCAGAGAGGTCCTTCTCATGTGGTGAATGGAGAGGATTGTGGGTAGGTCTCAGACAGGGATGACATCCAAGGTGGGAGGTTTGAGAAGGTCCCATGATGGGAAACTTGCAAAAGGCATGCAAGGAAATTCTATGTTTTCCTAGGCTGCAGACTCTTGGTCACTAAATGGATATCCTATTTTGGCTATTCTTCCATGGATGCATCTGTTGTTGGATTTATAGAGAATTACATGAAAAGAGCTGGGTGACAAAAACGCTCTGCAGCATATTTCAGATGAAGAAAAGTAGGATGAACAGCATGAAATAGCCAATAGTGCTCAATAAAACAGCATACAGTAATGGGGGAGCTATCTTATTTTCTATCAGTGTAGTGAGAGGTCCACTTCATTCTGCTTTTTCACAGCGCCAGTCTCACTCTTCATGTCACAAAATGAAAACAAAGGCTAATTCACGCTGATGTGAACTCATTAGATGCAGCAGACCCAGAATTTGGAAAACTTCCAGTTGCACATTCTCTGTAATATGGGCTTTCAAAATCTCTGAATCCTGAAATACTACAGTAATCTATTAATTTTACTCTGTAAAGATAAGGAAAAACTAAAGTATTAATGAAATCCCTAAAATGTCTATAATTTGTTCTTTTACGGTTGTGTCTACTGAATTGGACTCTTCTCAGAAGTGTCTGATTAATACCCTGGAAGGAAACAGGATCAGAAAGAAATTTCTTTTATAGTCTAACTGACCTAATTCCAGCACTTCCCATACATTACACAATACTTGTTTGCTGAACACAACTCTGTGTTTAATTTGATTCCATTTATTCTAGATGTTTTCAATCTGTGCAACATGGACTACAGAGGACATTTTTGAATATGACTTCACATGCAAATAGTAATTTTCTGCAGCATGATGTAACTCAGTGATCTGGATAGACAGCTGTAGCATCCTTCAGCTGCCTAGAAATCACATCACATCCAGTCATGTAGGATATGGTTTCTGATACCCATTTCACATATTCACTTGTAGTCCACTTCCATCTGGACTTCTGATTACTCTAGGCAAGTGGTTGGATTGGGTCTTTTTCTTGCTTCTTTTTTTTTTTTGTCTGACAGATAAAAGACTACCATTCGTATTTGCAAGTTCTGAGAAAACAGATTTTATACATTAATGGGTAAATTAACATTTTTCAAGGCTGAAAATGTCATTCAAAACTCAGCCACAGCTGAACTGCCTTACTTTTCCACTTTACTGTATAGAAGAGCAAGTACCAAGAAGTGTTAAAAAAACTTAATCTTACCGTTAATAAATACATAGACTGTAGATTCCTTCTTCTTTTTTGCTGGACTTGTTGGGTATTTGCAGCTATAGTTTCCAGTGTCACTTGCTTGAGTTCTGCTCAAGGTCAGACTGCTGCAGGACTGCTTCCCATTCCTTCCACAGGCATATTTAATTACTTTCAGCCTTTTGCTATCCTTGCTAAGAGTTTCAGGCAAAGACCATGAATGAACCATTTCCCCCCTGCAAACACAGATAAGGAAGCAGAAACAATTATGTTGGGCTGCAATTATATAGCTCCAGTTCCCAAGCTTTCTTTTTTATTATATCAGGCTATTTATGGGGTTCTCTTTTATCTTGTTTTCCAAAAACAACAACAGAAACAACAAAGAACTATTAAACAATTGCCATTGAAGTTCACTCCCCACCTTTCCCCACTACATAAGGTTTAATTTTTTTTCTAATTTCAGTTACAAAAAAAAAAAAGTGTCAGGTGTATGAAATTCCTGCCAAATTATCATAATCCAACTCAGTTGGTTACCTGCAGGTGAGATTTAAAGTCTGGCCGGCTTGAACAACGTGCTGTATGCCATTTATACTCAGCTCAGGAACTTTTAGTTTTGATCCTGAACTAGATCCTAGAAAAACAAAGGAAAAAACATAGCATTAACAAAGACAAATAATTCTGCTTCCAGTCCACTCACATTTATGCTGTTATACTGGAAAAGAAAAGAAAACTATGTGCCTTTCTCACCACACATACTCTCTTCCTTTGAGCAAAGTCCTGCTGCCCTGACTCAGGACTCAAACGACTTCCAGCGGCATTACTCCAGAAAGAAACTAGAATTGAAAGCTATCTGTCAATGACTTTGCTCTCAAACTTTTCACTGAACATACCATGAGGAAACTTCAGGGCTACACATCTAACCAAGGAAGTGTGCCCCCAAGCGCCACTGGCTGCATTTCCTCAGGAAACAGGGCCATGGCAGCCCCTTCAATGGGAAGGGTAAAAGTCAGCCACTCCCATGGCAAGAGCCATGTACTTACTTCTAAGATACCGAAATCCCACTCAAACAACTTGCTGCAAAGCTGGAACTGATGTAGAAGGAGTGAAAGGGCATTAAGGATCTACCCTTCCTGACTGAAGGTCACAATACTGTTACCTATGGTCCCTCACCAGCAGCAGGCTTCCTGTCAGCAAGTAGTGTCAAAAGGTAAAGCTTTACAGTAAATTTTGAGGACAAGATCAAGACACCTCCAGACCAGATTTGGTGCTTATTTGGGAAAGGAAGCATGTTGTCATGGTCAAACCATTCTGGCATGGGGGAAACCCTTGGTGTTAGTATAACACAAGGTGGCTTAGGACACTTGAAAACATCCAGGCGGGCTTTGCAAAGGCTGCGTGGAGGCATTTTTAAGAAGACCATGAAAAAACCCCATGGTCAGAAAACCAGAAGAACATGAGATCTTCCCTCTCATCAAGTCAGGAGGTGCTGGCTGGAAAGACATCATGATTTATCTTTGCCCTATATAACAGGCTATGGCCACAAAAGCTTTCATGGCAAGCTGACAGAAGAGCATGCCTTAGCGAAGAAACAGTGCTTGATCCATCCCATTGCCCTTGCACTGACAGCAAAATGTTCCAGAAGCTAGGAACATAACATAAAAGATATTTCAAAACAGTTAAAAGTTGAAGACTAGTTTTAGTCTAATCGAGACTCAAGCGTCATCTCAAGTGTCATTTGTAAAGATTTCAGCATTGAGAGAGAGCAACAGCAACTACCCCAAACCACTTTACTCCAAGAGAAAGTATTACTTTGTCAACATATGGGAGAAGCAGCATCTCATAGTCAAGGATAGTGCAGATCTTTCTGCTAGAAAGTATAATCAAGTATAGTTTGAGCTTGGCTATTTTAAGTCCTTCCAAGAGGTCCCTGCCACAGCCAAGTATGAACAGCTGTATGCACCAAACATAGCAGAAGTACATGGTCCTTATTTGGTGGCTACGTATCACCCATCAGAAACGCCTCCCTCTTTTGTTCACTAGAGAAGGAACTTTTGGACACCAGTTCCTGCTGAGATTGGTGACTAAAATTTGGATGTATAAACACATCAAAGTCAATAGCTGCTCCAGATTCAGGAGCTTTCTTTTTAGCCCTGTATATCTTATTTAAGCTGTGGCTCAAGTTGTTTTCCTATATATTCTATCATCTGTGCTGATGCAAAACAAGATTTAAAGGGTACACTTGAACATAGATGTAAACTAAATTATAGCTCACTTGCACAAGCTGCAAGCAAGGGCATAACAAATTTTCAGAATAAAGAGGTCTTCTCGACTGCACCACCAATAACACCACAGATTTGAATGGTGAAGCTGTACATATACACAGACTTCCCCTGAGATTTGTCTAGACAATCATATTTCTAACTAGAAATTAATATATTCTGCCAGTTGTTAAGAGGGAAGAAAAATGATGCAGTAAATCTCTGAAGAAGCAATTTATGTGACATGTATTGCAAACATACATTTTTCTCACCTGCCCTTTATGGATCTCAACCCTGAAGTGCTCGTTCCCCCAAAGTGCACACTGCTTCTATGGGATAGTCTCCCATAGATGCTTATAGTCTATGAGTCTTCTCATTCACCATTCTGAAACAATGCCTCTGAAGCTAATCACTGAGAAATTGAGATAAGATGTTACAACAGCCTAGGCAGCTTCTTGGAGAGCAACGCAGGCACTCTGGTTGAGAGGGTTTGTCAACATCCTCCAGCTAAACAATCTGATGGTTTTGTGAAACTCCCACACTCCCTCATTTCATTTGCATTCCTCTTGTCATCCCAGAATTGAAAGGTCAGATGCTCTCCCAAGAAGGCAGAGTTTACATCCAGCTTTATGAATTTTGGTTTTTACTTCAGGGGGACAGTTGACCTCAAGCTTCCCTGAACTACTCCTTATTTGAGGCTCTGGAAAAGCTGAAAGCATGCAACAGTGTTTATAAGCAGTTCAATATGTATGGAAAAAACATCAGTGATGGTCTGCCAGAGGAAACCATTGGGATCAAAGCCCAGCTGCTAGAGCTGCAACACTCAACCTAGTTGCAAGAGAGCAACGTGTAGGTTGCTTCCTGTGTAAAACTGGTGGGAAAGTGGAAAAATCCACGTGAGTGACAGGTGTTGACAGCGAGACAGGAGAGTGAGTCTGCGGTGCCTGGTCATGCCTGTGGTGCTGAGCACTTGGCTTTGCTTGGCACTGGCACTGCACCATGCCCAGGAGCAAAGCCTGCCATGCAGCACTGTGCCCACGTCTTACCCATGCTGAGATCAGGAGACCAGTCCTGGGAATGTGGGTTGCTGCTGTTTTCAAAGTCTGCCAAAGGTGATGAGCAAGAAACCATCAAAAATGTTACAAGGTTTCTCTCTTCATAACTTTACAGTGATATAAACAGAGATGTGAAAATCTTAATATCTGTCTTAAATGAAGCATACAAAACAAGGCAGCCTGGAAGGCTGTATGTCAGATCTGCCTCAGAGTTATCAAAATCAAAGAAAAAACATGACAAAACCACCTACCTTTTCACCCCATCTTGGAGGCAAAAAAGAAACCCAAATATACTGGATACATACTGAAGCTTTTGCCCTTTTACACATTTTACATATATCTAAAAGACAGCACAGTATTTATAAATATTGTGTGTGGGATCTTAAGGACTGCTTAGTGTTTGTCTAACTCTGCTCCCATTGACACAAGCCAGCATTTCATCATTGATTTCAAGTACATTTTAGACACTTAACTCCAGTAGTTAATCATATTAACATTCAAGACTTAATGTCAGAGTATTTGGCAAGAGATACAGGCCTGGTTATATATTCATCCATTTAGTTTTTCACTGACAAAAAGCTGAGGTCTTATTTCAAGCCAATATTGTTGCTTTTACAAGTATGGGAGACAATGCTTTTACCAGCAAGATCCTATGTCTTGAAGAAAAATAGCTTTATTTGACATCCTATCTATTCATGGGTCATTAGCTTCCTTACGTTTTTAAATGTTTCAAAACTGATGCAGAGTACAAATGCAATAGAGTTTGACGTGTTTACCAGGAGAGAAAAAGGAAAGAGAATAGCAGGGAAATTCCTACTGTCAATATTTAGAAGCAGATTATGCCTTCTATGTACCTTCTGTGGGCATTTTACTTGACACTGTCTTTTCTGAAGGGTCATGGCTCAACAGGACACATTCACTTATCATTGTGCCTGTCACTAAGCGACCATCAGCAGCCTACCCTCACACTGACCTACACTGAGGGGTGCAACTTCTTTTCATGTGACAACAAGAGAACTAATTAATCCTGATAACTGAGGAATCTCCTCCCATGGGGAAAGGGGTGATTTTTCTGGACGTATTTTATTTGTTATGGAAGGCTTATAAGATACGTGTGAAAGTCAGTTGACGGGGTTGCTTAATTAATGTGCAAACGTTAATTTAGATTGCAAAAGTTAGCCATTCTAAGTAAAGTAAGGAGACGACAAATTTTTTTTATGAAAGCAGAGAGTGATCTGTAATTGGCAAAGAAAAAAAAAGAAAGTTTTCTTTAATTATCTACTGCCCTGCAGAAAAAGCAGATCCTCTTCTAAATTAAGTATATAAAAATTTGAATTATCTGATAACCAAAAAAACCACTGATCACAAGTCATGAAAAAAAAATAAATGAACATGCATATATTCTTCCAATATGATGTGTGTCCAGTTCTACAGACAAATGAGTAACCATGGACACATGATGAACCTTCCACTGATTTCTGCTAAATCTTGATTTCTCTGAAAAATTATAGATTTGCTGAACACAAAATTGGGACCATGCTCTGGCTTATTATTCTTCTTCAGATTTTCCTAGTTTCTATTTTTAAATTTCTTTTCATATACTGAGAATTTCTGCTACCTTTGACTAAAGAAAGGAAATCCAAAAGCTAGCTATAAGACTTAGTTTAAAAAAAAATTACAGTATTAGAAGTTATTATAAATTTCCTTCAAGTTAACAGGTTTGATGACTTTCTAAAATCTTTTCCATAATTTGGGACTGTAACTGTCTTCCAGCCACTCCTGTCATCCTCTATATGGTGACTAATTTTTTTCCACTTGCATAAGGAGACGTTAAGGAGAATGATCAGTTTATCTTTGCAATTTCAGTGTGTACAAAGAATCTGACCTTCTGGTTTTAAAGTGCCATCTGTGGGCAGTAAAGTTATCCGTCATAAAGTAATTGTTTCAGTCACTGTTGGATTTGCATGTGTTTTACTCCTTGTGAAACATAACCAAGCCTTTGAGGCTTTTACCATAAAATATCATTTCCTCCCGATTTAAACATTCAGCAAAAATGTATTTTATAGAGGACACTCCTGCACTGGAAGGAGAGTGCACGTGATTTCTTAACAGGGTCTTCACCTCTCTATGCTGCTTAAAATATCTGTCATTGAGTTCAGATGCAGCCCAGGACTTTACTCTTTCTTATAAGCACTTCCCTATGAGTCATTCCACTGAAGGGAATGGGAACACCCACATGTGTGCAACTAATAAGCAATCGCAGAATCCAGACAAAACGTGAAGGAACGTGGCAGTACCCAGTGGGCTGACCTTCAGTACATCTCCAGTGAAAATGAGCTGACTGAGTTGCAGCACAGAACATGTCCACTAGCTAACCTCAACTGGAGTATACCGCTTTACTCCGTTTTGTAAGAAAACCTGGGATATCAGTAGTTTTCTTTATTTCAGAGCTATTCTTGACAAGCTATTGTATTACCATCTCTTTGAAAGGTCCTTCAAGCCATTCTGTAAGTAAGTATAACTATTTTTTTGGTCAAACAGTTGTACCTATCCATAATAATTACGTTATTACACCAATTCCCTCTATTAAAGAAGAAGATATAGAGAGAGAAACAAACTCATGGTCAACTCTTAAGAGCCACTTAAAATTTTGATTTACATCTGACCATATGAAGAAGTCTTGACCAACAGGTCCTTGTAGTTTGATCAACACTGAGAATCTCATCAGCATAAATACTTGCATTTATAAAGACACGAGAACTTTTAGGGAGCTTTATCTTAAAATTTGTGTGGTGAATGGAAAAGAAAATTTCATTTTCATGTGCAGAGTGTGACTGTCTGGCCTGGTCCTGCTGCAGGACTAGAGGGAGAAGGGAGCACCCTGGGTAATGAAGCTTTCTACTTCTGTGAGTGCTGGTGGCTGGGAAGAGCTGCTGCTGAAAGGAGACACTCTTCTATTGCCATGGCATCAGTAGCCCCCATCTCATCTATCACTCAGGTTTCTGATGCTCAGGTACAGGCAAAGAAGGAAGCACAGCCTGGTTCCTGCTCCCAGTGGTAAAAGTACCGTCTCCTTGCCTGTACTTTGAAACGCTCTCCAGGAAAGACCTACAGTGCCAAACCATGAGCCACCCTGAGACTCAAAGTGGTATCTTCAGGTCTTTCAGATGCCATCTAAGTCCCCATTCTAAAGAAAAGCTCAGAGTCATCTAATTTCACAGCACTTCTCTGAAGTAAATCCAAACTTCACACCTGAAACCTTCAGAAGAGAAGCTAGGGCAGCTTAACTGAATGAGTGAGTAAGGAGGTGTGATTTTGTCCTAAGATGACATTGACAATGGTCCAGATGAGCAAACTCATGATCTGAAGCAGCAAAATGCAACCTTTCTACTGAAGCAGAACTTTGCAGGTCAAATAAGAGCCATGGGGATTTACAAGTGTTAACAGATACAGGTCCCTGGACTCAGAGGTAGTTTTGTACTTGTTTCTTGCTGTTTCCCGTACAAAGAGAGGCACCATGTGTGCTGGTACATAGCTGGCAGACAGAAACACCCTCAGGGCGGAAGCAGCAGCTCAAGCTGTATCACTCCTCAACAGAGCCATCACTTGCACATATCTCTGTGGTGACTGAAACTTTCTTCTCTTTTGCATTCAAGACCAAGAAAACTGTTGGATGCTATTTACTTACTAAGTCAGAGGCACAAAAATTATCAGTTCAATGGTTCATCGCTTTCAAGTCCAAAAGAGACATTCCATTTATCCAGTCTGATGTTCTGCAACATATGTCAAATGATTTCTGGATAAAATGCTGAAGTTTGATCAATCTCGATTATAGTTTAAGAATTTAAAGTACCATTAGGACATAACAGCCAACCAAAAAAAAAAAGTTAGGATAATGGATGGCAAAGCTGGGCTGCTCTATGATACACATCATAGGAGAGTCTGAACAGCATAAGGTTGGTAACAGTAGATTAAATGAGTTCTGGGCAGACTAAAAGCCTTGACCATGACTCCATGCTGTGGAACTAAAAATCAGTCAGTAGGGAATATGGATGTTCAACTACCCAAAACAGGCCTTCATAGGCATAGAAAGGTATTTGAACAAGTGTGTCCCTTCCTTTTTAGTTCTAGATCTCAGAGCAAGTTATAATTTATTTACTCTCTGTATGCATTTGCTGTTCCTAGATGAGTATACACACTGATGTAAGACTAAATATTATAGAGCCAAAGCAAAATACTGAGTTGCTAAAAATAGTGCAATAATTCTGATAATACTGCATTAGCAATTCTGAGCAGTACACACTATCGTGTCAGTACAGCCAATAGCTGCAAATGAAAACAAATCTGTGTTCCCCCAATAACTGCCAAACATTTTGCCAGTATTTGCCCTAGCTTAGGTCAAGTTGGATTTATAGAAGCTTGTTCTAAAGCCATTCTATTAAAGAGCAGGGAGGGGTTGTTCATTGAAAAATTTAGATGTAGAAATTAAACAAACTGAAACCTCAGCTGGTTATTTGACATAAATCTCATTGCAGCTTCTACCAATTGAAATTACTGACATTTCCCATCATACCTGGGCAAACAAGGCCATGCAGTTCCATGTTCTGTGCCCCACAAGACCCACTTGAAGGCATTTGCTTCACCAGCTTAGCATAAGTTTGTGTCTTGTTCGCCCTAAACTCACCAGGTAACTTCCATGCATGAACATAGGCACTTTATATAATGCCAATGAAAAATAAATTTCAATATTTAACAGCCAGAGACCTGAGAGAAAAATAATCTTGGTTTCCTGTTGTATCCATTAAGTTTTAATATCTCTAGAAATATAGGATCTAAAATAAGCATCTTGGCCATTATCTAGCCTGAGGAAGGTGCTCATTTCATCAGCTGTATAAGGAGGACATATTTACAGGGAAGAAATTCAGCCAGTCATAACCACAAACTTTTTCTTTCTCATTGAGCATATGGAATCGAAAACGGATATCCAAATGCACAGTCTGACACCTCCATTATGAACGCTTGTGGGATCATCACTTTGGTAAACCACACCCAGGAGGCAAAACACACACATATATGTGAGGTGCGCTGAGAAAAGTATCGAAATACCACAGTTGTGTCCACCTTAGTCTGGTCTTCACTACAACGGAGTAAATGCACAGCTCAAAAATGGAACAAAACAGGTCCACTGAGGCTGGTAATAGCAGAGCTGGGCGATAGCAACACTTTCACAGCCACATTCAGCACAAATCCATGTGGCTCTCATACCGCTCCACCTTGGTGTGCCTGTCCTGGCCCCTGCATGGAGACCCTGCTCAGGCCATTCAGGTGAGAAGCAGTTGTGACTCTGTCATCTGCCCAGTCAAAGGGATGCCATGTGATCAGCCAGTGGCACTCACCCAGGAGTGTCATTTCGTGCCTGCACACACAATTCAGCCTGTGCTGCTTACACAGTGTAGACAGCCCCATCCAGACTACGCCCGTGGGTCATCAGATCTACTTACTGACACGTGCCAGCAAACACTGTGCCTCTGCTCTCATCCACTGTGACAGATCCTAGCACATAATCGTCAGTTCAATATTCTTCAGAAAAGTTTATCCCATTAATTAGTGAGTAAAGTATTAATATGGTATAAAGAGAAAGCGAGTACACTAAAATTGACATAAAAATAATTTCAAATTCCTCGGAATTTAGGGTAAAGTTGTACATTTTCTTGGCCAAACTAAATTTCTTTACCAGTTTGATACTTAAAATTTGTAACAGATTACCTGTCAGGACAAATAAAGCGATATAATAGGACTGAATGGGAAGACTTTCATAGACACAAACAAACTGCCTACCCATCAGTTATCTACCTGCTCAGCCAGCAACACAGGCCTCTCAAACTCATCTTGGGCTGTAGTAATCACTAAGCTACAAGCACAGAAACAAATTAGGAACCATGTAAAAGAAAATGTAAAGTAAAGTTGAAGGAGTTACACTTTGCTGAAGGCTGCTGGTTATTCTTTCCAAAGCTCCATCATTACAGCTGAAGTGTCCTGTAGTGCTCCAAGACAAAAAGAAAAGTCAGGAACCAACTTTCCATCCACCCCACTTAAACCTATGAAACAGAGCTATAAGAAAAAGCCTCTGGGTTCAAAACAAGAGCAAGTAAATAATGCAGCACGACAATTTAAAATAGAGGTGAGAACTATGGGACAGTCTGCACAGAGGAGTCCCATGTAATGGCTTAGGAGCAAAACTCACTTTGCTGTTAAATGACATCTGAAGCACCAAGTCTAAGGTAGATGCAGAAATCTTCTAGCAAGCTTGCCTATGGCTCAATTACATTGGGAAATGATAATCAATAATACTTTTAAAATAGATTAGGATGATTGTCAATTGCAGCACTGCATGAGACAAAGAAAGGTGCGGTTTCACCCCAAACACTTTCAGCACAACAGAACAAGAAAATTCTCTGTATTATACAATTTAATGTGATGTAATTCCACTATGTAATATCCACTTACATAAACACAGACAACTAAATTTTTGTTTCCTTGACCCTCAATCCCATGATTTCTTATGAAATAATATTGGATTTTAGATCCTACTACAAAAAAAAAATTCGCCTCTTGAGAATTTTATCAGATAACTCCTTCCTGCAAGGTTTCTTGAACCTTCCCTGAATATCAGATGTTGGACACCACTAAAGACATGACATGAAGCTAAATAGAGTCCTTGTCTGATCCAGGATGGCAACTCTCACGCTTCTCTTAACATTAGTCTATGGTGATCCTGATGAGAGGTTTTTCCACAGAGGAATGACAATGGGAACAAAAGGGGTGAATTCCTTCACTCTGTGTCAAGGAAGAATCCCACAGGAAGGACGCTTAAGTGAGCTATGTGAAATTGTGAAATTCCTCTCATGAAATGCCCTCACACTCATCCTTTGTCGCTCCCCACGCACTAAGCAGGGGGTCTGTTCCCAGAGCACAGGCTTCCTGAGAGAACATCTGAGCAGCAGAGACATCTGCTCACAGGTCCCCAGTTCTCAAGGACCACTGTGCCCTGCCTGCTTCACCCAGTTCCAGGCATGGAGTGGAAATAATGGCACTGCATTGCCATGGCATCTTCAACCCACGGAAATCCTAGAAGAAGCTGCCTTCTAGCCCCTCGCCCATTCTTCAGTTGCTCCAACAGCAAAGAGAACCTTGTTTCAAGGCCATAGCTCCAAAAGAAGGAATACAACTTAAAAAGAAGTTGTATTGCACAAGTGCTTAGTGCCACATATCAGTGACTGCTGGAAAAGCAGCCCCACCACCCAGAAAAGTCATGCCAAGAGAAATCAGTGTTAACAACATCACCCTGGATTATGCTCTGAATGTGTTACAGGGGTGACTTAACACTGTGGATATGGATTTTGGTAATGAAAAATCAACTGCTATTTGAGGGGAAAACAACAGAGAGAGTAAAATCAGCTCACCATGAACACTAACCTTTTGCTTCTGCATTAACACAAGACAAACTAAAGTCTGAGAAAGATGATTAATGAATCAATTAACTATTGCGTGAGCATCTATAATGGTCTTGAATACACTGATGCACCACAAGCTAAATCATCTTCCTCTTCATCTTAATCTAGCACATCTCCACTCACTGCACCACACAAAAAACCCCTCGAATGCAAACATGACTTGATACAGAAGAAATAGGCATCCACATTCCCTGTCCAAGTTTCTCCATACATCTCAATGGCTCAAGAATTCCGTTTCAGACAAAAGTACCTCCGAAATCTATAGTTTCAAATCTCTTTGCCCACACTGTTGGTTTCTCAATCTGTTAGCACTTTACTTAGCTCCATCATGAGTTCATTCTGCTGGTCACAAAGGCATGATATTATGCCATGCTTGGTTTTGAAGAGAGCACTGATGATTGCATTTTCACTTCTCCAACCCCTGTTTGCAGCATAGTTCTTTCTTTTAAGCATCAGGATTTATGCAGTACTGATCTCCAACTATAGGGGAATGAAACTGAATTTCTGCATCTCAGTATGAGAAAACTGTGTGGGCACCTTCCTGACAATCACTGGACCAATTTTAGGATAAGTAGTTCCCCATGATGCATCAAGAATTCCCAGCTGAGGATGCTAGGGATAGGTTGCTTCCCAGTTGCAGGAATATGTGCAGTAAGGATGTGTCACAAGAGCAAAGAGAGAAGAGCCTGGTTCTGCCTGTGGGTAGAATTCATGCTCAAATACATACAGAAATGTTTCTCTCCATTCTCACAAATATAGATAGAGGAGAAAAAAGAGTCTACTTGGAGCAGGGATGAGATCTAAAGATGAATCATGTCTTTGGAGGGAGCAGTTTGCTTCTTGAAGATGTCACACCAAAAGACAAGACACTTGTCTCCAAAGGCAGAGGTAACTGTGATTGGGCATTTCATGCAAAACCTACTCTTGCAGCAGTCTTGCTTTCCATTTCCTCTGAGGCTGCAGCAGGAAGACTCAAACCCTGACTCTGGGGGATTCAAAGGAACAAATTTGCGCCTGAAGTCCCACCACAGCCCCTCTGGACACAGACTTCTGAAACACCGAACCTTAACCCTCATCTGCTGAGCTTCTTCCTTTCCCAATCTCAGTCGGACATGAAAACTAGCAAGCTGATAAACAGTGTGCTGGAAGTTTCTAAACCACATTAAAGTGGTAAGGACTTATCAACTGTCCTGCAAATCTGGACAATTTCCTTTTGTCCTATACACCCACACAGTGTGAAGGGCTACTGGTTTCAGTCTTTGAAGAATCTGACAAAAAATAGACTGCTTGTTTGTTATTGTTCGGATGTAAAAAAACCACCAACATCACCAAAAAAACCTCTCAACTCTCCCCAAAGGCAAATTTTTAGGGTTCTAAGTATGTTGGGTGCCTCTGGATGTGAAGATCTTTACTACAGCACAGGCCAAGTCCTAATTTCGTCCAGCACAAACTGTAAATCTAGAAGATGCTAGCCCAACTCAAACAAGTTGCTCCAGATTTACACCAGCTGTAAGAGAATGAAATCCAGCTTTGTGTGGATTGCTCACTGGATGAGCAAAACACCTGTTTGGTAAAACATCAGTAGCTGTGTAAGTGATTTTCTTTAGCTATGTCAGAAAGTTCGATACTTTAATCCTATACATACATTTTTTAAAAATCTCTGTTATATAGCAGTGCCTAACTCTTCTCCTTTACGTGAATTCAGTTTGGAATTTTTTAAGGAGCTCCATTTCTGTGAAGGTCTAGAAGAAGTGGGAAATCCAGTTTTTCTGAACTTTGTTAACATCTCCCGCCCTAACCCCAAATTGGACCATTCTGTCTGTGTCATTGTTTCAGCAAGTACTGAAATCAAATTGAAACCTTAACATATGAACTTCCAACTGAACAGCACTTTCAGAGAAGCCGGGTTAGTTATTGCAAGAAATTAACTTCAGCACTGATTAGATTTGACCTGGAATTTTTCCTTCATTTTTTCCAGCTGACCATGAAGTTGAAAAGTCCACTGGGGATTTTGATGTCCTAGTTCCAACTGAAATAACTGAGATCATATAGTGCTGTTCACAGATAAGATTGTAACAGAGTCTATTTACCTTCTAGCTGCTAATTGTGAGGTACCACTTCTGTGTGGAAAGCCAGAAATACAGCTGGAAATACAGCTAAATTATTAGTTTATGTTTCTGGAAACATGGCACATAAGCTTTGATCCAGGCTGCAGAGTCTCATGTTTTCAGGGTTTAAATGCACTCCTTCACAATCCCAAATGCTAGTGATTACAATTATAGTAATACAAAACTAAGGACTGGGAGATTGAACTTAATACAGCAACCCCATTTTCATGTTGACCATTATGTATACAGTCATTAGCAAGCATATGCAATACAATTTGTGGAATAAATAATTATAAGATATAAAAAAAAAAAGTGATTACTATGCACAACCCAGAAAAAAGTATTGTTCTTTCCCAAGTTAACCAAAATATGCGTGTGTACAAGACAGCTGGAGTGCCCAACACTCACATGTAAAATGAATTTAATTTCCTTAATCTCATTTTTCAAATGAGAACTCTCAAAACTTGTAGCTTGCATGTTGCTTTGGGGAAATTTAAAGTATTAAGTAGACTTATATAAGCTGAAAGACCTCCTTTTGTCACCTCCTTGTGGAGGTCTTTTTAGGTTCTTTTGGAACCATTGACTATTTCTGAGAATCTCCTCTAGAATCAATCAGTAAATGGAAGCTCAGCAGACACCTGCAGAGACTGAATTACGAGAGGGGACCAGTGATTAATTGAATTCTATCAAGAGCACTGGAAATGGGAAGTGCTGGGCAGCCTGAGTAAGAATTGTAGGTAAATAAGCAGTGAAGGAGGGTGAAATAGGAAGAAAAGCTCAGAGAGATGTATGGTACCAAACATCCCACAACTTCAACAATAACACCAAAATTCTCTATGCAAACATGACTATGGAGAGTTTTGCCAGTGGCCCAGAAGAAGCCTAATCAATCTATTTGAGCTGTCCAAACAAAGCTGAGCAAAAATGCTTTTCTAAAAAACAAACCAAAAAAAAGCAAGAAAACCAATTACTCTGAAAAAATTTATATTCTGAATTGAGCACAATCTCTTGTACATGGCGGGGATATGAATTTCCAGCAAAGTGGTTGTAAGGGCACTCAGCCAAACTAGAGAAGCAACTTTCTAATGCCTACAGGACCTGAGTCAATCATTGGGATGTTTGTCCCCAGAGCACCAGGTTGTCCCCTAAGTAAGCTGAGCTTTTCCCACTGTGGTTGGTCTACGGTGCACATGAACAGGAAGGTGAACCAGGGTCTTTCTCCCAGCCCCTGGCTCAGAGAGTCCACCCTCTCCCTGGGCAGTGGGTTTGCCACTATCTGCACAATGGAAAACCTTTCCGACAGGAAAGAGGAAGCCAGTCCCCTAGCGTAGCTGGTCACTGCAGGAGCCCATGTGGGAGCAGGACGCCGAAGTTCAAACTCAAGCTGTGAAGGAAGCCTGGCAAGGATCTGAATCCACATTTCCTGTATCCAGGGTGGGTGTCCCATGCCTGTGCCTATTTCATCTTGGGCATAAGAACCTCCTAGACAGAGACAAATAATGTGGGGAAATTAGGACTTTCCTGGGGAAAAGAAAGAGGGGAAAAAAAACTAGAAGGATACCTATGTATCTGTATAACAGCTGATGAATCAGCACTTCCCGAGCAGGAAAACGTCTCGTCGGAGCGGCCCCGCCAGCTCTCCTCCTGGGCAGCCTCAGGCAGCGGGACGGCTCCCGTGGGCTTAGCGGCGCGGAGCAGACCGAGCCCCTGGCCACACGCGAGGGGCAGCGTGGCCGGGCGGGCGGGAGCGCCGCTCACCGCAGGAACGCTGGCCTCGACGGCTGTCCCGAGGGCAGCTCGGCTTTTCGCTTCCCCACCGGGGGTTTGTTCTAGCTCCTCAGCGGCCGCCAGCCCCTTTCTGCTGAGCGCCGTCCCCGCGGGAGCGGCCCGCGACCGTGCGCGCTGCGCCGGGGCGGGACACGGGAAGCCCGCGCGCGGAAGGCTGCGGGACCGCCGATCCGCCCTTCTCCTCGAGGCATCCCCGCAGGTCAGCGGCCCTGCCGAGCGGTGAACCCACGAGGGACTGGCCTTTGCCCGGCCACCACGCACCCCTGCTCCCAGATGACCAGCCACGCAACGCTGGGATGCACTGCCCACCACGGCGCCCCGGCCCACGGGGACTGGCTCTTGGCTCAAAGTAAAATAAAACTCAATTAAGAACATCAAATCTGCAGTGATCCATCCCGGTACACGCAGCATTGCGGGATGCAGGCACCAGAGAGCAGCTCCATCCCACTCTCCGGTAAGACCCGGCGGCCACTCCCGCAGGCAGCGCCACCGGTGCTCCGCCGGCCCGCCAGGGCAGGAGGCAGCAGGACCTCGATTTTTGCGAAGAAAAGGTACACCTTTGCGGCTTCACTGGCAGAGCTGGGACACTTGAAAACAAAGTGCGGAGGAAAGAAGTGTGCCCTGCAGCCAAGACATGCTCTCTTTCCGTGATGCACCGGTTCGGACAACTCCCGATGATGCATGGCGGTGCCCTGTGCCCCGGAGAGGCTCGCCTCCACGCCACCACTGCCTTGCCTGGAGGATGGGAGGCACCGCGGCTCCACACGGCCGGACCCTCCGGGGAGCTGCTCCCGCGGCACGCCGACGGGGATCCAGAGGATAACGACCGCTCGGGAATGCGGCGTTTCGCCGCTCCCCGGAAAGCCGGGATCACTTCCCCAGTCCTGCCCAGAGGAGAGGGAGGAAGGGGAAGCAGGTGCCCGCCGGCTTCAGCCGACAAGCAGGGTGCGGGAGGCGCAGCAGACGAGGCACATCACTGGGGGCCCGTCGCGGAGAGCTCGGCGCAGAACGCTGTCCGACTGGGGCAGCGCGTACCAGCGGTCCCTTACCTGCGAGCAGGAGGGCGGCTCCCAGCAGCACGGTCCCTGAGAGCAGCTGGCGGGGCATGGTCCTGCCTGCTGGAATGCAGGGCTTTTTCCCTGCTGACGGCGGCGAGGCAGGGGCAGAGGCGCCGGCTGGGCTCCGACGGGCTCTCCTCGGTGCCGGGCGCTTCCCGCGGTGGCGGAGATAACGGCACAGAGCGGCGAGGAATCCGCATCCAGCAGCCCCCGAGTCCTACCCGCCCGGCCCGGCCCGGCCCGACCCGACCTGCGGAAACGGGGTATCCGCTGCGGGCCGCCCTGGCAGCTTCACCTCCCGCGGGCATCAGATACCCGCCAGCCCCAGCCTCGCTGATTTATAACTTCTCCACCCCTCGCCGCGCACCCCTCCGCCCCCCCCGCCCACATCCTCCGCCGGGAGCACGCCCTCCCCGGGACGCGTCCCCCGCCCGCTCGCCCGCCCGCCCGTCGGCGGGTACAGTGTCGCTGCCCGACGGGTCTCCCAGCCCCGGCCGCCCCCGGCCCCCAGGGAGCCCGGCCGTGCCGTCCCGCCGGAGCCCGGCGCTGGGCTGCTTCCAGCCGCCGCGGCCGCAGCGCTGCCGGGGCGGGCAGCGGGACTCGCCGCTCGCACGTTGCCAGGCTCCCCTGGGGAGGGCGTGCAGCGGACTTGCGATTCCTGGACGATGCTGACTGAGCGGTGGGGTCCCGGTCCCGCGGAGCTCCTCTCCGGCTCCGCAGGAAAACCTCGACAGCTCCGCGTCCAGTCACCGGCTGCTGAGCCGGGTGTGAGATTGGGCCGGGGCCATTTACAGCCGTTCCCCGGCTGCCGGGCGCGATGCTCGGAGTGTCCAAAAGCGCTGCCCGTGCCCCGGGGGCCCGATGCTCCGCTCCCCGCCTTTCCTGGGGGGGGGAGCCGCGGGACAGACCGCCTTGTGCATGGCCTGACCCAGACCAGCACGGGTCCCCAGCCAGCAGCGCCGAGAGCGCTCAGAGCAGGGAAGCCAGGAAGGGGCAGCACTGGCTAAGGATGCTTAGGGAGTCTGTCCTGCCAGCTCTCCTGCTGGCCTGCACTGACCCTATAACACCCAGGGCAGGGCTGGAAATATATTTCTCCCCCCCTGCCCCCCATGCACATACCTCACGATTCCCATACATGTTTTATTTCGTGAAAGATCAGCAGAGAGCCCATGACAGCAAAACTCAAGCCCTGTGTTTCCACTTTTTCCCTTTGTAGCCAGAGAAAGGTTGTTGTCAGAGTCAGGTCTTCAGTTTGACCCAGTATGGCCCTTCCTACGTTTTTGTGCTATGGTATAAGTCACAAGAGTGTCTGCACGGGGCAGGTAAATGTGATCATCCCCCTCTTACAGAGAAGGAAGTGGAGGCGCATAGAGAGGTTAGGCAGCGAGTCCAAGGTCATAGGAAGCTGGTGACAGGAGACACAAATAGAACTCAAACCTCCTGTGTCCCACCAGACCATCCTGTACAAGAAAAAAAATAAGAAGTTGATGTTGTTTTTAACTTGAAAACTGTTTAGCTTTAAAGTTTAAAGTCTGTGAGAATATTTCCTGCATGCGTCTCTTCAACTCCTATTCATAAATTACACCCTAAGCTACAAATTTAAGTCTGCATTTTCCAATCTTCCTGCCCCCAGCTGAGACCTTGAAAATAAATTTGCCATGGATACCTTCCCCCTCAGCTGCTCACACCATGGGGGGAAGAACCCAGAGGTTTCTTTCCCGAAGAGGATGACTCACACAAAGTCACCTCCTCCACTGGAGAGGACAGCAGCTGGGAAAACAGTCATCCAGGGAGGACAGACCAACAAGAACTAGGACACTGAGCATCCTGACAGCTTAGACCCCCTAGAAGCAAGGGCCCCCTATGGAAGGACCTCAGGGAACAGTTTGTGCCTGCGTTTGGCCAACCCGGTACTGAATACGTGCTGAGTCTGAGATGATGCAAACCCAATCACAAGCTCAGCAGCCATGGCACACCAGTTCCTCCCCATCCTCTTCACACCTCCTACATCACAGCTGCATTCAGTCATGGCCCTCCAAAGACCACATTTCTTTGGCAAGACATAGGTTCTTCCTTCTCCAACAGATGTCATCAGCTCCTGATCCACTCAAGTAGCTGAGGACCAGGGAGGCCAAACCTGAAGATCTGTTCCTAATCTCTTTTCACTCTTTTATATGTTAAGGTCAGGGAGAGATGAGATGTGGAGCTTGTAGACTGAAAAGACCCTAGTAGTGAGATATGGGGAAGAAAGAAGAAGCAGATATTCCCATAAAGAAGAATGAAGGTACAGTAGGAAGCTTGTGCCTGGAACTGGATGAAACAGTCTAAACACCTAAATTGAAACATCTGGATAGATGGACAATGCGTGTGTGAAGGGGACGGCTGTGAGGAATGTACTTGACTTTTTTTTTGTGTACTACTACCATGCAATTCACAACACCTAATAGGGTGCAAACTACCTCTGAAAAGTAGTTTAGGTGCTATGGCTGGACAAACACTAAGGAGAGAGCCATAGATCTGTCCCAGGAAAAAGTCTGTCCTGCAGGCAATAAGATCTCTTCACATCAGAATCTTAGGCTTTGGTTTGATCCTAAGTAGTGGGTGGCATATGTGAGGCCAAATTTATCACTGGAATTCAACCATTACTCACTGAGGCAAACAGCTCCAGTACGAGCACATCTCACAGCAGAGCCAGGGATCGTGGAGAATAGGGCAAGTTTCTAGAGTCAGGGAAAACCCAAGAGAGGCCCACATGGAACCAGCAGCTTGCATAAGAGAGGCTGACTCAGCATGGGATGGAGCCAGGAGCCTCCTGGGGAGCACGAGCATGAATCTGGAGACATCCCACTCAACTGGAAGCCGGAAAACATCCTAGACTTCAAGAAGTGCAAGAAGGATGACCTTGATAACTACAGGTCTGTCAGGTCCTACTGGAGAGCAGCGCCACAGAAAATGTCAGTGTCAAGTTGAACATATGTCCACAGTGTGACTCTAATATTAGTGATTTGTATCAGTGAGTCCTGGCAGCCAGGAGGCCAAACATATCCTGGGCAGGTGCCAGGCACAGCATCACCAGCTGGGCAAGGGAGGGGATTGTCCCACTCTGCTCTGGTGGGGCCTCACCTCAGGTGGTGTGGGCAGTTTTGGGTGACACAATGTAAGAAGGACATCAAAGTATTAAAGTATGTCCAGAGGAATGGAACCAAGATCATGAATGGCCGCAAGAGCAAGACTTAGGAGGAGGAGCTCAAGTGACTTGTTTGTTCAGCCTAGAGAAGAGGAGAATGAGGGGAGACTTCAGAGTGGCCATAGACCTACAGCTTCCTTACAAGGTGAAAAGGAGGGGCAGGAGCTTTTCTCTTCTTTCTGGTGATCAGTAATAGGCACCATGGGAATGTCACACAGTTGTGTTGGGGAGGTTTAGGTTGGATATTAGGAAAAGGTTCTTCACCCAGAGGGTGACTGGGCACTGAAACTGCTTCCCCACTGCACCAAGCCAGCCAGAGTAAAAGAAGTGTTTGAACAATGCTCTCAGGCACATGGTGTGATTCTTGGGGTGTCCTGTGCAGGGCCAGGAGATGGACTCGATGATTCTTGTGGGTCCCTTCCAACTCAGAATATTCTATGATTTGATGTTTCTATGAATAATGGATACATAACAGTTCTGTTCCCTTCAGCTCTGAAATGTGGGAATTTTCGTTTTTCTAGCATTTGTTAAAAATACTATTACTAAATACTAGAAAGAAAATCAGCCAAATCTAGCAGCTGAGAGTAAGCCCTCTGAAACATATCAGGCAAACATTTTGCAAGACTGATCATCTGTTCAGTCTCCAGCCCTACAGAAGCTGACAAAGAGAGAGGAGAAACACCCTTTACAGTAGACAACATTTGTTTTCAGTGTTCCCTTGCAGCCCAGAAGTACCTTGTATTGTTGAATTTTATTCTGCTCTGAAGGAAGATCAGAGTACGGCTTTTCCTTGAACAAAAATCCTTGCTTGCAAAAGCAAGGTTTTTGCTTGAGCAACCCACACTTCTGACACTAAAATCATCAAGTTGTCAGGCAGCAAAAATACCAACCCTCCAATTCACATCCCTTGCCCCTCTCTGGCCAACAAGGCTCATTGGAACAACATAGAAAATGAGCAACAGGAAATCTGATTGAGAAGGTGGGTAATCAAGGCACTCAAACCTTAGGTCCACATTGAGCAGCATACTACCATGACAAAGGAACAGAGACATCACCCTGAGCACATTGGACTCTTTCACAGCTGAATACTTAGCCAGGCCATTGCCTCTTGTCTGCTCTCTCTCTCTTGCATGTCTGGCTTCGTGAGTTAGAGAGAGTGGCAACTCCCCTATGGATATGACTTGGTCAAGTCACTGGCACACATTCTGAGGTTGTGGTTTCTACTCCCCAGTGGAAATAGGGCACTTTGAACATCCTTGGTTAAGGCTTAGCCAAGTCTTCCGGAAGGAATTGCTTGGACAGTTCCTGTGGATCTGGAAAAATAAAGAGCCTGGAAAATATCATTCACACCAGAAGCTGATACCCTCCCAACATGACCTGACTCTTTCTAGTCATGGAAACAATTCCTTATTTGCACCGATGCTCAGAATAGTTCCTTGTGGCACTGGTTCTGATGTTCAGAGCATTATACAGAAGGACACCACCAGCACCTGCAACAGCAGGTGCCTGCCCATAGAAGAAGACTGCATGGGTCAGAGTTACAGCTGAGGGACCTCATGATGTCTGTTGTACTCACAGCAGAGAGGCAGACACCTCACAGGAACAGACTAGACTGTCTTTGAGATGGTCCCAAGCTCTTGTTGTTAGAAGAGAAGGAAAGATGTCAAAGCAGAGCAGACTGGATCTCCCTCTGCAGATCTTCTGCAGAATCTGCATCTGTCAACTTCATTTATAGTGACTGGGTGCTTCCAGGATCAAAAATTTAATCAAAGCAATATTTCAGTCGATCACCTGAAAACATTAAAATTTTTGCAGAACCAGTATGAAAGGTTCCAATGCTCCATCCCCATAGTCCCTTGTCAGTTACACTGGCATAGCTGTTTCTGAGGCTAAGAACTGTTTCTGGGGCTCAATTTAAAAGAGTTTGGTGAAATAATCCAGGATGTAAGTTGCATGCTTTCTATGGAGAGTCAGTTATAACCCGGGTCATTTTGCTTACAGAAAGCACATCCATACAATGGGAGACGCAGTGAACTGTGAGGACTACAAGAGTATTAGCACTTTCTGTACTATCTAGCTGCTGGGGAGACTGTAACCTGGAGCAAGATGTGAGGTGAGATGGACTGGTCCACCCAAGACCTTCTTCTGACTCTCTTTTCCTCTCCCTTTTCAATGAGGTGCTTCCAATCACCATTATTTTGACATCCTCTGGCAGGAACAGAGTTCAAGAAGCACACTATCAAGTAAATCCCATTTACCATCATCATTATCCTTAGTTTTCTCAAGCACTGTAAGAAGTAAAAGCTGAGACCTCTTCTCTGTACTGTGATGTTTGGTGGGACAGAGACTTATACCTGCTCCCCGGACACATGCATAGGTAAATGTTTGCAGAAACATAAACCACAGCTGTGGCAGTGCTTTCCCTCAGCAAGGCTGAGCTTTACCTTGTGTTGTATAGACTCTTGACTCTGTAGCCTATCAGTGTTCACCTTCTTCAAACTTAGGTTCATTTCTGAGGGCAGGCAAAGCAGGCAGCTGTCTAACCATAATAAAAAAGTAGAGGCAATAGGAGCATGTAATTTGATGCTACTCATTTATCATTAATTAGTTAACTGCCATGAGAAATTAATTAGATTACTTGGTATTTTATTGGGAAATTTGGAATATTTGGGCCTGGAGAGTATCCCCCTTCCAGGATTCGCAGTGGTTGGAGCTCAGCTGGTCCAGTAAAAGGTCACTCCTTCACTGGCATTGGGTGATGTGGAGAAAGCCAGAGGAGAGAGTCTGCCCCTCCTGTTCCTTGGGAGCTGCTTTGAAACTGAAGCCATACCACTGATCCCTGCTTATGCTGCAGCACAGCTCACACAGGTACATCTGTGCCCAGTCTTGTACCACCACAGTGGCCCTTCTGGGCAATCACCAGACAGGGTCTGACCCTGATCACTGCCTCTGGACCCGATCCTGACCCAAACTTGCCATTCCACATTCTGGATCCTTGACGGTGTGACAACAGCTCTCACCTGACTGTTTACTGCCCTTGGCTCACTTGAGAATCAGTTGGCCCTCACCAGTCTCTGGCACATCCAACATGACTGTGGCTCTGCCCACATCTCCTCTTCTGGTCAGGACCATATAGCAGAATGCCAGTGATTTCAACCCCTTACTAAAAGCAAGATCTACTACAATGCACATTTTCTTACAGAATACTACACAATCGGTTTTATAAGACCATTCAGCAATAGTTTACTGAACAGGAAAAAAAAAGAGTGGAACAATATTTTTTTGTCCCTGAAAAACACAAGTACAATAGAAGAATGCTAGTAAGCATTTCCATTGCATGCTGGACTCCACTCACATGCACTCACACCTGCGTCAATATGGGAATGGCCTACTTTCAGCATAGCAGGGTTAGTGTGGTGATGTCATAGTGCTCACGGCTTCATCTCCCAGGCATCTGAAATTTATTTCCCAACCATTTCTTCTTCTCTTTATCCAAGAGGATATATATGTATGCCTTTCCTGAAGCCATAAGCACATGAATGTACCAGGACAAGTGTTTAGAAAGGGTCAAGAAAGATCACATGAAAGGATCGACTGCATATCCTCCCTGTGGCACTGGGCCAAGGTCACTGCCTTTCAGTGGGAAAGACAACCAGAAGGTCAGCAAAAGAACCACAAAACCAAACCAAAACATGTCAAAAAGGGAAAACTACCCAAGAAAATATTGGGCCATGAAAAGAAAACTAAACTTACAATGAAGAGCTCTTCTCCTCTTACCACCCCAAGCACTAACCTCCAGAGGTTTGGTATTTCCCTCACCGTAACACAAACCAGGCCTCCGTGCTGGGAGCCCACGCAGCTGCTCCTCACAGAGAAGCTGGTGACTCAGGGATGTGCACAAATGCATATGACCCGATTGTTTTGGAATAAATCAGATACAAAATGTGAACAAAAGCAAACAGTTATCTGGCCACAGAAATGGTGTTCACGGGAGTGTTTTGGGAGCTGTACTGGGAAATGTGGGTTACATACAGCGCTGTCAAGGTCCTGCAACACCAGAGTAATGAATGTGGTTATACCACATGTGCCCCAAACAGCAGGATCGGTGTACTCCATGCTCCACATGCTGGTTCACTCACACAACCACAGGGAAAGGCATTTCAGGAGACAGGATTCAGAACACAAGTTTGGATCTCTAGGTCCAAGGCCAAACTGGGCTAAATCAGTAGCAATGCCAGTCTACTGAACAGGTGGAGAAAAAGAAGACCCACTACAATGTTTGCCCAAAACAATATCAGAGATATCTCCAGCTCCATCTGCAAGTATCAAGGATGATATTGTACAGAGGAAGACTAAGGAGAGCTCCACTGGTCCAGTGGGAGTAAAAGCAAAATGCACTAAAATTGTCTTTTCTTTCATTCCCTAGTCGTGAGATTTTCAAGAAAACAGGTTTAAGACAGCTCTTTTCCATAGAACACTTCTTCAAAAATAAGCAAAAAAGGTAAAGCATAAAAGTGTTTAAAAAATTAAACTAGCTGACAGGAATAGTTAAAAGATTGTTTCACTTCTAGTTTCATGAGATACTCATGCTGATGTGGGCAGTCATTATATGCAGTGATGCAACAGTGTCATTTCCGTGCTATGAACTAAGTATATTTGCTTCCTTCGGTGCAGGAAAACCTTAACCGGCAGATCAGCATGACTGGGGGATGCAGAAAAGGGTTGCCTGGATAAGCCTCAGAGCTGCCCAGCTGGTGCTTACAAATCTCATCTGGGAATGCTCTCTTGTCACTAGGTCCAGCACACAGAATCCATTACAGGTCTAGGAGGGAGAATGATCTGTTCACAGACTAACCTCACAAGTACCAAGACCTGCCGATATGGTTCATGTGTGTCCTTACCTTGCAAAGGTACCAAGTCATCCCCAGAAGCTAAGGTTTAGGTTGTCATCGGCAAAAAAAGGGGACAGAAAAGAAGAGCAGACCAGAAGATTTTGGTGATGGGAGTTCTCTTGAGATCATCAGAGTTTGCACTGATTTTTCCTCAGTCCCAATAGTGGGCAGAGGGAAGATGGGGAAGCCAGAACTGGGCTGCAGCCACTGAATCCAGACCGATGTTTGTCTGAACACCACAAGGCAATGAAGACCATAACATCATTTGAGGGACAATTTTGGAATGTGTATTATATTGTACACACACACAGTCTTTTTGCAGTCAAATTTGCCCCAAAGATCTATGTCTATACAGGGCTATGTATTTTTTAACCCTATAATCTCTCCTGGGGAGAACTGGATTAGAAAGATATTCAAATGTTCTATTAACAAGTGCGTGGCTCTCCTGGGACAACCACTGTGCAAGGGCTAACGTCCTTAGAAGAAACTGGTTAAAACCTATTTAGTGGAATCGGACTTTACAGGTACCGTGAGCTGTCAGAGGGCAGAGCTCTCAGTTTGGTTTTGTTAACTCTCTCAACTGGAAACAGACACACTGTTTTGGGTTGGTTTTTGTTTTGGTTTTTGGGGTTGATTTTGTTTTTATTGTTGTTTTTTTAGTTTTGTTTGCTTTTTTGGTTTGTTTTTGGTTTTTTATTTTGTTTGCTTTTTTGGTTTGCTTGTTTGTTTTGGTTTGTTTGTTTGTTTTTGGTTTTTTTCCCCCTGAGGAGATAAGCAGGCTGCGTTCTCACTCAGAGAACGAGAGAAGCCGTACGTCGCCGTAGCACCTTCAGCGCAAGGCAGAGGGAGGGACAGCGGGAGCTGAGGGGCGCTGCGCGGGGCGGGAGCGGCGGCGGGCGCGG